>JBBBDQ010000405.1:355000-405000 GCA_037127315.1 Ascarosepion bandense
GCAAAACATGCATGAATTAAAGAAAACCCTTGAATAGCCTGCTAAAGGAAGATATTAAATGAAAATATTCAGATAAATATCCAAGTGCTTTCGAAGAGATTAAGAAAGTCGGACTTGTCACTAGCTCATTTTGACCCTAAATTAAACATTGTGGTTGCATCAGATGCAAGTGATTTTGGTATTGGAGCAGTGATACTGCACAAATATGAGGACAAAAATTAACTAAAGCAATAGCTGATACTTTAAGATCGTTAATTACAACTGAAAAAAGCTACAGCCAGATAGAAAATGAAAATGAACATATTTTTTTAAAAATCATATCGCCTCAAGCAAGGTAGTCTACTGTCACTGATGCGCAGATAGTTTCATAGGAGGTAAGTTATGAGAAAGAGTAACAGGTTACAGGGCGTGTCAGGAAGTGGGTAAGAGAAGAGTTAAGATACTGATAGTGGAGTGGACGGAGAAGGTGAGCATGAGAGAGAGGATGCGAGTTAGCAAAATAGGAGATGACTGTTGACTTTGTACTTAAACTCCTGGAGATTGTAGCTGTCGGGGAAGCAATTAAACGGAAGAGAATTCCACGGGCCTGAAGTGCGAGAAAAGAAACTGATGGAATAGAATTTGTGTTTACATTTTATTGGTTTCACAGTAAAAGGGTGGGACGTAGTTGCTAATCTTGTGGCTCGAGCAAATTCATGCATAGGGGGAACCAGTGAGCTAAGTTCACTGGAGCAGAAGCCGTGAAAGTACTTGTAAAAGAAACACAGAGAAGCAACATTGCGCCGGTGAGAAACTGACTGTGTCTGAGCTGCCCGGTCGTGATCGATCACGTTACAGATCTCCGTTGGATTTTGTCAAAGACAGCTAGGTGGGTAGCAAGGGCACCCGACCAGATATGGCAGCAGTATTTACTATGAAAAGTTTTATAAATTCATACGACGTAGAGAATTCATACTACAGAGAAACCATCATCTATTACCTTCCATATATGGCTCAAAAAGTGTGTTCCAACACATACTGTGAATAGACAGCAACACTGGGAAACTATCCTAATAAATTATAATTATAAAATGGAGTTTCTATTATCCAAAACATTGAGGTCAGCGGACGGACTATCTAGGCAAATAAACAAAATTCTGCTAACTACTTGAGGACATAGTAATTGTGGCGATAAGGGCCGAAAATGAAATCAATAATGTATTATACAATACAGTAAGAGAACTGCCCATAACATTAGAGGAAATAAGTCGGAAAAAGATGGCTTTATAATAAAAATGAAGAAGCAAATAAGATCTAAAGAAAAAAAAATACAAAAGTGAATATTATAGGAAATAACGCAGTTTCATAATGCAATAATGGACTTATATACGCAGAAAGAATTATAATACCAATATCGTTGCAAAAAAAAGTGTTCTAAAAGAATTTCATATGACACCTTTTTATCCAAAAATGGATCAAGATGGAAATTTAGCAAATCATACTTTTTTTTTTTAATCATATCACCCCAAGCAAGGCGGTAACGCCACTGATGCGCAGGGGGCTACGTAAGGGTAAAAAGAATGGAAAAGAGAAAGCCGGAAACCACATCCTAAACAGGAAACAAGGGATGAGCCTCTTCACCTGTTCAATAGATGTGGGTGGAGTGTGAACCGGGCGATAGTTTAGTCTATCTACTCCAATTGAAAAAAAATAATAAAAAAGGAAAAGAGTGAAAAGATTGGAAAAGAGAAAACCGGAAACCGCATCCTAAACAGGAAACAAGGGATGAGCCTCTTCACCTGTTCAATAGATGTGGGTGGAGTGTGAACCGGGCGATAGTTTAGTCTATCTACCTGACTCTATTGTTTCAGATAGTCAGTCAGTTAAACACCATACATGATACAAGCTTTGGGCGATTATGTCTCGAAACAGACATGATTGACTGGGCAGAGGATTATCCCGCAGTAGGTTGCCATTGCTTTCGGAGGTAGATTGATTGCCAAATAAGGCTATAGAATCCAATCTGTTTTGTTATTTTACCTATAAATTGAGGGAACAGACGGATTAATACCTTTCCCAAGGGTATTTGTGTGTAAGTGAATGCAAGTAATTCAACTGGAATTCGAAATCGGCTCCCCTATTTGTCGTTCCGAGTCGATATTCACTGCACACACTTCACGGCTAGTGAATTTAAAGTTTTCTGTAAATCATTAGCAATAGAACACATGACAACACCCCTTTTTGACCCAAAATCAAACGGATAAGCGAAACGGGTTGTCGGTACCTTTAAAAGTGCCCTAAAACAGTCAGAGGGAGATGGGTCAGATGAAGTGATGCTACAACAAGTGTTTTCAGAATAACAACAAATCCTAACACCGTGTCAGGCATGTGAGCCTGCAGAGTTGATGTTCACCAGGAAGATTAATTTCTTTTTTAGTAAATTACTACCAGATCATAAAGCAAGAGCATCAAAAAGTAACAATATAAGTAATACTTCAAACCTGAAGATAAGGTGTTTCTTAAAATGTATCAACGTGGAAAAGAGTTCTGAGAAGATGGGGTTATAAAAAAAAGATCAGCAAAATGACAGACATGGTACAGGGACAAAGGTGGGGACATAAGCGACACCTTAATCAGTTTAAACGAAGACTCACTGATTTAGAAAATCTCTAAAAAATGTACCTATGAAAATACTATATCATACGTTTGACGTACCCAGGCCATCAGAAATTTTTGAACCAACGTTTTACGGTAAGAGAAAAAACAGCTACAGAATTTTTAAATATTGAACCGGAGCTGAAGAAATAACGTTTTGATGTAATTAGAGGAATCGTGCCGCTGGGATCATGTGACGTTGTAAAAATATTATATATATATAGGTACATAATAAGCATTCTAACGAGAAAAGAAAAAGTTCTGAGTATTTTTCGAAGGCGTTATTTTTAGTATATGTGATTTCACAAAAGATAGATAGATAGATAGATAGATAGATAGATAGATAGATAGATAGATAGATAGATAGATAACCGTAATTATTCGTGTATAATACGCATTTTCGCTAGACTTTTAACCCCAAAAGTTTGAAATGTGTATTATAAACGAAAATTCAATATTAGAATATTTTCCTGTCGGTCAGATGCGTCGCCATTTTCAGAACGGTGCGATTAAAAGTAAGTTATATCTATAATTTAAACCAATATGTAACAATGAGTTTATATCACTAACTACGCACTGCATTTTCTTGTTTTTTTGTTTTTTTGTTTTTTGTTTGTTTTTTTGTTTTTTATTTTTTCAAAATATTATTAGCATAGATATAAAGTACACTTGTCGTATTCAAAATAGACAAACATGGGAGAGTGGTTGCTGTCAACATAGTAAATAGCTTCATCTTCATGAAATTGTTTTCAATAAAATAAAATAAAAAATCAAGGACATATAACCCTGTGGATAAAAGCGTTGTTTGGATCTGTAGCCATGGGGGGATGGTTAACGTTTCTTTGATTTGGCCTTGTGTCATACATAACCAAACTTCCTAGAGCTTACAAGTTTTATCCAGAATTATCATCAGAATTATCAGAAAGTTATTATTGTTATCATCAGAAGATTTTCATCAGAAAGTTGGTTGTCGGCGGGTTGAAATGTATGGAATAGTTGAAGAATAAAATATACATTTTCATGTTAAAATAGAAATTTAATAAAAGGAAAGAATAACAAGAATTGGTAAAAATTAATGTTCAGTGAGAAAGTTGAGGATATCAAGCGTTGAAGAAATGTTTTTGTAGTAGTAATTTGTTGGAAAGGGTTTATGTACGTATGTATGTATGTATGAGCGTTTGTTTTATAGGAATGTCTTTGGATGGAGAAGAAGTAAAAGAAATCAGCACACGAGAAAGAAGTAGAAGGAGGACAATGTGCTACGCGACCTTATGTCCTGGTCGTAGTTGAAGTTTCTCCCGCTACATTTTAGTAGTTTCGTCTCGCTGCTCCCATCTAACTGACTGGCGCTGATTTGATCAAAACCTTTTATAGTAATTTAGATTTTCACACTGGATCACTAAATCTTCTGGGTTTTGCAATTCGCTCACATTGGTCAGAAAATCGGTTTAACACCTATTTACGAATCCGGTTTCGACTTTTTCTTTAAGCACATGATCAATACTTTTTCTATTTAGGAAAACCAGGATTTTACACGTCATTGTAAATTTTTGCAAAAGTGAAGAAGAGAGTTGCTTTTAATTCTTAATTTCCTATTCCATAGATCCACTGACTTGATCCAAAGAGTTGTGGGTTCAATACCTGGCGGAAAAAAAAAGACTTAGAGAGCTGAGGTAATGGAGATAGGGAAATCATCTCGAAGAGAAGTAAATGAAGCCGAAAAAAATCAAAATATACAATAATCATCATTTATAACAATGATTGTATTTTTATTTATATATCATTTTTCATCATATTTCCATTTCTGCTATGGTCGCACTACCTTCCAAGTCTGCAGGAAAACCTAAGGCAGGTCGTGGTATGTCGTTATGGTTCCATTTCATGTTTTTTATATATTCCCCATCATCCCTAGCGTTACATAGACAAAGTTCTACTTAGTGTGTGGGCTGTACTTAATAAGACAATCTTTTGTATATCTCTTAAGCTAGGGTTTCCAGGGATTCTTTCAATGTGTTGTTTTGTACCATTTTTTATCATTTCAAGTGGACCTGCTATCACTGTCACGATTCTTGTTTTCAATTTCCATATTTTTTCTGTTTAAATTTCCAGGTCTTTATATTTTGACAGTTTTTCGAATTCCTTGGTTATGTTACAATCCGCTGGACAAGCCACATCAATTAATAGGCAAGTTTTTTTCTTTTTGGTTTTTAACAATAATGTCCGTCATATTTGCATCAATTTTTCTGTGTGTAGATGGTGTAATCCCATAGAATGGTGACATCTTCTATTTCTGTAACCAGTGCTGGGTGATGTTCATACCAGTGTTTGTTTACATATTTTCCATAGTGTCTGCACATTGTCCAGTGTAAATTGTGACGATTTTTATATTCATTTGAGGCAAGTACAGAACATCCTGAGATAAGATGGTTTATTGTTTCTTGGTATTTATTTTGGATCCACATTATTATGTATGATATTTGCCTGAAAGTTTCTAGTGAAAATTATTATTATTATTATTATTGTTGTTGTTGTTGTTGTTGTTGTTGTTGTTGTTAGCAGCAGCATATCTGGTTAAACATTTCACAAAGAATAAACAAGATCCGAAGTTTAAGCAATAGTTAAACCATTTCAGATGGCTCTTAATAGGTGTTTAAAGGTAACAACTCATCTCTCCGGTAAATAGCCTCCTAAGATTGATGCCTTCCTATGGATGTCATGCGTGGCGCCCTAACCTATTCAGATAAATCTAAACGGTCAGCTCTATATAACACCGTTCTTGATCAATGATTAAAACTGGTTTCCGAAAAATGAAGCCTGTAGGTTGTGGCGAGGACCGCCCTTCTTTTAGCCATGTATACTTGTGCTATACAATCACTAACAAATCGATTGAGGACATTCAACAGCCGCAACAACTAAAATGAATAACATATATAGCTCGAAGAGAGAATAATGACGTAATGGAGACATTGACGTTCCATACGACTGCGAACAAATGGTTAAGGAGGAAGAATCCATCAGTATTGGAAAGAGTTATAACAGTGGATTTGAGAAACCAATTATCAGCGTGAGGTCTACCATAGTATAGCTCGAGGTCTACCTCAGTAGAATGTGAGGTCTACCTTTTTATAGCGCGAGGTCTACATCAATATAGCGCGAGGTCTACCTCAATATAGCGTGAGATCTACCTTAGTATAGCGCGAGATCTACCTCAATATAGCGTTAGGTCTACCTCAGTATAGCGTGAGGTCTACCTTAGTATAGCGCGAGATCTATCTCAATAGAGCGTGAGGTCTACCTTAGTATAGCGCGAGATCTACCTCAATATAGCGTTAGGTCTATCTCAGTATAGCGTGAGGTCTACCTTAGTATAGCGCGAGATCTACCTCAATAGAGCGTGAGGTCTACCTTAGTATACCGCGAGGTCTACCTCAATATAGCGTGAGGTCTACCTTAGTATAGCGCGAGATCTATCTCAATAGAGCGTGAGGTCTACCTTAGTATAGCGCGAGGTCTACATCAATATAGCGTTAGGTCTACCTCAGTATAGTGTGAGGTCTACCTTAGTATAGCGCGAGGTCTACCTTAGTATAACGCGAGTTCTACCTCAATATAGCATGAGGTCTACTTCAATATAGCGTGATGTCTACCTCTAGATTTGATTATAGCGTGAGTCTACCACAGCATCGAACTATAATATAATATTGAATGTTTATACATATTTATGTAAACCTTATATGAATATTTTTATATCTATATACTATTTATATTTATATTAAAAGTAAAGAGGTCAAAATAAACACGCTGTCAAAAACTACATTTATTTTATTTATTTTAGCGATAAACACTTCGTATATTTTCGAGGAATGGCACGAATAGATCACTGGAATTTCATAAACACTTCGTATATTTTCGAGGAATGGCACGAATAGATCACTGGAATTTCATAAACACTTCGTATATTTTCGAGGAATGGCACGAATAGATCACTGGAATTTCATAAACACTTCGTATATTTTCGAGGAATGGCACGAATAGATCACTGGAATTTCATAAACACTTCGTATATTTTCGAGTAATGGCACGAATAGATCACTGGAATTTCATAAACACTTCGTATATTTTCGAGGAATGGCACGAATAGATCACTGGAATTTCATAAACACTTCGTATATTTTCGAGGAATGGCACGAATAGATCACTGGAATTTCATAAACACTTCGTATATTTTCGAGGAATGGCACGAATAGATCACTGGAATTTCATAAACACTTCGTATATTTTCGAGGAATGGCACGAATAGATCACTGGAATTTCATAAACACTTCGTATATTTTCGAGGAATGGCACGAATAGATCACTGGAATTTCGTAAACACTTCGTATATTTTCGAGGAATGGCACGAATAGATCACTGGAATTTCATAAACACTTCGTATATTTTCGAGGAATGGCACGAATAGATCACTGGAATTTTTTCTCGTCATCTTCTAGCAAAAATGATCAGTATGAGATTGAACCATTTTCTTGAGAATCATCCAACCCCAATCGCTCAATTGCCTGAGTGGGTGCTCCCGTCGCTGGATCCACATAATGTTCACCTGACCTGACCTGACGGCCAAGCTGCACCTGGCTAGACGGTATATTGCGGTAGACCTCACGCTATAATAGCACCCATTATTAGTATATTCGAGATCAAATTTATTCATTCATTAAAGTTATTGAAAAGTAATTACGTATTTCACAGCTCTATGAATTATACTAAAGCCAAACCATAGTTGAATGGCAGAAAACTGCGTCTAGAATTAACCATCTTTTCTGTCCAACAGTCTGTTGTTTATACTGTATTTCAGAGGAAGCTTATAACTTTTAAAAAAAAGCAGTATATTCCCGATCGTTTATTGAATAAAATCTGAATGAGCAATACTGCTACAAAGATATTTATGTTTGTCATATCAAATCCTTACAGGTCATTTAACGTCGAAATTTGATTTTCTTGGGAGCATTACTAATTTCTTTCCTGGGTATATCGACAAACTATATCCGGCTGCCAGGCCCCTGATCGGGAGGTTTTCAGGAGCGTGGAACAACCTTTAAATTGTTGTTGTTCCCAGGTTTACCCTAACCCGGAGTGGTAGCATCTGTTAGGGTCCCAGCTATGGACAAATAGTCAACGCCTAAATTAGGGCCAAAACACTATAAAAATATAAAAAAAATAGATTTTTATAGTAAAAATATTACCAGCAATACATTTTGGAAAAAAAAAAAAAGAATTACAACCAGTATATTTGAACCAGGGAACAACATTAATTAAGAGGTGGTTCCACACTCCTCAAACCTTCTAATCTCCCAATCAGAGGCCTTGCTACCGGATGTCGTTTATCATCATATCTATATATAAAAGACAAGATGTTTGTATGTGTGTCTGTCAATCTGTCTATCTGTCCTTTATACAAATCCACAATTTTTATCCGATTCTCACAAAAATTCACACAAATATTCTTTAGGGTTTCGGTTAAGTCATGGGCTACGTATTTTTCCGATTTCTTTCGATACCCCGATATTCGATCAGGTCTGATCAAGATCAGGATTTCAGCCATTTTATCGTGGTTCCTTCTGCAGAACTTGCTCTAACTTAGTAAAATTATAGTTTTTAGTCTCAAACATGAGTAGATCTTCTCAGACGACTCATTTTCCCCGATATCGGAAATCGATACCCCCGATATTCTATCAAATCTGATTCAATTTCTCGAATTTTACTCCCGATGGGTACGACAAGTTTTCTTGGACTTACTTAGGTTAGTTTATTCTTGGATGATTTATTTGACTCTGATATTGGAAATCGATACCCTGATATTCTATCGGGTCTGATCTAAATCATGTTTTCAGTCAAAAGGACTGAAAACATGACTGAATTTTGGTTTTTGCTTCGGATTTTGCTCCATGTAGGTATAATTGTAGTTCTTAGTTCTTAGTTACAGCCATGATACTATTTACTCAGAGGACTTATTTAGCCTTCAAAATTCAGTTTGTGACGGAAAACTTATTTGACATCTATACCGGAAATTAAAATTTGAGTTACATTCATTCATTTTCCTTTCAATCTACGGTTTCACTTTGACTGGAAACAACTATTGCTTTTAATCTTTCATGCCAACGTCCAAAGAGTCTGAGCTCCAGAACCATTGATTTGTTTTAAAGCTTTCATTACACCCGGGCAACGCCGGGCTGTTCTGCGAGTAAATATATAAAAAATAGATTTTTATAGTAAAAATATTACCAGCAATACTTTTTTGAAAAAAAGAATTACAAGTAGTATATTTGAAGCAGGGAGCAACAGTAATGTTGGTGGGGGGTCTCTACTTTTTTCCAGGATAATAGACTCGTCTAGAGTATAAATATGCTCCGGCATAGAAGCAAAACGTCAGACATGGACAGATAACGTCAGACATCGAGAGACACGCGAGATAACGTCAGATCCGAGAGATACCGAAAGACACCGAGAGATGCAGCGTCTGTAGTTCATAATAGCTCTGAGCTCCATTCAGCAGAATATTATTATACAGCACCCGTCAGCTTCCGACGTGGGCATACTAATTCTACTAATTCTACTACTTCAGAGACATTGTATATATCCGTCTTACTAAGTGTATTCCTGGATTACTAACCTGCGTTTGAATTCTTTACGTTTGATATACTTTTTTTTTTTATCTCAAATTCTGGTTGTTGTTCCTTTATTTTGTGCGGTTCCCATTCCCGGGATCTAGAACAATTAATTAAGAAATTGTTCCACACTCCTCAAAGTTTCTAATCTCCTAATCAGAGGCCTTGATGCCAGATGTAGTCTATCATCATACCCAGGATGCAAAAGGGCAGTTAAAAGAGTTATGCAGTGTATAGGGATGCAGTAAAGGCTTATACACGACAGGCATGGTTTTTAAAAAAACAGTTGTGGCATATCCGATAAGCTTGGCTTTGGAAGACAATCCTTTCTGAATGAAAAAACTTTGAAAGAGATTATAGAATTCGGTATTAGAGATTTGTCGCAAAATTTTAATATATCAGATTCAACTATTTACAAACATATGAAGCGAGATGGAGAAAATTTGCGAAACGCAAATCTTGGTTTTTTATGGGATTTGGATTATGAAACAAAAACAAAATGTTCCAACATCTGCAGCGATCTTTTAACCAAAAACGTTAATCTTTCATATTTGCATCGTAATATATATATATATATATATATATATATATATATATAGTCAGCTGCAGACAGATTTGTTTCGCTGTATTACAGCTCATCAGTACGGTTAGACATCCGATTGCTTTTACCCAGGATTAAAACCAGACCGAATTGGCGTCGGTCGGCGATTCTACCGCTGAGCTATGGGCGCTCGGTAGAAGGAGGCAGACTTTTAGCGTGTATATTATCATTATACACGGTCAATAGCCGAGAGTGTTCTAATTCATTGCTGAATGAATGATGCGTATATATATATATATATATATATATATATATATATATATATATATATATAAGTAAATTAACCTAATAATTAATATATATATATAAGTAAATTAACCTAGTGAGCCAACAAACCTACCAACGTTTCACCTAAACGGATCTTCAAGAAAGAAACGAGTATAGTGATAAGTCTGTATATATATATATATATATATATATATATATATATATATATTATTAATTAGAAAATAAATCCCATACAGAGATATATGTTAATCACACTGTCATTAGTGATAATATTATACAAAAACTTTCATTTTTTTAATTATAAAATGATCTTTTTTTAAAAAAATAAAACTTTCCCATCGTTTCTTAGGTATATGCTTACACATATGATCTTCTGTAGTGAAAATAACTGAGGTACCAACTATGAAAAATTACCTTGAATCTTTTTAGTAGTGCAGCTTGCCTTGTGATGAGCTGCCCATGCCTGCTTTAGGGAAATTTATCAATTATATAAACACGATAATATGAAATGCTTTTGAAATTGTGTTTTTACATTTTTCAAAAAGATTTTTCTCTGAGTTACTGAAGGTGAAGATATATTATCTTTCTTCAAAAAATATTTTGTATTTATATTTTTTTTTAAAACCTAAAATGGATTCATATCTTAAGACTGTTACCGTCAAAGATCTTTGCATGTATTTTGCTTGGATTAAGTCTAGCCTGACACAAGGCCTTATTTATAAGAACATATCCTGATTATTTAACTCACCATTAATTGTTTATAAAGAGCTCAGTAACCATTGAGAAATCATAAGAGTGCTTGTTGAAGGCAGTACCATTTTTTCGCGGAACACTTGTTGCTGTGTTCCTTCCGAATAGTTCAACCTTCGTTTTAATCTGACCAGATTACCTTTTCCCAAAACTGCATTTTCATAAGTTTTGACAAACTTTAATTGGTCTTTGACATGTTTGATTTTCAGTAAAGGCACTTTTCTTGGTGATCTTGAATGAAAGCCTGTAAGATATAGAGCTCTGCTAATGGTATCCTTAATTACATTAATTTCAGCACCCTCAAGATCAGTTTTAATTTCAGAACAAGTAATGAAGGGTTTTTTTTTTTTTTTTTTTGTGCACATTTCTGCTGATCCACCTTGAAGTCCTTTCATTTATTTTTCTCGGTCTTCCATTTCTTGGAAGGTTTGCTGTACCGTTGCCATACTTCTTATACTTTCTGATGATATTTCCCACTGTACTTAGTGCTAGATTCATTTCTTTGCTAATTTTTCGGTAACCTTGTCCTCCTTTGTGACGTTCAATGATTCTATCTCGCATATCTTTGGATAATTCTTTAGTTTTTGCCATTTTTTAATCCTTGAATTGCAGAATGCACATCAAAGAGTCAGATGATTAGCAGCACTATCTTGTAAGCAATTGTGTACTTCTCTGAATGGTCAGAGATAACGTTCAATATTATTGAAAATTTGAATATTTAAAGTCTTTTAAAATACAAAGTTTTGATTAGAAATTTGAAAAAGTGTCATGTATAAAATACTTTTGCATAGGGTACTTTTGAACTTTGATAGAAAAGATGGATTCAGCCATGAGTTTTTGATTTTCCTTCCACATACAACTGAAACAACTTTGAGATATTAGTAGATAAAATAAACTATCGCCCGGTTCACACTCCACCCACATCTATTGAACAGGTGAAGAGGCTCATCCCTTGTTTCCTGTTTAGGATGCGGTTTCCGGTTTTCCCTTTTCAAGTCTTTTCACTATTTTATTTTTTTTTTCCAATTGGAGTAGATAGACTAAACTATCGCCCGGTTCACACTCCACCCACATCTATTGAACAGGTGAAGGGGCTCATCCCTTGTTTCCTGTTTAGGATGCGGTTTCCGGTTTTCCCTTTTCAAGTCTTTTCACTCTTTTATTTATTTTTTTTTTTCCAATTGGAGTAGATAGACTAAACTATCGCCCGGTTCACACTCCACCCACATCTATTGAACAGGTGAAAAGGCTCATTCCTTGTTTCCTGTTTAGGATGCGGTTTCCGGCTTTCTCTTTTCCATTCTTTTTACCCTTACGTAGCCCCCTGAGCATCAGTGGAGTTATCGCCTTGCTTGGGGTGATATGATTAAAAAAAAAAAAAAAATATATATATATATATATATATATATATCAGTTAGTAGAGGATGTGGTGCAATAGATATCGGCACGGAACCAGAAATCGGGGAGCCGAGTTCGAATTCCAGTTGGTTTCTTCGCATTCACTTACTCGCAAATACCCTTGGTAAAGGTATTAATCCGTCTCTTCCCTCCAGTTATGTGTTAAATAACAGGATAGTTTGGGTTCTGTCGCCTTGGCTGGCAATGATCCTACCGTAGAAAGTAATGGCAACCTACTGCGGGATAATCTTCTGCCCAGTCAGTCATGTCTCTTTCGAGACATGATCACCCAAGCGTGTGTAGCGCATGGCGCTTAACTGACTGACTGAATATAATAGTTGGAAACACGATTAAGGCTTCTACTGGTCATAAAGTGGGGGATCAGTTTTATATTGTTATGAAGTAATAAGCTGATCACCCTTTAATTACTACTTAATAATCTAATACATCACTTCCCCCTCTAGCTATAAGACAAATAACAGGACAGATTGGGTTCTATAGCCTTGGCTGGCAACTAGTCTACCGCAGAAAGCAATGGCAACCTACTGCGGGATAATCTTCTGCCAAGTCAGTCATGTCTCTTTCGAGACATGATCATCCAAGCGTGTGTAGCGCATGGCGCTTAACTGACTGAATAAAAGAAGAACAACCCCCTAAAAAAAAAAATATATATATATACAGAGAAAAATAATTATTTAATGTTTCAACTAAAAGTGTCCTTCATTGCCCTGTTATAAAGAAACATTATAGCCACTTATTTATTCGCCAAAGCGACTTTTCTGGTATTATTAATGTTCAGAGAATTATTACGTATTTAACTGCAACGAATTATTAGTCAACCAACCAAAACAGAACCAAAGTTGAACGGTACAAAGCCGAGAATCAGTCGGTCATTTATAGTGTATTTCAGAGTTTAACCCCTTAGAGAATCATAACTTTAAAAGCAACCTACCCGTCGTTGTTTACTGTATAAATTTAGAAAGACTAGTACGGCTATATATGGTCTTGGGTATGACCGTAAACTGCATCCGGCAGCAAGGCCTCTGATTGGGAGTTTGTGAGAAGCGTGGAACCACCTCTTAATTGCTGTTGTTCCCAGGTCCGCCCTGATCCAGGGTAGTAGCACCTGTTAGGGTCCCAGCTATGGGTAAACAGTTAACCCCCAAACCGGGGTCGAAATGCTATGAAAGCATTTTTCAACAAAACTTTTTTGAATGAAAAATGTTACCAACAACTGCGATTTAAAATAAAAATACGTTTCCGGCCTTAAATGATCCTTTAGATGTTGATAGGCCATTAAACAGGAACAAACAAACGGCTATATAGGCATTAAAAACACATTCACACAGCGATTACAGATGCAGTAAAGGCCCGTACATGTCGGCTGTAGTTTAAAAAGTTTTAAAATGGTGATCGTGACATATATGACAAGCTTCTCTTTGAAAGACGGCCCACTTGTTTAAAAGAAACAACTGAATTAGATTTGGCGCAAACAATTAATGTTCAGCTGTCCACAAACACCTCAAACAAATTAGGAAAACTTGAAATTTGAGTTCCTCGTCAACTTGAGAACCAAATATCACGTGCCACCGTCTATAGCAGTCTTTTAATGAATGTCAACCTTTCATTTTTGCATCCCACAATTAGAAGCTGATTAAAAACGGGTTAACAGAAAACGAAAAAGACAAAGAAAATGAGTAAGATGAACAAACACCGAAGCCCGGACTCCATCTACAGTCGTCTTTGCTTTGTGTTTGGTGAAAAATGAAAGGTACTCTCTATTACACGCAACTGGAATATTGGGGCAAGTTGTTTTTTTTTTTATTTTGTTTTTTTTTAAATCAACATTACACTCAATGTAAAAGCTGAGGTATGACGTGATAAGTATTGACACCAAAAAGTAGATTAATAGCTTTCACCAATTTTTGAGCATTTACTTTTAAAACTTGTCCGAGAAGAAATGTAGAGAAAATACCTTATTGCTGCAAGTATTGGTATAAAAGCTAACTTTAAAATTTTCATGTTTCAAGAATAAAGCCAAATAAAGTCTATATCTTTTTTATTAGATATATTGAATGGAAAATATATTCAAAACAGAATTATAATTATATGAATCACCACAAACAAAATGTGCATTTTTGTTACTCTAGTCGATAATTAAAAACGATGTAAAACATATAAAAAATTAGAAAAAAAAAGCAATTCAATGAATAAGAAATGTTAGAATATAATTAATGAAAAAAAAAATCGATAAAAGTGTATATAACACCAAAATACTGCTGGGCACAAATTATTAGACAAAATATTTTAATATTTGTCTATATTTCTGAGATGAGGTAGTATTTACAATACATTACTAGGAGTATTCTCCGAATCTTTGTTGCCATTTGATCACAGCCCACTATGGGATGAGGTTGAAATAATAGATAGAGAACGCCATTGGAAACTACGTAAACTTAAGGAATCAGCACATATGCTAGGCTACAAAATCTCCTAAGCGAACCAAGCATAGAGATGAATACAATATGGGAACCAGTAATATGGAGCGTCAGAGAAAATCATTAGTGTCAAAAAAATTACTATATGAGCTCTGGTAAAAATACTATAGAAAACCATTAACATTTGTATGATGTTCTGGCTGTTGTCCTATGGGATGAGGTTGAAATAATAGATAGAGAACGCCATTGGAAACTACGTAAACTTAAGGAATCAGCACATATGCTAGGCTACAAAATCTCCTAAGCCAACCAAGCATAGAGATGAATACAATATGGGAACCAGTAATATGGAGTGTCAGAGAAAATCATTAGTGTCAAAAAATTACTATATGAGCTCTGGTAAAAATACTATAGAAAACCATTAACATTTGTATGATGTTCTGGCTGTTGTCCTATGGGATGAGGTTGAAATAATATGTAGAGAACGCCATTGGAAACTACGTAAACTTAAGGAATCAGCACATATGCTAGGCTACAAAATCTCCTAAGCCAACCAAGCATAGAGATGAATACAATATGGGAACCAGTAATACAGAGTGCCAGAAAAAATCATTAGTGTCAAAAAAATTACTATATGAGCTCTGGTAAAAATACTATAGAAAACCATTAACATTTGTATGATGTTCTGGCTGTTGTCCTATGGGATGAGGTTGAAATATGAGCTCTGATAAAAAAAAAAAAATACACGAGAAAAAGAATTAATATAAAAAATGGCAAAAAAAGTTACTGGACAGTAGGTTCATAAGTCCCAAAAATTCAGTTGTTTTTAAGGATACATGGCCCAGTGGATATAGACGTTGGTTAGTTCCTGTGATTTGACCCAAAGAGTTGTGAGTTTAATACCAGGCTACAGCAGTGGTGAACAAGTAACGTACAGGGTTAAAGAGAGATAACTCATAACTTCCAATCGTGGCATTACTACGACACCAGTGATTGTAATAAATGGTTTGGTTCGAAGAAGGCCGGAGCGTGCAACAGCAACAAAGATGAGGACAATAGACCGAATAATGTAAATCCTGTAAATACTACCTCATCTCAGAATTATAGACAAATAGAAAGTTGTATTATTATACGTCGTACAAATGGCAACAAAGATGAGGACAATAGTCCGAATAATGTAAATCCTGTAAATACTACCTCATCTCAGAAATATAGGCAAACAGAATGATCTATTATTAAACGTCGTACAAATGGCAACAAAGATGAGGACAATAGTCCGAATAATATAAATCCTGTAAATACTACCTCATCTCAGAAATATAGACAAATAGAATGATCTATTATTAAACGTCGTACAAATGGCAACAAAGATGAGGACAATAGTCCGAATAATGTAAATACTGGAAATACTACCTCATCTCAGAAATATAGACAAATAGAATGATCTATTATTAAACGTCGTACAAATGGCAACAAAGATGAGGACAATAGTCCGAATAATGTAAATCCTGTAAATACTACCTCATCTCAGAAATATAGACAAATAGAATGATCTATTATTAAACGTCGTACAAATGGCAACAAAGATGAGGACAATAGTCCGAATAATGCAAATACTGTAAATACTACCTCATCTCAGAAATATAGACAAATAGAATGATCTATTATTAAAAGTCGTACAAATGGCAACAAAGATGAGGACAATAGTCCGAATAATGTAAATGCTGAAAATGTTTTAAATTTACATTGTTTATTAAAATTCACACCAAAACTACTGTACTGTATAATATATTACGTCATAATATAATTAAATTGTTCAATATATTTCCTTTGGAAATAAATGGTCTTATTTGATAACCCAGTGATTTAATAATAATGTATCTTGTCCATGTTACACTTTGTATAGCATCAGTAAATTATAAATTTTATAAGGTTCTACTCTAAGGCTTTTTATAAGGTTGTACTCTAAGGCTTTCACTGGAATGAAATTGCAACGCTACGATTTTTAACCTAAACTTAATCTTTAAACTCGTTTCCTCAAAAACAAAAAACAAAAAACAAAACAAAAAAACAGTAAGGATTTGTAAAAAATACTTTGTATCTTTATTTATCATGTCAAATCCTAACTTTCAAATTGGGTGCAATATCACGGTTCCTAAATCGACCTGCCCTGCTGAAACATGGATTGACTAATACTGCAGACGTTTTTTTTACGGGCAACATTATCGAGTTAATGAAGCATTACGCCGAAACTTTCCTGCTTTGATAAACCGAAATGGTGTTATTCTCCAGCATGATAAAATAAAATAAAAAAAAGAATAAGGTCTTTAGAATGGCATGTTCTCTCACCAATACTCACCATTCTTTAGCACCAACAAAATTTTCTATGCTTCGACCACTAGAATATTCAGAAACAAAGAAGTTGAAAACAGCCTTTCAAACTATTTTTTTTGGTTTGTGGGCGGAACCCAAATTTCTTTAAACCTAAAAACCAAGGTTTGCTTTCCTATTAAACTGCATCATCATTTAATTAGTTTTACTCATGTTACGCCGCTGTGGTGACCACTCTCCTCCATTTCACAATTATCGCGACATTCAAGAGAGAATAGAGCAATGGCTTTTGAACCGGATATTGTTGTTACCCCGTTTCCCCTCTTTCAGAAATTATAGTAGGTGGTTTGAAATCAGAGTTTTCCTTCTCTTTCAAGGCTATAGGCTCCAATCTCTCATGCTATCGTCCCATAGCAGGGAGAAAAACAAGATTCATATTTTTCTTAAACGTATTAGCACATAAGTAAATGCAGTGAACTTGACTGGAATTCGAACTCGGTACCCCAATTTCTCAATAGCGATCCGCTATATATTACTTCACCGTTGAACTGCAGTTGTTGAAATGAACTTTGTTTTGAGAAATAATAGTTTTAGCTAAATAGCTAAAATTAATGAATTCTCTAAACATATGCTGCTGAATATAACAGACAATGAATGTTTATTATGTTTAATAATGAGCCGTTCTAAACATCGTATTTTGGCTTTAATTTCAGGTGAAAATAAAAGACAAAAATTGTCCAACATTTAGATATGTTTTATTATGGTGGTTATATGCTTTCGGCTCACATGAGCCACCTTCAGAGAGGTTACAGGGACGTTAACATAAAGACATCCACCATCAAAGATGATATCTTGTGTTGACATAAATCATTGCTATGCGACGATAACAATCAACGAATAGCAGCCGCAGGACGTAAATTTATAATGTGGTCCTATGAGTTCACATCGCGTGAGAAACTGAAATGTCTACGAGAGAGCGTGGTTGTAGTAAAACCAATATATGTAGTGGGTTTATTACTATTAAAGATACAGTTTCTCAACGGGCATGTAAATTGATGCACTACATTGGTTTACTGTAGAGGATTTAGTTGTGTGGTTGTAAGATTATTAGAGACAAGCAGTATAGCCCGGCGTTGCTCGGGTGTAATGAAAGCTTTAAAACTAATCCATGGTCCTGGAGCTCAGACTCTTTGGACGTTGGCACGAAAGACTAAAATGCAGCAGTTGTTTCCAGTTAAAGCGAAACCGTAGACTGAAAGAAAAATGAATGGATGTAAGTCAAATTTTGATTTCCTGGTATCGATATCAAATAAGATTTTTTTCGTCGTAAACTGAATTTTGAAGGCTAAATAAGTCCTCTGAGTAAATGGTATCATGGCAGAGACTAAGAACTACAAGTATACCTACTTAAAGCTAAACCCGAAGCAAAAACAAAAATAAAAGCGCTGAAAAAAATACAGACATACAAGCAGATAAACAGACACACACACAAACATCTTGCCTTATATATATATATATATATATATATATATATATTACCGATTTTCTGCACTATTGTAAGAACTGCAACCTTGAAACTTCTGAATATCGTTTCTTATGTCTTTGTCTATGAGTGTATCAAATTTGATTAAAATCGGACCATTCCTTCTATAACCCGATTTTTTCGATTATCGATTTTCGATACTTATCGGGGGTACTTCAACACAAATCCTAGCTAAGAACACTCGCAGACGCTTATAGTACAACTGTGTAAATTTTCAAGAAATCGGTTCAGCCGTTTCGGAGTCTATAGGTAACGGACACACACACACACACACAGAC
Organism: Ascarosepion bandense; assembly: GCA_037127315.1. Taxonomy (NCBI): domain Eukaryota; kingdom Metazoa; phylum Mollusca; class Cephalopoda; order Sepiida; family Sepiidae; genus Ascarosepion; species Ascarosepion bandense. The sequence continues at coordinate 373,861 of JBBBDQ010000405.1, forward strand.
AAAGTTCCATTTATAAGTTTAGATTATGAGGTCAATTGTTTTAAAGTTTATGTTGAGCTTAATTTGGTTATTAATATCATTTGTTTGTTTAACATTTCTACGTATTATGTTTTTGGGTGTTGTTTCATCATGTTTGTAATTATTATGCATTTGGTCATGAATTATGAACGTCAACATAAATCTATGCTACAAACAGGAATACATTAACTTCTATCACGAATATAACGAGTATATTTTGCTCTTTGATGAACTTTAAAAAGCTGCCTTCTCTAAGTTTATCAACAACACTTTTTCGATTTCACATGTCAATCATTTCCCAAACGTACATGCATTTGTACAACCACAGACTTCAATGTATTTTTGCTTTGCAATACACATTTTTTTTCTAAAAATATAGGTCTACTGCTGATATGTTCACGACCATCACTGAGTATATACACCAGGCTCTCAACAAGAACAGCGAAGCCCGAACTGTTGCTCTAGATATCTCCAAAGCGTTTGACAGAGTCTGGCATGCTGGCCTTCTACGCAAGCTGCGAGGCTATGGTATAACTGGACAATTGTTTGACTTTATCCAGTCATTCCTTTCAAATCGCACAATGAAGGTAGTATTGAACGGACATGCCTCCCAATACTATCATACGAACGCGGGTGTTCTTCAAGGCTCTATTCTAGGTCCTATGCTTTCCTTATCTACATTAACGATCTCCCAGATGTAATAAGATCCCAAGTAGGCATAAACGCTGACGGCACTACGGTTAACTCTCGCCTCGATCAGAAATCTGCCGACGCTAACAAAGCAAACCTCGCTGCCGAGCTGCTATCTATTAACTGTCACAGACAATCGCTCCTACCCACCATTAGCATGGATCAGGCTAGTCTCCCTTAAATCAAAACACTGCGCCTCCTCGGGTTAACTCTCACAACAGATCTCAAGTAGAATGACTATATAGAATCCATAGCTAAATCTACTGCTAAGAATGTCAGTTCTCTGTGTAGGGCCAAGAAGTTTTTACTGTCTGAAACAATCCTGCACATATGTAAATCTAACATCCGTCCATGCATTGAATACTACTGCCATATTTGGTCGGCTGATCCTGCTATCCACCTAGCTGTCTTTGAAAAAATCCACCGGAAAATCTGTAATGTGATCGATCCCGACTTGGCAGCTGAGATACAGTCACTGTCTCGTCGGCGCAATGTGGCTTCCCTGTGTCTTTTCTATAAATACTTTCAGGGCTTCTGCTCCGATGAACTTAGCTCACTGATGCCCCATATATATGAATTTACTCGAGCCATAATATTAGCAACTAGGTCCAACTCTTTTACTGTGAAACCAATAAAATGTAAACGCAAATTCTACTCCGGCAGCTTCTTTTCTCGCACTTCCCGCCTGTGGAATTCCCTTCCATTTACTAGCTTTCCCGACAGCTACAATCTCCAAGAATTTAAATGTAAAGTCAATAGTCATCTCCTAGCTCACTAACCTGCATCCTCTCTCTCATGCTCTTTTCTCCTTTCACTCTCCTCAGTATTCTGATCCTACTCTTACCCACTTCCAGACACCCACTGTAACCTGTCACTCTTTCTCATATCTTTTCTCACATGTTAACCCCTGCAAACAAGTGGCAGTAAAATGCTTGCTTGGGTCGATATGACAATATATATATCTATATATATATTTATACAGTACTGTGCAAAAGTATTAGGGAAATAACTATTTTATCTTTCATGAGGCATCAAAATAAAGTTTAAAATCACGCCTGTCCTAACACTTTTGCACACTACCGGTAATGTGCAAAAGTATTAGGACAATGATGATTTTCCTAAAAACCTCACTGGAATTCAAATATAGGTTGAAAAGTCAAGTTAATTGCTAATAAATATTGATTATTTTAAACTAGGTGTAAAAGAAATGTATTAAAAAGAAGTTATATTTAATTCTTCCTATTTTCTATTAAACAAGTTATTTTGAAACTACTCATTATTCTTTTATCCTTGGATATGACTGACGTTTTTCTTATTCACCCCCTCTCAAAGTGATAAATGTTACTTCGCAAGACACACTTTGGAAACAAATACAAGCTGCTTGGCAGGAGATACCATTAGATACATTGAAGAAGCTTGTAATGTCAATGCCTGACAGAATGAAGGCTGTGAGCAAAGCAAAAGGCTATTATACTAAATATTAAATTTATTTTGTAATAAGTATTTTTCTTGTTAATGCATTTGTTAAGTAAATCAAATAAAATTAATTTAAGTAAATTGTTTATTTTCTGTCAATATGCCTCATAAAAGATAAAACAGTTCGTGTCCTAATACTTTGCACAGTACTGTATATATATATATATATATATATATATATATATATATGGTAACTAGGTGCGATCGGTAAATTGTCACAATTAATATATTGTTTCAAAGCAAAATGCTATTATACTAAATCTTAAATTTATTTTGTAAGAAGTATTTTTTTCTTGTTAAAGCATTTGTTGAGTAAATCAAATAAAATTAATTTAAGTAAATTGTTTATTTTCTGTCAATATGCCTCATAAAAGATAAAACAGTTCGTGTCCTAATACTTTTGCACAGTACTGTATATATATATATGTGTATAATAGTATACACATTTTTTTCCTTTTTTCCTTTTTTTTTTTTTTTTTACTGCCCTTAGAAATAACTTCCTCTTTCCGGATTTCTTTTAAAGACGGTTGAAGATTGTTGTCTATCAGATGTTATTTACAATCCATTTTGTTAACTGTTACCACGAGAAAAAGAACGCCATAGAACCAATGGCAGAAGCTTTCTCTCAAGCAATGGCTTCTCGCACTTTTTTCTTCTATACCAATTTCTCTCGTTGGAACAACCCCTATTTCATATATATATATATATATATATATATATATATATATATATATTAATTGATTGATTGATTACTTAGTTTCTGGTTATAATAAGATTAGACCAGTGCACATTTGTATTAAAAAGTGTTCAATACAATTATATTATAGAACTTTTGAATATTTTCCATTTCTAAACGAGTTATTACGCGATATAGGTTTCTACCATAAGTGGTGTCTTCAAACGATTTTCAATAACTGATTTTACCCTTTATCGTTTTTTTAAACCCTCACGTAACGCTGTTTTTTTTGTTTTTTTGTTTGTTTTTTGTTTTTGGGTTTTTTTTTCGAAAACAAAAGTGGGCAAAATAAGCCATAAAATATTAAAAAATATTTGTGACTTTCTAAGAACAACCACTCAAGCAAACCAGCGGAAGAACACAAGTTATTGCATTTCCTGGTTCCAAAAAATCGAATGCAAATATAAATACACGTTCATTAATTATGACATGTAAAAAAACTTTTACCCATAAATTTCTGAAAAAAGGTTTAATAGAAGCATTTAATTTTGCTAAAAGATACATCAAAATACCATCTGAACAACATTGATATAATCCTACATTGCCCCAAATCAATACTTTTCCACAAGGGTAAAGCATGGATCAAAAACTCAAACAACTTCACATTTGATGTACTACAAGGATCGTTTGATAAAGCAGAAACTTCAGAATTGATGAGCATATACATTTTAAATAAAATCAACAAAATAACCTATATAGACAACCATGGATTATATAGAGATGACGGATTAATGATAGCACCAGACAACAAAAGAGAAAATGATAAAATAAGAAAAGACCTTTTCAAACTATTCAAAAAATAGATTTTGATATAACAGTAGAAACAAATAGAAAAATCTTACAATATTTACATGCGGAATTTAATTTAAAAACTGCTAATGTCTCGCCATACATGAAAGCTAACACTAAGTTAACATACATTAATACAAAATCGAACCACCTCCAAAAGTATGATTGACAAATTAAAAAAGAAATAAAACACAGACTATCAAATAATTCATCAAACAAAACAATATTTGATCTAAAGAAAAATATCTATGAAGATGCACTAAGAAAATTTGGCTATAAAAACATTTTACAATATAATTTTCAACCAAACAGAAAAACAGAAAACGATAATCGAAAACGAAAAATTATCTGGTTCAACCCACCATTTAATTTAGAGGTAAAGACCAAAATAGGAGAAATATTTTTTAAACTGATATATAAACACTTTCCAAAAGAATCAGAACTGAACAAAATTTTCAACAAAAACACAATCAAGCTAAGTTATAGTTGCACTAGTAATTTAGATATTTTAATAAAAAACAAAACACCAGAAACTTAGTAGTATACAAAACAAGACCAATACACAAAAAAATCATTTACTAGGCAAATGTCCATGATTTAAATGGCCAAAATAGAATATAATTGGGTTCAACTAAAGTCGCCTTTAAGACTAGGCGGCTCAATCACAAGTCTACATTCAAAATAGAAAACTTAAAAAACTGTACAAAATTGGCTAGCCACGTGTGGAAATTAAAATCAAAATATGGAAAAGACCCAGACATAATGTGGAGTATAGTGAAAACAGCCAAGCCTTACAACGGTGGCAAAATATGTAGACTGTGCCAAGAAGAAAAGTTAGAGATTATGCTATTCCCAAACAAAAACGAACTATTGAATGAGAAAAATTATGACTAAGTGTAACCATACTAAAAAATACCTCTTAGGTTCATACAACCATGGATGAAAACGTCATCATTTCTTGTAATTTTAAAAATTACGCGTTCAAAAATTTCCTGCCACGTGAGCGTTCTAAAAAAAAAAAAACGGTAAACAGTTAACGGTAAAATGAGTTATTGAAAATCGCCTGAAGACACCACTCAGGGTAGAAACCTAGGTCGAGTAATAACTCTTTTATAAATGGAATATAGATATATATATATAATCTTTTCAAATATTTGCAGTCATTTTTGACAGCAGGGGTACATACATTCGTAAACTAATAAACGCCATCATTTCTAAAAGATTTTACTTGAGACAATGCCTTAAAATTAAATGTACGCGAGGCATTGAAATGTTGTCTGGCTACTCAGATATTCTCATAATCGGTATTTGTATAATTGATGTTCCACTTGATTCTATTCGTTCTTTGAATCTAACGTTTTCTTGATTAGAACCAGGATAAAATTCAGGTCGTTCAATACGAAATTAATGATTTTAAAAAAATCACTTTTATCTCAAAGAATGTGATAAAGTCATTAAGAGACAAGAAAAACCAATATTAACAAGAGAGGATAATAAAAGAAAAGGCTTCAAGGAGAGAGAAGATGACGATTGACATTGCATTTTAATTTCTGAAGATCAAAGATGATCAGAGAGCAACAAGCAGAAAGAGAGTTCCATAAGCGAGAAGCGCCATAAAGTGCTATCAGAAAGAAAAACCCATCAAAGCAATTACCATAAAGTATTCATAGAAAAGGCACAAGGAAGCTATGTTACGGCGCTGTGAAAATGACTGGAGCTGAGATGCCAGGTCAGGACTAATAACAGAGCAGATTCTTATATTTTTCGTTAGAAACAAAGAAAAATGTGCTGAACTGCGATGTAATTCAATTCTTCTATGTGGTAGTGAATGTTGAACAATTTCCTCGCGTACGTAACTGATGGTAACATAAATCTAGTTCTACAGAAAGATATTGAGAATGTCATATACGAAACCTGTACGGAATAAGGACACTTTAAGGATAATGAAAACTAAAAGAACACTTCTACTTAGAATCAGAAAGAAACAGTTGAAATTATGTGACCCATGATGAGGAAAGAGCACTCACAAAATGTATTGAAGCCAAGAGGGAGACAGGAAACATCGAAAACTCTAACGAAATAGGTAAGTAGGTAGCAGGAGGAACATCAAGACAACAAACATTGCTTAAGGCTATGAAAGATAGGTAGTTGTAGAGAGCCATAATCGCTTATGCTCTGAAGGAACACATCACGTAAAAGAAGAAACTAAATTACCCACTCTACAAATCAATGATGGTTTTCCTAATTGGTAATTTTTCGAATTTTGTACATGTAAAGCAGCCCACACGCCACAGAGGCAGTAAGTCCTTATAAATTATCTCATCAAGAATGACCTTTTGTTAAAAGTTCTTCACAAAAAGATTAACGAACGAATCAGATTCAAACGATAAAAATGTCGAAATCGGTTTTTGTTTCGATAGGAAATTAGCTTCTCCAGTACGAAAAATGGATTCCTTAACCTCCTCACTGCTTAAAACAGATCGGTTGATGTTTTGATGAAATAAAATTAACAATATAATAAGGGATATATTCAAAATTAATAATATAATTTGTATAATAAAGAAACTATTTCATGTCAGAATATAATCATTAATTTAACAGCTGAAGAAGAATGCATCGGCCAAAATACATTTATTAAAAGCAATAAATAAGATAAACTTATCAAAGGTAAAGCATGAAAGAGGACGACAAATAAAAGGAATCCATCTTGGAATTTTAAAACAAAAGTTCAAATGTTTCGTTCTGTCAGCTAGCTTATTCTTTCTGCAAATCAGAATTGTTCTTCGTAATTGGTAATTAATCGAATTCTGTACACGTAAAACAGATGACACACCGAAAAGGCAGTAAGTTCGTTTAAATGACCTTCTCAAGATTGACCTTTTGTCAAAAGTTCTTCGCTAAGGGATAAGCGGATGAATCTAATCGGAACAGTAAAAATGGTGAAATCTGTTTTCGTTTCGGCAGACAATTAGTCTCTACATTTCAACCAAATCTCCCCGAGCTATGTGCTCCAACCAAATATATATATATATATATATATATATATATATATATATATATATATATATATATATATAAGACCTCTCACACTACAGAAGAATAACAGCCACAAAAGGGCATCCGTTCAGGTAGCAAGAAATAACTGTTTTAGCTATCATCAGCCAATCGATCGTCCACGATATTTTTATTAATCAATTCACGCCAAGCAAAGCAATAATGCCACTCAGATGTAAGGGGCAACTTGAAGTGAAAGACAAGGAAAATACATTAGAAGGAATCGGAAATACAATTCTAAAAGATAAAAGGAATGGATCTCTACTCTTGTTGAAAAGACCGAGGAGGTTGTGAACTGGATGATCGGTAAACCTATCTCCTCTTATTACGTCAATAAATGGTATAAATTTCAGAGTTTACACGCTAGACGTATAGAACTGAAGTAGAATTTAAAAGGAACCGGAAACCTAATCCTAAACAAGAAACAAGCCGTAAACCGTGAAGCCGAAGGGAGATGGTTAATGTTTATTAATTCAGCCTTGTGCCATACATAACCGAACTTCCTACAGCTTACGGATTTATCCATTATTTTCCGAATTATCAGAAAGTTTTCATCAGGTTTGAATCAGAAGGTTGAAGCTGGTTGGTTAGAATGTGTATCTGTTTGGAATAGTGGAAGAAAAAATATATATTTTTATGTTAAAATAGAAATTTATTAAAAGAAATGAATAACAAGAATAAGTAGTAGCTTGAGTTAATGTTCAATGAGAAAGTTAAAGGTATCAAGAAATGTTTGCAGTAGTAATTTGTTAGAAAGAGTTTATGCGTTCGTATGAGCGTTGGTTTGGTAGGAATGGCTTTGAATGGAGAAGAAGAAGTAAAAGGAATCAGCGCACGAGAAAGAAGGGGGAAAGAGAACAATGCGCGACGCGACCTTATGTCCGGGTCGACTTGAAGTTTCTGCATGGTTACATTTTAGTTGTGTCTTCTTGCTGCTCCCATCTGACTGGCTGACTGACTCTGACCAAAGTATTTATAGCATTTAAATTTTTCGCACTGGATCGCTAAGCCTTCTCAAGTCATGCAAATCGGTTCCATTGGTCAGAAAATTAATTTAACATCTACTCGCAAAATCCGGTTTCGACTTTTTCTTTAAGCACATAGCCAATCATTTTTCTATTTGGGAAAAATCAGGCTTTCACACGTCATTGTGAATTTTTGTAAAAGTAAAGAAGAAAGTTGATTTTAATTCTTAATTTTCTATCCCACAACTTCTACTCCTATTCAAAAATCGGGGAGGCGTGTGAACCAGACGATATCTACTCCTGTCAAACCGACATTACTGAGCTGAAGTTTATATTTTTACCTTAAGAACAACAAATTAGATGACATTGTGTTCATCACCCTTTACTTTTTCCCGCTCACAATAAGAATCTTTTGCTAATCGCATGAAACAATGTAGAAACATTTATTGTAGAAATCTTTGTACTCTGTTTTGCTTATTGTTGAATAGTAAATGAAAGCTAATCGCGCAGTCACCTATTGTTATTTCAATTCAGCCGAGGGCCAAGGTGTATAAGTGACCAGCAGTTAAGTGACGTCAGGAGTGTTCGATTTTGTGAATCAAGTCGATGTCATTTTAGAAGACAGATTGGGGAAAAATATATTTCAGTTGAAGTAGACGACTCTTTTGTTGCCATTTACCTTCTATTAGGCGTGTGCTCTCTCCTTCTCTCTACTCTCTCTCTCTTTCTCTCTGCCTGCACTCTCTATCTCTTTACCCTCTCTCTCCTTCTCTCTCTCCTTCTCTCTACCCTCTCTTTCTTCTCATTACCTTCTCTCTTTTTTCTCTACCCTCTCTCTCCTTCTCTGTACCTGCTCTCTCCTCTCTACATTCTCTCTACCTTCTCTCTCCTTCTCTCTGCTTTCTCTCTCCTTCTTTCTCCTTCTCCCTACCCTCTCTCCCTCTTTCTCTTTATCTACACTCTCTTCTCTCTCCCTTCTCTCTCCTCTCTACATTCTCTACACGCTCTCTCCTTCTCTCTCCCTTCTCTCTCCTTCTCTCTACCTGCTCTCTCCTTCTCTCTAGCTGCTCTCGCCTTCTTACCTTCTCTCTCTTTCTCTCTACCCTCTCCCTTCTTCTCCTTACCTTCTCTCTCCTTCTCTCTACCCTCTTTCTCCTTCACTCTACCCTCTCTCTCCTTCTCTCTACCTGCTCTCTACCTTCTCTTGGACGTGTACTCTCTCCTTTTTCTTTACCCTCTCTATCCTTCTCTCTACCTTCCCTCTTCTCTCTACCTTCCCTCTCCTTCTCTCTACCCTCTCTTTCTCCTTCTCTCTACCCTCTCTCTCTCTCCTTCTCTCTACCATCTCTCTGCCTACTCTAGGACGTGTGGTCTGGTCACTTATCAGTCGCCCACTTCCCTCACAACTGAAAAGAGTCGAAATCTATCCGCCATAATGTCTTTCGAAATTTTACTCATCCTCGGTTTTGGTTGACTGGTAAGCGTGTTGGATAACTCTTGTTTTTATTATTGTTACTAATTTAATTATGGAAATCTATTTATCTATTTATTTTTACTGCTCATAAAAAGATAAAAAAAACAGTGGTCAGTCTACACCCAGAACAGCTCATTAAAAACTTGTTCACATATGTGTCGACAGGTGTTCCCAATGTACTCTTTAAAAATGAAAAATTGAGTAATTGAAAACCTTTTTTTTTTAATCTTTGATTTTGTTTCGTTTCTTTGCAGGAAATATTTGCAAACATTTTATATAACCTGCTGTGTTTACTCTTCGGATACGAAACTGAGCTTTCGAGAAATAATCTGAAAGAAGGAGCGTGCGTTCCTTGAAAAGGAAAATATAATCTTATTGGATTATTACGTCAACTGTGGTCAAGTGGTGTAAACCACGCGGGATCAAAAGTTAGTTTCTACCTCAAAGGGGAACGCATATTCGAAGCTGCATCTTCCTTTGTAGGTTCAAAAACGGCAGGAGAACATACCTTCTTTATTAAGATTTATCGAGGGCGCAGGCCGACAGATGTAATACACATAAAAAAAAAAATAAAACAATGCAAAAAAGAGCGTTTATTTCAAATATAAACTCGCAATTATCAAACTCTCTGTCTTTGTGCAGAAACCGACACAGTGGGGCCTATGTCTACGGGAAGAGACTCAGGAAAGTAAAATGGACAAGCCCGATCTCAGTATTCAGAAGCTGGAAAATTTTTAACCGAGTGCACGCGCTCAGAAACTCCACGTTAAAAAAACTAACATAGTGTCAGACCCCTCATCAGTGAGGAGAACTTCGGTATATATCTGCAGTTCCGCGAGAACATACACTTGTCAAACTCTCCATCTTCAAGCAGAGAATAACTCAGACGGGACTATTTCACCGGGCAGAGACTCGCCTGAGAAAAATAGATAAACTCGATCCCGTGTGTGCAGAATCTGGGATAATATTGGCTGGGTGTTTGCGATCGGAAACCGCAAGTTAATAATTGATATTGTGCTGCATCCTGCTATAATAGAGAGGATTTAGGTAAATAATCAGATTTTCGCGAGGGATCACACTTTACAATACATGTCTTCGAGCAGAGAGCAACCCAGTCGGGCTTATGTCTGTAGGCAGAAATTCGACAGAGAAAAATAGATAAGCCTGATCCAACATATGCTGGATCTGGGGCATTTTGGTTGATTGTACGCGCTCAGGAAACCCAACGTTAAAAACTGACCTTGTGTTGCAATTCACCTTCGTGGGAAGGATTTAAGTTCCGTGAGAACACTCATTTGTCAAGTTCTCTTCAGGCAGAGAGCTACTCAGTTGGGGCTGTCTACTCTCAGAGATTCGGCTGAGAAAAATAGACAAGCCCGATCCTACGTACTCTGGGTGTTGGGAATGTGTGACCAAGCGCATGCTTAGAAACTAAAAATTGATTTCCGTCGTATCCATCCTTAGTGGGGAGAACTTGGATAAATATCCAGAGTTCCTAAAGAATTCGCACTTGTCATTTTCTCTGTCTTCGGAAAGAGAGCGACTCAGTCGAGATATGTCTACGGGCAGAGATTCGGCTGAGAAAAATAGACAACCCCGGTCGCGCATGGGAAAGAGCTGGTGAATTTTTGACTGAGTGTACGCGCACAGAAACCCCACGTTTGTGTATGTTTTTCTCTTTACTCTGCTTAAGAAAACAAAATCAGATATTCGGAGGATTATTAGCCTAAATGGTAAAAATACAGCAGCACATACACCCGCAACAACAGCAGTTGTTAGATGTTAGAAACATCAACAAACTTTATTGAAATATTTCATAAGAAAACGTAAAAATCTCCAATTCCTTTCTCTCCAGATACGGTAGCAAACGCCATAGCTGAATTCCCATACAATACAGATGATGGAATGACCTTTTCTGCTTGTTTTAAAAGATACGAATATATTTACAGAGAAGAATGCAGCGACCTGGAAGACGAGAAAAAATAAATTTTTCTCAAGAAAGTTAGATCCAGGACAACATGAAAAATACTGTAATTTTATACTGCTGAGAAAACCAGTAGAAATTTGCTTTGAAGACACGGTAAATATTCTGAATAAAATTTTTTTATCGAGAAAAGTTCGTTATTTAATACTTGTTGGAAGTGTATGAATCTCACCAAAAAAAGAAAACTAAAATTGTCTCACATATAGTGAAATCGTTAACAAACAGTGGAAAAAATTCAAATTAAACAAGCTGACGTTGGATATGCTTTCAGAATTAATTTTCGTTTATGGATTAACGATGAAAAAAGACGCAGAAATACATGTTAGAATCCTAATAAAACTGGAACCGAATCAAAAACTAACACTATAAGAAATATCGGACGATAGTCAGAGAATCCTATATCTGAGACGTGATAAGGAAGAAATTGAAGAATAAAAATGCATATATATACAAGCAAAAGAAAAATGTGAAAAAAGAAAAATTATCCCTGTTTCAGATGCGGAGGGTTAAATCGCGGAGACGACTGTTCCTTTAAGAATTTAAAGTGTAACAAGTGTGGAAAGGTAAGTCATTAAAAAAACCATACTGTAAAACGCAAGCAAATAAACGTTCTCACAGAAAAAATGAGAGGTCCTGGGCATGACGGTAAACTGCATCTGGCAGCAAGACCTCTGATTGGGAGGTTATGAGAAGCATGGAACCACCTCTTAATCCTTTGTCGCATATTGGTTGCAACTGTAACCAATATGCAACAAAGGGTTACTTGCTGTTGTTTTCAGGTCTACCATAACTCGGAAGAGTAGTACCTGTTAGAGTCCCAGATATAGGAAATAGTTAACCCCAAAACTAGAGTCAAAACACTATGAAATTATCAAAAATATACTTTTATAGAAATATATACATAAAAATAAACTTTTTTAGAAAAATGTACATTTTTAAAAGAAAAATATTACCAGCAATACATATTTGAAGAAAAAATTCTGACCATAACACATGTTTGAAGGGAAAGCAATTATTCTCAGCAAAACATTTTTGAATACAAAACTAGGAGACATTTTCAGTTTTTTAAAAGGAAAAAGAATAAAAACAAAAAAAAATTTCATTAAAATCTGACTAAATCAACCTTCTCATTATAACCGAACATTAAAAAATACTTTAAAACCCTACCTTTTTGGCATTAAATAACCCACAGAGGTTGATATGCCATTAAACAAAACTCAAACTCAAACTCAGTCAGTCAGTTAAATGCCATACGTGATACACGCTTGGGCGATCATGTCTCGAAAGAGACATGACTGACTGGGCAGAAGATTATCCCGCAGTAGGTTGCCATTGCTTTCTGCGGTAGACTGATTGCCGACCAAGGCTATAGAACCCAATCTGTCCTGCTATTTAACCCATAACTAGAAGGAAGAGACGGATTAATACCTTTCCCAAGGGTATTTGCGCGTAAGTGAATACAATGGATTCAACTGGAATTCGAACTCGGCTCCCCGGTTTCTCGTTCCGAGCCGATATCCACTGTACCACAACGCACATCCACTTAACTCAATCTGACTAAATCAACCTTCTCACTATAACTGGACATTAAAAAAACACCTTAAAACCCTACCTTTTTGGCATTAAATAACCCACAGAGGTTGATATGCCGTTAAACAAAACTCAGACTCAAACAACATTAAGAAAGAAAAACATTTACGGGAAATCAAAGTAAATTTGTGTATGTGAAAATTAATAATGTGGATGTAAAAATTAATAATGTGGATTAAAATTAATAATGTGAAAATTAATAATGTGGATGTAAAAATACAACTAGACACTGGTAAGGATATCACAATAATCAACGAAACCACATGAAAAATGAAAAGTGTCGGTCGGGTGTGAAATTATTAGTTATCGGTGAAATGACTTGCAACATTTAATTTCCTGACAAATGTGTAAAACCAAATGCTTATGTGTTGAAAGTACTACAAACTGATTCGGTTCTGACTGGATGGAATTATTCGAGTTATGAGGATTTACCTATAAATATTTATTGCAAAAATATAAATGAGTTTTAAAAAAAACAAAAAAAAAACTAAAAACAAAAACAAAAAATACTTGAAAATTTAAAGTAAGAATTAAAAAAATATTTTCCGGGTGTTCTGTCGGATGATTTTGGTCGATGTTCCAATTTCAAAGCAAAATTTTCAAGTGAAAAAAGGGTAAACGACTGTATTCAATACGAAACCTAGTGCACCGTTCACGGCCTTGGATCATGTGAATAAAGAATTCAATCAGTCAGTTAAGTGACATACGTGATACACGCTTGGGCGATCATGTCTTGAAAGAGACATAACTGACTGGGCAGATGATTATCCCGCAGTAGGTTGCCATTACTTTCTGCGGTAGAGTGGTTGCCAGCCAAGGCTATAGAACACAATTTCATCTGCCTCTTTCTGATTGTAAATATAAGTATCCTTTTCATCTATATTCATCATAATCCATACATTCTATCCTTGGTATTTGAAACATCCTTCTGTATACCCTATTCTTCCTTTCCTTTCTGAGAGAATTATCCAGTAGTTATATCAATCAGTTGTGCCATACGTGAAACACGCTTGGCCGATCATGTCTCAAAAGATACATAACTGACTAGGCAGAAGATTTTACCGCTGTTAGGTTGCTATTACTTTCTGAGGTAAACTGGTTGCCAACCAAGGCTATAGAACACAATCTGTCATGCTATTTAACCCCTAGCTGGAGAGAGAAGTGACGGATTAATATCTTTACGATATCATCTTTTGATATTATCTTTTGATATTGATTAATATCTTTGACGGATTAATATTTTAAGGATATTTGCGCATAAGTGAATGCAATGAATTCACCTGGGATTTGAACTCGGCTCTCCGATTTCTCGTTCCGAGTCGATATCCACTGCAGCCACAACACGCATCTTAGTAGTTATATAATAGCATGAATATTACATAACAGTTTGTTTTTAGATAAGGTTTTTGACGTCTGGATCAGTCAGTCAGTTAAGTGCCATACGTGATACACGCTTGGGCGATCATGTCTCGAAAGAGACATGACTGACTGGGCAGAAGATTGTCCCGAAGTAGGTTGCCATTGCTTTCTGCGGTAGACTGGTTGCCGACCAAGGCTATAGAACCCAATCTGTCCTGTTATTTGACTCATAGGTAAAGGGAAAAGAAATATATTATATTATTATGTAGTAATTAGTGGGTGATCGGTTTCCTATTGTTATGAAGTAATAAACTGATCACCCACTTTATGACCAATGTAATCCTTAATCATTATTCCAACTGTTATATTCAGTCAGTCAGTTAAGTGCCATACGTGATACACGCTTGGGCGATCATGTCTCTAATGAGACATGACTGACTGGGCAGAAGATTATCCCGAAGTAGGTTGTCATTGCTTTCTGCGGTAGACTGATTGCCGACCAAGGCTATAGAACCCAATCTGTCCTGTTATTTAACCCATAACTGGTGGGAATAGACGCATTAATACCTTTCCCAAGGGTATTTGCGCGTAAATTTATTTAAATATTATACTCTGAAATTGCGCCACAAAGAAAAAGCAAAACCGTTGAATAGTTTTATTTGTAATAAATGTAGACTCAAGGGCGGGAGATACCTCCCTCCGTCTGTGAGTGAATAAATATATGGAAACAAGATTTAAAATATGTTTTAATATTTCTGATATCAGTTAATAATAACATGAACAGATGTCAGATAAAATCGTGGTTAGATGAAATTTAACGCCAACTCAGACAGAAAGCAAAAACACTTAATCATCTTTCGTGTAACTCAACACGCTTTCAAGACCCCTAAAACGCTAATGTTTATGTCACGTTAACTTTCGAGGGAAAAAGAGACAGAGGAAAGCAGCGGATAACATATTTAAAAAGCCTGAGCAGGTGGATGACAGAACGGGACTGAAAGACGTTACAGGAGAAAGCGTGCTAAGAGCCACCAGGGATAGGGAGACGTGGAAGGCCATGATCGCCTACGTCCTTAAGGGACAAGGTACATAAAAGAAGAAGCTTTTCGGAAGTTAGATTAAAGCATAATAATTATATAACATAATAATATTATATATTAATATTGAGCATCAGGAAGATACAACTAAAGTTCATGGGACATGCAATGAGGAAGGAGGGCTTGGAGAACCTAATACTAACAGGCCAGATAAAGGGAAAAAAAGACAGAGGAAAGCAGCGGATAACATATTTAAAAAGCCTGAGCAGGTGGATGACAGAACGGGACTGAAAGACGTTACAGGAGAAAGCGTGCTAAGAGCCACCAGGGATAGGGAGACGTGGAAGGCCATGATCGCCTACGTCCTGAAGGGACAAGGTACATAAAAGAAGAAGCTTTTCGGAAGTTAGATTAAAGCATAATAATTATATAACATAATAATATTATATATTAATATTGAGCATCAGGAAGATACAACTAAAGTTCATGGGACATGCAATGAGGAAGGAGGGCTTGGAGAACCTAATACTAACAGGCCAGATAAAGGGAAAAAAAGACAGAGGAAAGCAGCGGATTATTTAAAAGGCCTGAGCAGGTGGATGACAGAACGGGGGCTGAGAGACGTTACAGGAGAAAGCGTGCTAAGAGCCACCAGGGATAGGGAGACGTGGAAGGCCATGATCGCCTACGTCCTGAAAGAAGAACTTTCGGACCTTTTTTTTTTCTCTCTTATCTATCCCATTCCCCTTCTCTTACTGTTGTAAAAGTTCCCATCGACATTTTTTGCACACTGTATGTGAAATCCAAGAAGTCAAAAACTATTTTTTAATCCCATAACCGATTAGCGTAAAGGTTATTCTTCTTTCATGTGCCGTTTCTCTTCAGGATGAAAGCGATCATGGACCTCCACATCTTCTTGTCTCTTGTAACACTTAAAACCTTTTGTTTTGTTATTTCTCCCAAACCCTGATCTCCATCCATTAAGCTCATCAAGTACGTCAGGTACAGTTTTCTCTTGTCTTTTTCAGGACCTTATGAGTATCAGATTCTCCAAGCCCTCCTTCATTACGTGTCTCAAAAACTTCAACTGTCTCTTCCTGATGTGAAGCATAAGTTTTCTTTTCGTTTCCATCCTCTCCAAAGACACGTCGTTGCTCACATGTTCGGTCCATGGTATCCTCAGCATCCTTCTGTAGAATCACATTTCGGTTACTTCAAGTCTTTCCTTCATCAGGTATTTAAATTTCTGTATGTTTGATTTTAGTATCACCGGCCTGTAGGTGACATTTTGAGTTCCTCTTTTTAGTGATGACGATGCATTTAGTTTTCTTGTAGCTTATGTGTAGTCCTTTATTTTCATTTTCTGTAGCCAGCTTCCTTTCCTTTCCGTATCTGTTATCAGCGCTGTAACATCTGCATATCTCATATTGTTCAGATTGTGGCCGCCAATGATGAATTCTGTCATGACTTCTAGGGCTCTCAAAACTGTCTCGCTGGATAATTTGAATAGATCTGGTGAGAAGACACATCCTTGTCTAACACCCCTTTCTATCTTTGTATATCAGCTGAAGTTGTTTCTTGTCCGTAATACTTTTTTCTTTTCGAGTACCAAGATTCACTGAGATTTGTTTTTAAGGGCAGGGTCCCCAAGTCGTACCCTGTTATTTAACCCATAACTGGAGGGAAGGGACGGATTAATACCTTTCCCAAGGGTACCAGTGCTTAAGTGAATGCAAGGTATTCAACTGGAATCCGAACTCGGCTCACCGATTTCTCTTTCCGAGCCGATATCCACTGCACCACAACGCACATCCATCACTAAACGCTTACAGCACCTGGTATTCCCAAGCGGTCACCCATCTAAGTACTTACATGTCTTAACGTTGCTTAACTTCGGTGATCGAGAAAGAACCGGTGTATTCAACGTTATATGGCCGTAAGCCGCAGGTAAATGTCTTTCTGCATCTCTATTGCCCTCTACGAAATAGAGCGAAAGTGGGGTAGGGGAAATTAAAACGTGACATATTTGATGGGCTTGAGCAAATGGATGTCAGAGCAGGGTTTGGATGAGGGAACAAGAGAAATCTACATAAGATAGTGAGATGTGGAAGGCCATAATTGTCTACGTCCTGAAGGGGCATTGCACATAGGAAAGGAAGAAAGTGACTACTAAATTAGATGCATAGTAATATTAGTATTATAGTTTTCTACCGCGGATATACATTGTGATGCAATGCATATCGGCTCAAAACAAGAAATCAGGAATCCGAGTTCGAATTCCAGTTGAATTCATGGCATTCCCTAACGCTCAAATACCCTTGGGAGAGGTATTAATCCGTCTCTTCCCACCAGTTATGGGTTAATTAACAGGACAGATTGGGTTCTATAGCCTTGGCTGGCAACTAGTCTACAGCAGAAAATAATGGGAACCTTCTGCGGGATAATCTTTTCCCCTGTCTGTCATGTCTCTTTCGAGACATGATCACCCAAAGCGTGTATCACGTATGGCACTTAACTAACTGACTGACACAAAATGGATATGTATGAGTCATTCAAATAATTACACTCTGTAAGAGTGAAACAAGAAAATATAGATTTGATTATTTTTCAAAAGTTGTGGAACGCTAATGGAGTCGATAAAACCTCTTATTTCGTTGCCACGATTTAGGGTAAAATTCATTTGTAAATTTTATCTGGTTTGCTTTCAACATAACAGACGTTACAGATATTTTAAAGAACGAAACGAACTAAAAAGCTACTATTTATTACATAGATTCTTTATGGTGTTATGTTTTTATGCTAATCAATAGGTGAAAATAAATAAATATACTGTTTAATAAATAAGAGATGCATCTACGCTAAAAATAATATCGAAAGTCGGTATCTCCACTCGTTTTCGATAGTTGAGTTTTTAATTTTTTTTTAAATAAAAAAGTTTTTGAAAGTTTTCATTTTAGCTTTAATTGAAAAAGTGATTGCATTTACTATCTCCAGTAAGCAAAATAATCTAATTAATTTCAAATAGAAATTTTCTTTATTGGAATATTAATTTTTTTTCGAGTTTTCAAAATTCATCGTTTTTTACGTTCATTTTGAAAGCTTGACAAGTTTGTAAGCAAAAGTTAATTATCAGTTTTAAAAATCTTGTAAAAATAACATATACATCTGTGACACGTTAATTTTTAAAATTAGCAAATTTAGAGTTAAATTAATCTGATTAACACAAGTATTAGTTGTTTATAGCATAAAATTTAAATAAAAGTATTTCTTAATCACGATCTCTGACCTTTCTGACCTTTGACGTGAGTGATGACAGCCAGATGACGTTCAAGTGATTGATGCCAGCTAAGTTAGTTGACCAGAATTAACATAATTGTTCAATTTTTTCCTATCAGGGGAAAATATCGTTAAACACATGACCTTTTAATGCAATAGAAAATTACAGACTGAAAAAGAAAAACTCCATATGCACACATAAAAAATTAATTATTTAAAAAATCTTTTGGCTGGATGATTTGTATTAAACTTTTCAATTTTAGACTAGTAAATATAGTGTTCACTTAATAACTTACTAACCTAACCGCGACAAGACGTTAAAGTATTTTAAAAATATTTTTAAAAATATTAATTTATTATAATTGAAAAAGAAAAAAGATTAAAACAATTTTTGTAAAAATTTATTATTCATCGAAATTTTTTTCTTCGGACTGTAATGTTTTTAATATACAGGGTGTCTCAAAAAATGTACTCACACTTTAACTGTCTCTAACATTCTTTTTTTGCTTTTTATGCAGATGCAATTAATTAAGTACAGCATGGCAGGAAAACATCTTAGTTTGGAATAGAGGAAGTTTGTCCTAAAATGTTACTGGAAGGCCGAAAACGCCATTGAAGTGCAAAGACGACTCAGAAGAGAATTTGCGAAACCGCCACCCACGGTTTACATTTGAATTTTTGAAGATTTTAGCTATCGGGAAAGCAAGTAACCGGAAGGGAATTCCACAGGCGGGAAGTGCGTGAAAAGAAGCTGTTGGAGTAAAAATTACATTTACAATTTATTGGTTTCACATTTAAAGGGTGGGATTTAGTTGCTAATCTTGTGGCTCGAGTAAATTCATATATAGAGGGCACCAGTGAGCTAAGTTCATCGGAGCAGAAGCCGTGAAAGTATTTGTAGAAGAGACACAAGGAAGCCACATTGCGCCGGTGAGAAAGTGACTGTATTTGAGCTGCCAATCAGGATCGATCACATTACAGATTCTCCGTCGATAATTTCTTGCGACGGATGAATACAAAGCGAGAAGACCTAGATAATTAAAAACGTCTCAAATCAATGCATTGTCCACTTGTATCACTTGTTGGCAAAAGGATTAAAATGAAAATCCCAGGTTCGAAAATGACCATACACAAGAGTACGATAAGAAAGATTTTTTCGATAATTAAAATTTAGCCATTTGAGCTGGACTACGCCCCTCGGATGTTTAAGGTTAGATGCACCATACAAAGCAGGAAGAAGACGGGCTTGATTAAATGACTAATGAAGAAAAAGCCCCGGTGGGATTTTGGGAAAGTTGGAGAAATGTTCCACACGCCTTGGGCAGTAATAAGAGACACTTACACAGGAGAGAAAGAGAGGACGTTGATCAGGTGACCAAAAAGAAGATCCCTGATTGTGGGAAATTTCACTTTATATCTTTAGTTACTTAGACAAGAAAATCCTCACTTTACCCTCAGTATATCCATCGTTATATCCATTGAAAAATCTTCTTTATTTCTGTCGGTGGTTATAGCCATTAATTCTTGCCTGTGAAGCAGAGAATAGTGTTACATTTTCATTATTTTGCCAGTCCCCATATATATATATATAGTCATCCGCAGACAGATCTGTTTCGCTGTATTACAGCACATCAGTACGGTTAGACATCCGATTGCTTTTTAACCCAGGATTGAAACACGATCGAATTGGCGCCAGTCAGCGATTCTACCTCTGAGCTATGGGCGCTCAGCAGAAAGAGGCAGACTTTTAGCGTATAATGTATGATGCGCCAATAGCCAGAGTATATATAGATATATATATATATATATATAGATATAGATATATATATATATAGAGAGAGAGAGAGAAGGGGAGAGAGATAGAGATGGTAGTTGAATACCAACGAAAGTTTATTTTAAAATTTTTATTTAGTTTTTCGAAAATCCTGATTATTTTCTTAATTTGGGTTTTTGGGTGTCCAATCAGACTAATACGCTGTTTGTCACATCTAAGCGGCTCTTAGAAAATCACCATACTCATACACCATTGTTTTATTTGTCGTTTTTGTGGATTTCTATGCTTCGTATTCTGAGGTGGATACGCTGTATTTGAAGTTAGGTACAGTTTAAAGGTTTGGTTAAGTGTTCTTGCAATATGGTAGATATTTGTAATATTAAAATTCAAATAAGGTTTATGCAGTGTAAACAGGACAATTTCGCTAAAAACAAAGAAGAGAATACTGGATTGCTATGTGTTGTCAGTTCTTCAATATGGCAGTGAATGCTGAACAGTATCATCAAAGATGAAGGAAAAACTTGAAGCAACTGAAATGTGGTTCTACAGAAGGATGCTGTGAATATCATGGATCGAGCATGTGAGCAATGATGAGGTTTTGGAAATGATAGAAACGAAAAGGAAATTAATACTGAGCATCAGGAAGAGAGAGTTGAAATTCCTGGGACATGCAATGAGGAAAGAGGGATTGGAGAACCTGAGACTAACAGGCCAGATAGAGGGGAAAAAGAGACAGGGGAAAGTAACGGATAACATATTTGAAGGACCTGATCAGGTGGATGATGGAACGAGGGTTGTATCGTGTAAGAGGAGAAAGCGTGCTAAGAGCCACCAGGGACAGGGTAATGTGGAAAGCCATGATCGCCTCTGTCCTGAAAATACAGGACACATAAAAGAAGAAGAATCGATCCTAATCTAGCGTCTCGACTCTAGTGACTTTCCCACCGAAGTTACGTGGCTTCCTTGTGTCTTTTCTAGAAACCTATTTATGCCAACTGTTATGATGAGCTTTATTTCTTAGTGCTTCTGACTTTAATTGCATGTCTTTAAAACTTGCAACTTGATTAGCGACTAGGTTTCACCGTTTTATGGTTTAAGTAACTAGATGTAACCGTCTCTTCTATTCTAACAGTTGATTTTCTCGCACTTCTTACATGTAAAACACCTTTCCGATTTCTTGCTTCTCGTCCTTCAAAAGTTTAAATGCAATGTCAATCGCTGTAGCTATAGGGAAATGGTCAATGTTTAATAATTCGGCCTTGTGCCATACATAACCGAACTCCCTACAGCTTACAGGTTTTATCCAGAACCGTCACCATCAGAATTATCAGATCTTCATCAAAAGGTTGGCTGTCGGCAGGTTGGTTGCAGAAGGTTGGAATATGTGGAATTGTGTGATAAAGTGTAAGAATAAATTATACATTTTTCATGTTAAAATAGAAATTTATTAAAAGAATAGAATAACAAAAATAGGTAGTCGTTAAAGGTTCAATGAGAAAGTTAAGGGTATCAAGAGTTGTAACAAATGTTCGTAGTAGTAATTTGTTGGAAAGAGTTTATGCGTACGTACGTAATTATGGATTAGCGTTTGTTCGGTTGGAGTGTCTTTGGTTATAAAAAAAAAATGAAGTAAAATGAATAAGCACACGAGAAGGAAAGAGAAAGAGGACGAATGTCCGGGTCCACTTGAAGCTTCTCCCGTTACATTTCAGCTTGTCGTCTCTGCTGCTTCCATCCCTGACTGACTGACGCTGATCAAAGCCATTTACATAGTCCTTTAGAATTTCGCACTGAATCGCGAAGTTTTCTGGGTCTTGCAAACCGCTTCCATTGGTCAGAATATGAATTTAACATCTACTTGCGAAATCCGGTTTCGACTTTTTCTTTAAGCACATGGTCAATACTTTTTCTATTTGGGAAAAACCAGGATTTCACAAGTCTCTGTGAATTTTTGTAAAAGTGAAGAAGAAATTTCATTTTAATTCTTAATTTCCTATCCACCACACGCCATCTTCTGAACCCTGTTCCTTTATTCTCATTTCCTCAATTCTCCACTAAAATCTTTTCATTTTTTTTCACTCTCTGTAACTTCCTGCATCCTAATCGTCTTTTATTATTATCGTCTTTTATTATTATAATTCTTAGCTTTTATAAGACATCTTCATCCATTCGAATGTCCTCTCGAATTATTGTATCGCATATTCTGGATTCAAATTACTCGACCTGCGTGATTTTGACGTCTCCAATATGCAGCTAACACATTTGGCAGCCTCTTTTGCTGACGACCTTAGATTCTATCTTCTTACTCCCTTCTTGGTGCTTTTTGCGACTTCTAAGAGGATGTGCGTTGTGGTGCATTGGATATCGGCTCGGAACGAGAAATCGGGGAGCCGAGTTCGAATTCCAGCTGAATTCATTTCATTCACTTACGCGCAAATACCCTTGGGAAAGGTATTAATTCGTCGATTCCAGTTATGGGTTAAATAACAGGACAGATTGGGTTCTATAGACTTGGTTGGCAACCAGTCTACCGCAGAAAGCAATGGCAACCTACTACGGGATAATCTTCTGCCCAGTCAGTCGTGTCTCTTTCGAGACATGATCGCCCAAGCATGTATCACGTATGGCACTTAACTGACTGAAGAGGTTTTGCTTGTGCAGAAGCATGCTGCGGATATCATGGACCAAGCATGCAAGCAACGATGAGGTGTTGGAAAGGATGGCAACGAAAAGGAAATTAATACTGAGCATCAGGAAGAGACAACTGAAGTTCCTGGGACACGCAATGAGGAAGGAGAGCCTGGAGAACCTGATATTGACAGGCCATATAGAAGGGAAAAGAGACAGAGGAAGGCAGCAATAACATATTTGAAGGGCCTGATCATGTGGATGACGGAACGGAGGTTGCGAGGTGTAACAGGAGAAAACATACTAAGAACCAGCAAGGATAAGGAGACGTGGAAAGCCATTATCGCCTACGTCCTGAAAAGACAGGGCACATAGAAGAAGAATATATATGCCAACTCTTTATAAGAAATTATAATGTGGGTATAAAATGGGGGATCAGTTCTATATTATAATCAATATATAAATTGATCCCTCATTTTGTGGTCATGATAGTTTCTATACATTTACATTCTAGATTTATGGGCTTCAGCTAGTGGTTGGCAAAGCGGAGTTTGGTTGGTGTAACAAGAGAAAACATGCTAAGAGCCACCGGGGATAGGGAGACGTGGAAAGCCATGATCGCCTACGTCCTGAAAGGACAGGACACATAGAAGAAGTTTTGCAGTTAACCATCACCAGTGTCATTTGTGTAGCTTATGTTTTTAAAAGGATATCCATTGTTAATAAATGAAGGTAGGTCGCCGAGTTCTTTTAAGACCATATCGCTGCACAGGGTCAACAAATTCGGTGAGAAAACACATATATCGACATCTATTTCTATTTTCGTGCACTTGCTGAATTTATGTTCTATTTTTACGTACTTGTTGAACTCGCTTACTCTCCGCATGCAGGCAATTTTAGACATCAAAGAAAATAAAACTCTATATAATTTTATTAGCTATCTAAATATGAATACTATATAAATATTTAATAAATACTATTTAATATAATAAATTAAATATTTTTTAATATTTATATTTATATTTAATATTTAATATTTATATTTAATTTATTATATATTTATTATATATTTAATATATTATATATTATTATATATTATATATTATTATATATTTAATATATTATATTTATATTTAATATTAATATTTTTTTTATTTAATAAATTAAATACTATTTAATATAATACTATATAAATAAGCTATATAAATATAAATACAAGAAAATAATACTTAATTTGTTTTGTTTCTTTGATGTCGCCATCCAGAATGTTTCTCTTAAACAATCCACGCCTAACGTCTGAAATATTTTTAACATGCTAAACAAAACATTAAAAGAAAACTAGATAAAGGACATCTTCGTTTCTATAAACTTGTCAAATATTAAACAAGTCTTGTCTTTCAAAGTTCTCCCATCCCAACTTAAGCATTCTGTTCAGATGAACGAAACTTTACTTTATAGGCTTACTTACAACCACACCACCCAGGCAGATTCGTATGACTATTCCCTTAAAGCGTTTGTGTTGTGATTCCAGAGACCACAATATAGGAAGAACACAGATATCACCCTCCAGGCTATTTCTCCACCAGGCCACTTACCCAAAAAAAGAGACACAAGAATCTATGCCTGACATCATCCCAACATATGTTTCGTACCGTGGAGTGGGTGCGTTTACGACAGACTAACATCACAGTCTGTGTGCAGGCGAACACTAACTGACATTTCTACTCACAGTAGGATTCCGTTCATCCTTCATGCTGCATTCCCCCGCCCCGACTTCGACTGCTAGATCATGTGACGAATGTCACGTGGGAGCTATTACACACACGCACACACACACTCGTACACACATACACTCGCACTCGCGCAAACATAATACACATACACACACAAACATATATATATATATATATATATATATATATATATATATATATTCTTTATTTGTAAACGAGTTATTCTGCGACCTAGGTTTCTACCATGTGGTGTTTTCAGACCGTTTGCAATAACTGATTTTATCGTTTACCTGTTTTTTTTTTAAAGAACGCTCACGTAACGGTGATTTTTTTCAACGCTCACGTAACGGAGAATATTTGAACGTGCAATTTTCAAAATTACAAGAAATTATGACGTTTTCATCCATGGTTGTATGAACTTAATAGATATTTTTTGGTATGGTTGCACTTAGTCATAATTTTTGTTCTTTCATTCAATAATTCATTTTTGTTTGGGAATAGCATGATCGCTCACTTTTCTTCCTGGCACAGTCTACATATTTTGCCAAAGTTGTAAGGCATGGCTGTTTTCACTATACTCCACGTTATGTCTGGGTCTTTTCATATATTTTAATTTCAATTTCCACACGTGTCTAGCCAATTTTATACATTTTTTAAAATATTCAATTTTAAATGTAGACTTGTGAATGAATCACTTGATCTTAAAGGTGTCTTTGGTTGATCCCTAATATATATATATATATATATATATATATATTACCATGTAAGTCATGCCCTTTAGTCAATAATTATCCTAGAGAGACAACGAACCTACCAAGGTTTCTCCAAGATCCAGTTTGGTAGGTTCGTTGGCTCACTAGGTTAGTTATTTACTTAGTTTGCTCTACTTGCGTATTGAGCGCTTTTTTGTTTTTGGTTACTCGTCTCGGTTTTTTTTTTTTCTTTGGGCTACGTACTTTGACTGATGTTCAAGTGCTTAGCTCGTTCTTTTTCATCACCACTTTTTCCTGCCGCGTATGTGCTCGGAGGGTTTTTCGAAACGAGTAAAACGACAAGTTTACATTTATATATATATAAAAGTGTGGATATTGAGGTCATCACCCAGAGGCGACAGTCTGTTTCATGCTAAAGTTAAGATGATTGCGTTTAGCCTGAAACAGACTGTCGCATCTGGGTGTTGACTTTAATGTCCGCACTTATAGTTAGATACACTCTATCCCTGATAATGATCACTTTAATTCATAAATATTACATACATAGTGCAACCCAGCATTAAAATATATAGCTATCATAAATAATACGAGAACCGAAATTCAAATCCCGGAATGGTCAGTTTCTAATATGTACCTGATAATTACACTGTGCAATAAACTCTGAGTCTTGCTATATTAGGATAAGATATATATTTATTGTTATACCAGTCAGTCAGTTAAGTTCCATACGTGATACAGGCTGGGACGATCATGTCTGGAAAAAGAGATGACTAACTGGGCAAAAGATAATCCAGCAGTAGATTGCCATTACTTCCTGTGGTAGACTGGTTGTCAGAAAAGGCTATAGAACCCAATCTGTCCTGTTATTTAATCCATAACTGGAGGGAAGAGACGAATTATTACCTTTCCCAAGGATATTCGCGCGTAAGTGAATGCAATAAATTCAACTGGAATTCGAACGCGGCTCCGCGATTTCTCGTACCAAGCCAATAACCACTACACCACTACAACACACACACACACACACACACACACACACACACACACACATATATATATATATATATATTAAAGCAAAGAAATGAAATGAATTTTATTTTAAAAAAGTATCTATAAACAAAAAGTTGTTGGTTACTGGAAAACCGCTCATAATGAATTAATAAAATCAACTAAAATTATTATATTATTTACATTCTTCGGACAATTGTTCTCATCTTTATTGCCATTATTACGACGTTTCGGCTGTTGTATGCTCCGTCTTTCTTCAGGTTCTAGGAATTTCGATCCGAACACTTTATTTCGATCACTGGGATATTAGCAACTAGATCCCACCCTTTTATTGTGAAACCAATAAATTGTAAATGAAAATTCTACTCCAGCCGCTTCTTTTCTCGCACTTCTCGCCTGTGGAATTCCCTTCCATTGACTTGCTTTCCCGACAGCTACAATCTCCAAGAATTTAAATGTAAAGTCTCCTATCTAACTAACCTGCCTCCTCTCTCTCATGCTCCCTTCTCCGTCCACTCCACTCTCATCAATATTTTCATCCTTCTTTACCCACTTCCTGTCACCCTCTATAACCTGTCATTCTTTCTCATAACTTTCCTCCCATGCAACCCCCTGCAAAACAGTGGCAGTAAAATGCCTTGCTTGGGGTGATATGATTATAACAAAATCAATTTCCTTCCATGTGCGAAGCCACTCCCGGTAGCCAAGTAGTTATTTCCCTTGAATAATATGAACAATGTAGATAATATAAAAATTACAACTTCTCAGAAGTATAGAAAATACTGAAATTATTTCACAATTATTTAAAAAAATGAGAACTGTTTCATGTGTATTACTTTGTTGTTATAAGATTATGGAAATCAACCGTTTTCTTTTGATTTTTTTAATATGTTTCTTATATGTTGGCTTGAAAAAGCATTGCTTCTATAAGGAATTGTGTGACTGGGGAAAAACATAGAGGAAAATTTGATTTTCAATCTTGTCTTTTTTTTAATCATGCTATTTCCTCAGTCAGCGTGTGCGCATATGTGTGTGTGTGTGTGTGTGTGTGTGTGTGTGTGTGTGTGTGTGTGTGTATGTGTGTGTGTGTGTGTGTGAAGATGTTTGGAGATGTTTTTATTAATTACCGGCGCACATCATCTTCCGATTGACATTTTCAAGACAAATATGAGGAATTTTTTTTTTTAGCATTCTACAGTTTACCATGACTTTCAGAGTTAGCTTTAATAAAATGTTCAAGAATTTAAAACGTTGTACTTCTTTATACTCGCTCAGACATACACGTGCACACACACACACACACACACACACACACACATATATATATATATATATATATTGTGCGTATTTATTTATCACCATCAAGTATATCAGACGGTACGAACGGATCCTACACAAAATTAATAGACAAAACTTGTCTATATTATTCAATGAACCTGCATTAATATATATATATATATATATATATATATATATATATATATATATATATACTTTATATATATGATTATTTACAAATAAAACAAAATTAATTCTTGATAATGGCCAAAACTATCGCCGAAAGCGCTCTAACATCAATCAAAACAGCAATCATGGCACTAAGGATAATCACAACTCAACTCTCTCTCTCTCTCTCTCTCTCTATATATATATATATATATATATATATATATATATATATATATATATATATATATATCACATTGAACACACCGGTTTCCGCTCGAACACCTAAGTTAAGCAACGTTGAGCCTGGTCAGTACATAGATGGGTGACCGCTTGGGAATACCAGGTGCTGTAAGCGTTTATTGACGGATGTGCGTTGTGAAGCAGTGGATATCGGCTCGGAAAGGGAAATCGGTGAGCCGAGTTCGAATTCCAGTCGAATACTGTACATTCACTTACACACTCGTACCCTTGGGAAAGGTATTAATCCGTCCCTTTCCTCCCGTTATGGGTTAAATAACTCAGGTCTGCTGCTCATACGATCTGTGGCGAACTTCTGCACGGATTGTTTGTTATCAGCAGTTCCAAAAAATGTGGATGGTGCCTTCACCAAGCCTTCACCACTTTAAACAATTCTTTGTGTAGCAGTATGAGTTAGACACTCATCCGTCGAAATCGACAGGAGAGTCCATAATATGCATTACACTAGCGAGCATAAAGATCAGAACGATGTTAAGAAAAAGTTTAAATATGAAATAACGTTTTATTTTAAAGCTTCAAACAACATAATATCAAGGTAAAAAAGGATATAAAGATAAATTATATAATTACACGATATAAAGCTCAATAAACTTATTTTGATAAAGTTATAAGAATAATTATATAACATTCGAAAAATATAGATGATATTTATATTTTCGAATTATATAATTTACCTTTATATCCTTATATATATATAAAAAGTTTAAAACAATTGACCTCATAGTCTATAATAACCCAACAGGCACTAAACTAAATTCTTTACAAAAAACCAATGTAGTGTACCAATTTACATGCCCATTCAGAGATTGCATCTCTGATACTATTCAAAAACCTAGTACATATATTGGTTTTACCACAACCACGCTCTCCCTTAGACTTACATGTCATCTTTCTGATCAGAGTACTATTAAACAACATTTCTCTGAAAAACATAAACATGTAGGTAATATCAGACAGATTTTGGTCAACAATACGGTGATCCTTACTCATACACACAGTAAGAGGAACCTGCAGATATTGGAGGCCATGTACATCAAATCAAAACAACCAACACTCAATAAAATCAACTTTAAAACAGGAAATAACATATTACATTGCATTTGACTAGATGGTCTTGTTGTCATTTCGCGCTATCCCGCGGTGTGACGTCATAAAACCGCATCGCAAACTTGAGAACTGCGTTTATTATTTTTGGTAACTATTGCCGTTGCCAAGCGGAGTTTTATGTCAACACAAAATAAAATCGTCGGTGATGGTGGATTTTATAATATTTCAGTTTAAACTACCTCTCTGAAGATGGCTCATGTGAGCCGAAAGCTTAGAAGAAAACTAATAAATAATTATCCAAATGTTGGAGAATTTTTGTCTTTATTTTCAACTGAAATTAAAGCAAAAATACGACGTTTAGAACGGCTCATGATTAAACATAATAGACATTCATTGTCTCTTATATTTAATAGCATATGTCTAGAAAATTACTTGCTGCCTCGATATACTATATATATATATATATATATATATATATATATATATAATCTATGAGTTCGAGTGCGTAAGAAATGAAACCACATTTCTTAAATTATCAAATCAAAAAATTTAAGATATTATTTCGTTTGTCATTCGAGATTTACATTTCAAATATTTCCGGCATCACACCATTATATGATGTCCTTACATGATGTCCTTATATGATGTCCTTATATGATGTCCTTACATTCGAAGCGGGATATTACAACTTTGAAGTTTGTCACGAACACAGTAACCATGATTGTTAAAACGTTTTTTTTTTTTTATAGATGGACTGCTGTTCAACCTACCTTTATGAAAACTTAAAAAAGAAAATGCCATTAATTATTGGCTAATAGGCCCGCCCTTCCTTGACAGCTGACAATAATGACGTCTCATTTTCGCCATGAGACACGAGGATAAAAATGGGCAACTCATGCCATGAAAAATTCTTACTCGCTAAAAACAAAAGATATGTCAGTATCCGTTGCAGCTAATCGATTTACGTTGACAGAACACAGAGATTCTTAAGTTATGAAAAGTGTTCTGTTGAAGAACAAAATTTAGACTAGCCATAGCTGCACATGCAGGCAGAGAAAAATGGTAGTCATGGTGACTACCTTTTTTTCTCTGCTTGCATGTGCAGCTATGGCTAGTCTAAAAAAAATATCAAAAATATCAAAAATATCAGCGGAAAAAATATCAAAAGAACTCTGGAGAACTAGACGTCTGAAGGGATCAGCTCGTATATTAAGCTAGGAAGATCTTCTCAGTAGATCTAGCATAAAGAATGAATACCATATTGTTACGGTGAAACACACCTATTCCTCAGATAATGGACTCTCCCTCCTATATTAACAAGAGTTAACAGGAAGTTAACTCAAGTTCTGAGGAAGCTTTTAAGAGTTCTTGGAAGTTCTAGAGAGTTCTTTAGAGTTCTTTTGGAGTTCAGTAGAACTATTAGTTAGTCCCTGTTTGAACATAGTTGGACTAAGGCAGTTGATATTAGCATGCAGTTAAGCTAATACTAAGGAGTCAGCTTACAGTGGAAGATTACCAAGTTCCTAACATTTTGAGTGCGTTAAGTCGATAAGCAACTGACATAGCAAGATTATAACCTTCCGTGCGAAAACTACTCCACAACACATATTGAAGCCTTCAGTAAATAAAGGGAAACGATAGTAAGGCCTAAACAACAGCAGCAGTAAGGGTAGATAATGGCGTCCAACAACAAAAGCCTAATGAGCAGCAGGCATGAAATAATTATTTTAGGTTTAAGGCACTATGTTCTGTTTTGTAGTGTAATGGATAACGGCTCAGAATGAGAATTCGGTGAACTGAGTTCGAATTCTAGTTCAATTCGTTTAGTTCACTTTGAAACAAAAAAGAGAGTGCTGGGTTGCTGTTTGATGTCAGTACATCAATATGGCAGTGAATGTTGGACAATATCAACAAAGATGAAGGGAAAACTTGAAGCAGCTGAAATGTGGTTCTACAGAAGGATACTGCGGATATCATGAATCGAGCATGTGAGCAATGACGAGGTGTTGAAAAGAACGGAAACGAAAAGGAAATTAATATTGAGCATCAGAAAGAGACAACTGAAGTTCCTGAGACACCCAA
>JBBBDQ010000405.1:410000-697500 GCA_037127315.1 Ascarosepion bandense
CTGTAGTAAATTTCCATTATTTGCAGGCATGTGGGAAAGGTGGAAAGCCGAAATCAAACGCAAGTGTTTACCATAGGTGCTAAAGCAGGGGCAGAGCGCAATGAGAATCAGGGAAATATGATGAACCCCCTTGCCTTGCCACGGTGTAACATACATGGCCCGACGTTTTTGCTTATGGTTCTCAATTTAATACTCGGAAGTGAAAATATAATAGAGTATAGAACAGGAGAATTTATTAAAAATGAAATCGCCATGACATTACCAAACGATTAACACCTGTAGTGGCCTCGGTGATGCTTGTCAAATTGGCCTTGTACCAAACACGACCGAAGTCCCCACAATTTAAAATATCAGAAGGTTGGATCTTGAAATGTGAAAGGACAAAATATTTCGTTTGTACCTTAAAATAAATTTTTTATTAACAGAATAACAACATTGTAAGAAGAAAAATAAAATGTTCATAGAGAAAATGCATGTAGTTTATTGTTCAAAGAGAAATGTAAGTATCTAAATGTCCCACAGAAATTTAGAGTTCATGATTGATAGTAGCAGAATTTGTGTATGTAAAAAGATAAAAATGGTTGCTAATAAAAGTCTGTGTTTTTTTTCCTTTTATGGCTGGAGAAAAAGTGAAAAGGAAAGTCGAGCAATAAAGGAGATTGTACTTAATGAAGTCAGTTGAAGTATCTTGTTTTCTTTGACGGTGTGTCAGTGAAGACGAAGAAAGAAAAATTGGAAGGAGAGGAAAAACGAATGTGTGACGCGCCCTTAAGTCTGGGTCGGCTTCTTGAAATTTATTCGTTACATTGCGTGGAGGTCCTTCAGATTCACTCCCATATTCTATCAGGACTTGAATAAGTAGTGACTTTTAGTCATGTGATCGGCTCCGAACAGCGTATCCATTTTCTAGGTGTGAAAAAGAAAATGACCGGAGTCATATATAAATTTTTGATTTTCTATTCAGTCAGGGTCCAGAATTTTACTTTTCACACTGACTTGTGAAATTTGCCTTAGTCTGGGTTTTTCCAAAATGTTTTTAGTCGTTTTGATCCAATTTTGAGGGTGTGCAATTTTACTTTTTTTCGTTTGAGTTAATTGTTAGATGATGTAGGATTTGTATCATATACACCTTCAGTTAACGATATCTTATGAAAAATAAGATGAGCTCTTCAGTCACATAAACTCTCCGAAGACAGAACCATAACACTCGATGTTAGGATTCAGATGAATTAAGAAGATGAAAGAAAAAACAAAACAAAACTAGAATATCTAAAGTATTATTAGCAGTTAGAAATGATTTTGATGGATTGAACGAATTGAATTTAATTCAACCAGAAAAAATGAATCGTGTAGTCATTTTGAAATTGACTCTATCTGAAAAGTAGGTAAAGTTTCTTTCAACTTTCCGAGTGAAACCGAATCCAAATAAGCTCTTGACAGGATCTCATTAGTAACGTTAGAAAGGTTGGTGTGTCACCAGTTAATTCAAAACGAATCCTTTATTCTATCAACAGATTCTTCAACTACACTGTAGAAAATACAGATCTGACCCAGGACAAATGGAAGCAAGGAAAAAATTTGTTATAACTTTTCACACACACACACACACACACGCGCGCGCGCGCGCGCGTGTGTGTGTGTGTGTGTGTGATGGGGAAACACACTCAGAAAATGGACTCTCCCTCCCATATTAATAACAGTTAACAGGAAGTTCTTGAGAAGTTCTTAGGCGTTCTTTAGACTTCTATTGGAGTTCAGTAGAACTACTAGGCAGTTGATATTAGTCGGCAGTTAGCCGAATACTAAGGAGTCAGCTTTCAGTGGAAGATTACCAAGTTCTTAACATTTTGGGTGCGTTAAGTTCGATTAGCAACCAACATTGCACAATTATAACCGTCAGTGCAAAAACTACTCCACAACAATGTATATATATACATATATATACTTTTCTTAAAAAGGAAAATAGGGCCTTTCTGTGACGCAATTCGTAGCAGAGCAGTAAATGGTAGTTTCTTCTACAAAGGGTGATGCAGGTTCGATTCCTGTCGGAGAGCACATTTTCATTATCAAATTTTCTCCAATCCGCAGGCGAGAGACAGTTTACGCACTGCTTGAAGTAAAAACAAAACAGGACGTTTATTTCAAATTAGAATATTCAATAATAATAACCTTTTAAATTATATATATATATATATATATATATATATATATATATATATATAATGTAATGGATTAACTCCTGACATATTTTTATTTATTTGTTTAAACATTATTTTTAATGGATACTGGTATTTGACTTGATACACTGTTTTTTATAATTAAAAAGTATATATATATATATATACCGGCCTGAATATTCGAGAAACCTTGTTAAAAAGGCGCATATTTTTCTAACAAGATTTCTCAGATATTACGTGTTTGAACTGCTATTCTTGTTTTTCTTTTCTGAAATAGTGAATTTTATTTTTTTTTAAATACACTTCCACATAAAAACTAGTATATATAAAAGCACATTTACGGAATAAAATTTCTGACTTATTCTTTCCGGTGTTGTTACAACTATTTTTGAACCTTTCACATGCCAAATACTGAATTACCTTCCTTAGATTGGTTACCTCATTTTTTAAATAACATATTATTCAAAAACAAAAAGAAAGTTAAAATGCACACATAAGTAATCAAAATATAACTTTGGAATGTTAAAAGTAAAAACGATGGCTAATTTGCTGGCTAATTTTAATACTGTTTACTTATATATATATATATATATATATATATATATATATATATATATATATATATATATATTATTGTTTTTTTAGTCATAATTAAATTTCACCAGTACTCAGTTGTATTAAAAAGCGCAATATACAACTATTGGATGTGCGTTGTGTTGCAGGGGATATCAACTCGCAACGACAAATCGGGGAGCAGAGTTCGAATTCCAGTTAAAATCCTTGCATTCACTTACGCACAAATACCCTTGGGAAAGGTATTAATCCGTCACTTCCCTCCAGTTATTTTTTATAAGCGTTTCACCACGAGCAAGGCATGTCACTGCCACTACTGCGCAGGGGGCTACATAGAGTGGAGAAAGGATGATTAAATATAGGAAATGTCAGAGGGTGGGTGATAGGCGGGTAGGGATACCGAGAATGGTCAAATATAGGAAATGTCAGAGGGTGGGTGATAGGCGGGTAAGGATACAGAGAATGAGGGTTGGGTAGATGAAAGTGTTCTGAGAATAATTGGGAGTTAGTGTGATAGGAGGTGTCTATTGACCCTACATTTAAACACCTGGAGATTATAACTGTCGGGAAAGCAGACTTGTGGAAGGGAGTTCCACAGGCGGGAAGCTGTTGGACTAGAATTTACGGTTACATCTTATCTGTTTAACTGTAAAAGGGTGGGACCTAGTTGCTAATCTAGTATCTCGTGTAAATTCATGCTTAGGCGGCACCAGTGATCTAAGCTCATCGGAGCAGAAGCCATGAAAGTACTTGTAGAAGAGGCACAGGGAAGCCACATCACGCCGGTGAGAGAGTGGTTGCAGCCGGTCTGCCAAGTCAGTATCAACCACTGATGGATTCGATATAGTCATTCCATTTGAGGTTCGCCGAAAATGTAAGGCCAAGGAGGCGTAGTATTTTACTCTCTGGGAGGCTAGCCTGTCCCATGCTAATGGGAGGTAGATGCGATTGTCTATGTTGATAACAGCTTCGTCTTAGAAGCATTGAAATTTACTAGCCATTTCCTACCCCAGGCCACTACGGATTGGAGGTCCTTTTCAAGTACGGCAGCGAGGTTCGCTTTGTCGCCCACACTTGGTTTTTGATCAATGCGAGAGTAGATTGTTGTGTCATCGGCATACATGCCTACTTGGGATCTAATGGCGCCGGGAAGATCATTAATGTAGATCAGTTTTTGAGTTCTATAGCCTTGGTCGGCAACCAGTCTGCCTCAGAAAGCAATGGTGACCTACTGCGGGATAATCTTCTGTCCAGTCAGTCATGTCTCTTTCAAGACATGATCGCCCAAAGCATGTATCACGTATGGCATTTAACTGACTGATATCCAATGATTACCGCCAAATAAATGTAAAAAAAACGAACACTTTCACAATTTTTTCAGCTTAATTTTAAGAGTATTTGCTTATTTTACTATATATTTTACGCTTGTCAAATATAAAAATGAAATTCAATTAATAATTAGCTATCATCGTGGAAAATAGCCAGCGTCAGTTAGAATCATTAATTTTAATAAACTCTAAATTTTTCGTAAAGACGGAATTCCTATTCTGAATTTCAAAAACTCATTAGAAATGGTAAATAAATGATTCATTAACTATAATGCAGATGAAAATTGTTTTAAACATTTTTTATCTACGCTCAGGTGAGGGTAATGATTTGGGTCGGGTTTGTCTGTTTGGTTGTATGTCTGTACTTAGACAAGATATTTCAAGACCTGCTGGATGGATTCGTGTGAGACTTTCAGAGACGACTGTCCACATGACTGGCACTCACTTAGTAACGGCAATGACGTACTATTATAAGAATTGGTAATAGCTATAACTGACTACATTAATATTGCCAAATTAACTGAAAAGGTTTTCAACATAGATTCATACTTACCTTTAGGTTTCTCAGACGAATTCAACGCATTCGCAATTTCTCTCTCTACACCTAAACTTCCAATGACTGACAGACTTATTTCTCTCTATATTTGAACTAGCAGTATAGCTCGGCGTTGCTCGGGTGTAATGAAAGCTTTAAAACTAATCCATGGTTCTGGAGCTCAGACTCAGCCTAAAGAATATTTGTGTGAAGTTTAGTGAGAATCGGATAAAAATTGTGGATTTGTATAAAGGACATACAGACAGATAAACAGACACACACACAAACATCTTGCCTTATATATCTATATATATATATATATATATATATATATATATTATCGTTTTCTGCACTATTGTAAGAACTGCAACCTTGAAACTTCTGAATATCGTTTCTTATGTCTTTGTCTATGAGTGTATAATATTTGATTAAAATCGGACCACTCCTTCTATAACCCAATTTTTTCGATTATCAATTTACGATATTTATCGGGAGTATCTCGACACAAAACCTAGCTAAAAACACTCGCAGACGCTTATAGTACAACTGTGTAAATTTTTAAGAAAATCGGTTCAGCCGTTTCGGAGTCTATAGGTAACGGACACACACACACACACACACACACACACACACACACACACAAAGTTCCATTCATAAATAAGTTTAGATTTAGATACATATTTCGATAGATATCTCTACTGACGGCAGAGGCCACCCAAATACATTTGACTAATCCTACAGTTTCTATTGAAGGGTCTTTTCATATATTTGAATGCCTGATTATATTCATTTTAATCGTTGTAGTCCTCCAATGTTAAAGAATTTACTTTAAATTCGTCGTACTTTCTAGTAATCTAAGCTCTCCTATTGTCAGCTAAATTTTTTTAATTAGGAATTAAATTGTAACAAGAGCACTCAAAGAGCGCAAGCCTCCGCCAAGGCAAAGCCGACTTCATCACAGCAATTAGAAAGAGATTATTGTTAAAATGAAAATAACTGCAATGAACTTAACCGCTCTCAAGAGCTAAAATAAAAAAAAAATCACCACGGTAGCTCTAAAAATTAAATGCACATGTCTGTCTGTCTGTCTGTCTGTCTGTCTGTCTGTCTGTCTGTATCATTGTCACTTAAGGCGTTCAAAGAGATTAAAAATAAGACAACTTATAATCATATCGCTCAAAGCAAGGCAATTTACTGCCACTGTTTTGCAGGGGGTTACAGAGGCGGATAGTTATGAGAAAGAGTGACAGGTTATAGGGGGTGTCAGAAAATGGGTAAGAGAAGGATGAGAATACTGATGAGCGTGTAGTGGATGGAGAAAGGGGCACGAGAGAGAGGATGCAGGTTAGTGAGATAGGAGATGACTATTAACTTTACATTTAAATTCTTGGTGATTGTAGCTGTCGAGGAAGCAAGTAAATGGAAGGGAATTCCATAGGCGGGAAGTGCGAGAAAAGAAACTATTGGAGTAGAACTTGCGTTTCCAATTTATTGGTTCCACAGTAAAAGGGTGGGACCTAGTTGCTAATCTTGCGGCTCAAGTAAATTCATGTATAGGGGGCACTAGGGGGCTAAGTTCATCGGAGCAAAAGCCGTGAAAGTAAAAAAGTGAAAGAAACTGTGAAATTAATTATACTTTGACTAGCAGTCAAAGTATAATTAATCTAAACTTATTTATAAACGGAACTGTGTGTGTGTGTGTGTGTGTGTGTGTGTGTGTGTGTGTGTGTGTGTGTGTCCGTTACCTATAGACTCCGAAACGGCTGAACTGATTTTCTTGAAAATTTACACAGTTTTTTTCAGCCCTTTTATTTTAGTTTTTGTTTCGGGTTTGGCTCTTAGTAGGTATAATTGTAGTTCTTAGTCTCGGCCATCATACCACTTACTCAGAGGACTTATTTAGCCTTCAAAATTCAGTTTACGACGAAAAAAACTAATTTGATATCGATACCAGGAAATCAAAATTTGACTTACATCCATTCGTTTTTCTTTCAGTCTACGGTTTCGCTTTAACTGGAAACAACTATTGTTTTTTAGTCTTTCGTGCAAACGTCCAAAGAGTCTGAGCTCCAGGACCATGGATTAGTTTTAAAGCTTTCATTACACCCGAACAACGCCGGGCTATACTGCTAGTTAGAAATAAAGACAACTAAGAGAAAACGGGCGAAGGTTTTATTTTCTAGAAAGGATACAAAAAATATAAAAATGTTTTTTATGCTTTCTCTCCGACCCTGAAAATTAAAACTGGTGATTGTCACAAAAGCAGTATTTACTCAAAAGTCCAGCACATCATGGTTTCAAAGGGCTGTGTTTTAACCACATGCCTTCTTCACGTGATGGCTATATTACAAATGTCTTCTGTAGAGCTTCATTGATTGGGCGATCAGTGCCACGTGACCAGTCAGGCGCCGTGCATGCTACTTGGGCAATAGGATAAGAAGGTAACCCAACCCATCAAAACAATACAAAGATCTTGACGGCTATTTTTTATCTTAAATTTTTTAACCTTGATCACCGAGTTAATAACAAGGAAGAAGAAAAAATGAATACATTATTCGGTTTCGGGGAGGTCACAAGATTTTGCTATCAGTGGAAGAAATGGAATCGGTTAACCACCACACTCTGGGTCAATGCACTCTTCATTATAACTATTACATTATTACCTATATTACTCCATCTTGTGCTATCCCGTCAATACTTATTAACATGACACCCGAGGTCGAAATACTTTTCGACCATTTTAACATGCAACTCAGAATTGAAATAGACAAATGGCTACCAAAAAGTATTACATCCAACAGTCAGTATTTTATGGACGTCGCTTTAATTAATTCAGCCATGGCAACTATAAGGCAACTATTATATATATATACTATAGTCATCCGTAGACAGATCTGTTTCGCTGTATTACAGGTCATCAGTACGGCTTAGACTCTGGTCGTTTCCTAACCCAGGATTGAGACCCGACCGAATCGGCGCCAGTCAGCGATTCTACCCCTAGGTCACGAGCGTCCAGTAGAAGAAGATAGGCTTTTTAGCGCGTATAAACACACCCAATAGCTAGAGTGATCCAATTCATTATCGAATGAGCGGTGCGTAAATGCCAGAGTAGCTACTGTTTACAAAGTCTACCACTCTTACAGAGTGCCCAATCAGAGTGTGAAAGCATATATATATATATATATATATATATATATAATAAAAAAACTCTTCAGGGTAAGAGCCTCTTACCCTGAAGAACCGTTCGTGTGAAACCGCGGTAGGTGGTGGCTCAATTCTAGATTTTTGTATTGTATTCTGCTCTACTGTCGTACTTTCGTATCGAGCACTTTGCTGTTAAGGTTTCGTCTTGGGTTTTTTTTCTTTCAAACGAGCACTAGACATATTGTTCTTGTGCGCTGTTTGTTTCTTTTTTCTCCCCCTTTATTTAACCCCCGAGGGGGTCCTCGCCGCGTTAGAAGACGGTTTATATTACTGTTAGTTAGCATTATTTTCGGATATTTAGTTTGTTATTATTAGTGTTGACTTACTGTGATTAAGTTCATTACTATATATATATATTTAATCATATCACTGATGTGCAGGGGGCTACGTAAGAGTAAAGAAATTGGAAAAGAGAAAGCTGGAATCCACATCCTAAACAGGAAACAAGGAATGAGCCTCTTCACCCGTTCAATAGACGTTGGTGAACCGGGCGATAGTTTAGTCTATCTACTCCATATATATATATATATATATATATATATATATGCATTGAAACCTACTACAGTCGCATACGGCTGGTGGTCGCTCACTAAAGGCTCATAGTTATGACCTATTTACGCAAGGAACGTATATTCCACTCCTCAGAATGTACACATTAGAATTTTACCATGTAATCTGGTAATAAATAAATGAGAGCATAAGAAAATGGCCTAACTTTTAAGAAATTTATTCGGTATAATTCATTTTAAAAATTTTAAATACGTATTTACGACGGTCAACAAAAAACCAAAACATTTATTCACAAAAAATATTTATTAAGTGGACTTAAAAAAGAGTATACGGTTTTTTTTTCTTAGAAGTTATTGATAGCAAAAGTGAATCTGCGATAATACATGAAAAAAAAACATACAAAAAACTTACAGCAATCGTGGGTGGAGGTGGTAGAGAAACAGAGACATAGAGATAGATATAACCAGATAGAAATAGAGTAGATAGATACACAAAAAATAAAGGAACGAAAGAGATAGACACTTGAGAAAGGGACATAATTGTGATTTTCCCAATCCCTGAATTTATCCAAGTTAGTACAGAGACTGCGATAAATCCCTTGAACATGTCAAATGCAATACATGTACAAAACAGCCGATGTTTGACCGTCAGGTGAACTCAGGCAATGTACATTTCAACAAGAAATAACAGTTTAATACAACACTACAATAACAAAACAATGAGGAAGTGTTCCTGACTTGGATCAAATCAAAATGAAATAGATTACTTATTTAGTTTTTCCTAATTTAGAAGTTCGCAGTGTACGACAAAAATGGATTTTTTTTTTTTTAATCGGTCGCTTGGTTAGTGATTTTTTTTTTTACTCGTTGATGTTAGTCACTGGTCGCGCTGTTGAGGTGGTCGCTCACTAAGGGTCAATTAACATAATCGTCCGTGCATAGAAAAACGGTCGTTAAGAACAGATGGTTGCTTACGAAGAGGGTCACATACGGCAGGTTCTAATATATAATAATTTGCATGTGTGGAAGTAACATTGGTGCGTCGTAATTTTTTTATATAAATAGATATGAATATTTAGATTTAGATTATAATTCTCTCTTTGGTTAAATAAAATGAAGACAAGAGGAAAAAACTGTATTTAAATCGCCTACGCGTTTCGTCCTGTCATGGACTTTATCAAGGCAAAAAGACGAAATGAGCTTTATTCTAAATTCTTCTTCTTCTTCTATGTGCCCTGTCCCTTCAGGACGTAGGCGATCATGGATCTCCACGTCTCCCTATCCCTTGTGGCTCTTAGTATGTTTGCTCCTGTTGCTCCTGGCAACCCCCGTTCCGTCATCCACCTGATCAGACCCTGTAAATATGTTATCCGCTGCCTTCCTCTGTCTCTCCTTCCTTCTATCTGACCAGTCAGTATCAGGTTCTCCAGGCTCTCCTTCCTCATTGCATGTCCCAGGAACTTCAGTTGTCTCTTCCTGATGCTCAGCATCAATTTTCTTTTTGTTGCCATTCTTTCTAACACTTCGTCGTTGCTTGTATGCTCAGTCCACGATATCCGTAGCATCCTTCTGTAGAACCACATTTCGGCCGCTTCCAGTTTTGTCCTCATTTTCGATGATATTGTCCAGCATTCACAGCCGCATTGCAGAACTGACATCACGTAGCAGTCTAGCACTCTTTTCTTCGTTTCTATTGAGATCTTCCTGTGTGTTAGTATTTTGCTCATCTTCTGGAACGCGTCATTTGCCATGCCAATTCGCCTTCGGATCTCCGTGTCGCACTTTCCATCTCCTGTTAGAACACTTCCTAGGTACTTAAATTCTTGGACTTGTTTGATTCTGTTATCCCCCACCTGTATTTGGCATTTTGGGTTGTATCTTTTGCTGATGACCATGCACTCAGTTTTCTTAAAGTTTATTTGTAGTCCCATCTTGTCACTCTCCACTGCTACTTTCTGTATTAGATCTTGCAGTTTCCTTTCCGTGTCCGCAATCAGTATTCTAAATTACGTATCTATAAACAAACAGTGTTGGTAACCACAAAGACGCTCACAAATCATTTCAAAAGATTAACAGAATATTTTAGTTTTTAGAATTCCTTCATGTGTAGTGCAAAGTCACGAGATGTTAAAATGAAGGGAATTTGACCGTATTTCTTTGAAAACTGTTTATTTCGTGTGTTAATCTGTTTTAGAATTTCTTCATGTGTAGTGCAAAGTCACGAGATGTTAAAATGAAGGGAATTTGACCGTATTTCTTTGAAAACTGTTTATTTCGTGTGTTAATCTGTTTTAGAATTTCTTCATGTGTAGTGCAAAGTCACGAGATATTAAATGAAGGGAATTTGACCGTATTTCTTTGAAAACTGTTTATTTCGTGTGTTAATCTGTTTTAGAATTTCTTCATGTGTAGTGCAAAGTCACGAGTTATTAAAATGAAGGGAATTTGACCGTATTTCTTTGAAAACTGTTTATTTCGTGTGTTAATCTGTTTTAGAATTTCTTCATGTGTAGTGCAAAGTCACGAGTTATTAAAATGAAGGGAATTTGACCGTATTTCTTTGAAAACTGTTTATTTCGTGTGTTAATCTGTTTTAGAATTTCTTCATGTGTAGTGCAAAGTCACGAGATGTTAAAATGAAGGGAATTTGACCGTATTTCTTTGAAAACTGTTTATTTCGTGTGTTAATCTGTTTTAGAATTTCTTCATGTGTAGTGCAAAGTCACGAGTTATTAAAATGAAGGGAATTTGACCGTATTTCTTTGAAAACTGTTTATTTCGTGTGTTAATCTGTTTTAGAATTTCTTCATGTGTAGTGCAAAGTCACGAGATATTA
This sequence comes from Ascarosepion bandense, assembly GCA_037127315.1. NCBI lineage: Eukaryota > Metazoa > Mollusca > Cephalopoda > Sepiida > Sepiidae > Ascarosepion > Ascarosepion bandense. The sequence goes on from JBBBDQ010000405.1 coordinate 421,163, forward strand.
AATGAAGGGAATTTGACCGTATTTCTTTGAAAACTGTTTATTTCGTGTGTTAATCTGTTTTAGAATTTCTTCATGTGTAGTGCAAAGTCACGAGATATTAAATGAAGGGAATTTGACCGTATTTCTTTGAAAACTGTTTATTTCGTGTGTTAATCTGTTTTAGAATTTCTTCATGTGTAGTGCAAAGTCACGAGTTATTAAAATGAAGGGAATTTGACCGTATTTCTTTGAAAACTGTTTATTTCGTGTGTTAATCTGTTTTAGAATTTCTTCATGTGTAGTGCAAAGTCACGAGTTATTAAAATGAAGGGAATTTGACCGTATTTCTTTGAAAACTGTTTATTTCGTGTGTTAATCTGTTTTAGAATTTCTTCATGTGTAGTGCAAAGTCACGAGTTATTAAAATGAAGGGAATTTGACCGTATTTCTTTGAAAACTGTTTATTTCGTGTGTTAATCTGTTTTAGAATTTCTTCATGTGTAGTGCAAAGTCACGAGTTATTAAAATGAAGGGAATTTGACCGTATTTCTTTGAAAACTGTTTATTTCGTGTGTTAATCTGTTTTAGAATTTCTTCATGTGTAGTGCAAAGTCACGAGTTATTAAAATGAAGGGAATTTGACCGTATTTCTTTGAAAACTGTTTATTTCGTGTGTTAATCTGTTTTAGAATTTCTTCATGTGTAGTGCAAAGTCACGAGTTATTAAAATGAAGGGAATTTGACCGTATTTCTTTGAAAACTGTTTATTTCGTGTGTTAATCTGTTTTAGAATTTCTTCATGTGTAGTGCAAAGTCACGAGATATTAAATGAAGGGAATTTGACCGTATTTCTTTGAAAACTGTTTATTTCGTGTGTTAATCTGTTTTAGAATTTCTTCATGTGTAGTGCAAAGTCACGAGTTATTAAAATGAAGGGAATTTGACCGTATTTCTTTGAAAACTGTTTATTTCGTGTGTTAATCTGTTTTAGAATTCCTTCATGTGTAGTGCAAAGTCACGAGATGTTAAAATGAAGAGAATTCAACCGTTTTCTTTGAAATTTTTATTATGTATGTTAGTCTGTTTTAGTATAATTTCCATAAGTAAAGGTGAGATCGAAAAAAAATCAGGGGCGCAAATTGATGTTTTGGTAGAACTTGATGGCGGCGCTCTCGAGAACTTTTCTTCTGAATAAATTGTTTACTCTTTTTATTAGTGTGGCATTTTTAAAATCGAAATTATGGTTAAATTTATTTCTGTGAATCAATAATGCATTTGTTAGATTATTATTAGTGATTTCTCTTTTGTGTTCATATATATGTTTTTTTTAGATTTCTACTTGTTTCTCCGATGTAGATAGAGGAACAATCCCGGCAATTTCATTTCGTCTTTTTGCCTTGATAAAGTCCATCACAGGACGAAACGCGTAGGAGAATTAAAATAGTTTTCCTCTTGTCTTTATTTTATTTAACCATTAAATCTCAGATTATGAGTATATTTTTACAATTCTCTCTTTATAATTTGAAGTAAGTAATTTGTGTAAAAGCGTGTTTTTTTAACCCAGTTATGGTAAGATAACAGGAAAGATTGGGTTCTTTAGCCTTTGTCGGCAACCAGTCTACCGCAGAAGTAATGGCAACCTATTGCGGGAAAATCTTCTGCTTAGTCAGTCATGTCTCGAGAGGGACATGATCGCCCAAGCGTATACCACGTATTTTTTCCTTCTGTTTATATTTATGTTTATTTTGTATATGAAATTAAAAAAGAAACAAACAACAATACTGTATACAATATGGACTCCATTGTTATTGTGATAACCCGATATATTTAATGAAATGTAAATTATGCAACGTCCAGTTTGAATTAAACAACTGAAAATTATGTTCTGTTTGTAACTCCGAGCCGTGATAACGGTGAAGAAACATATATATATATATATATATACCAGCAGTATAGCCCGGCGGTGCTCGGGTGTAATGAAAGCTTTAAAACTAATCCATGGTCCTGGAGCTCAGACTCTTTGGACGTTGGCACGAAATACTAAAAAGCAATAGTTGTTTCCAGTTAAAGCGAAACCGTAGACTGAAAGAAAAATGAATGGATGTAAGTCAAATTTTGATTTCCTGGTATCAATATCAAATAAGGATTTTTCGTCGTAAACTGAATTTTGAAGGCTAAATAAGTCCTCTGAGTAAATGATATCATGGCTGAGACTAAGAACTACAATTATACCTACTTAGAGCCAAACCCGAAGCAAAAACGAAAATAAAAGGGCTGAAAAAATACAGACATACAGGCAGATAAAGAAAAACACACACAAACATCTTGTCTTTCATATATGTATATTATCGATTTTCTACACTATTCTAAACACTGCAACCTTGAAACTTCTGAATATCGTTTCTTGTGTCTTTGTCTATGAGTGTATCAAATTTGATTAAAATCGGACCATTCCTTCTGTAACCCGATTTTTTCGATTATCGATTTTCATTATTTATCGGAGGTACCTCGACACAAAACCTAGCTAAGAACACTCGCAGACGGTTATAGTACAACTGTGTAAATTTTCAAGAAAATCAGTTCAGCCGTTTCGGAGTCTAACGGACACACACACACACACACAGACAAAGTTCCATTTATAAATAAGTTTATATATATATATATATATATATATATATATATATATATATATGGGGGGGGTGAGAGAGAGGTAGGAATTGACAAGTCTTTTATTCTAAAAATTCATATTCTTTTCTCTGTAAACACGACGGTGAAATCTTTCAAGTGCCAGTTCTTATCAATGTTTTTCAGATTCAGACAATCGAATTGGGAAAACACAATTAAAAGGGCATTTTCTGCCCTAAGCACTTTTTCAAGAGGCTCTTCAAAAAGCCAAGCAGCGTCCTTGGTTTCGGCGTCTAACTTAAGAATTCTTCAAGCCGAAAAGGATGCCTGGGGGTGTGTTAAGTTTACCTGTGTAGAATATGAGTCTCGAAGACGAATTTTACTTGCAACCAGTTTGGGAAAACGAGGTGAAGTGAATCGAACTCTTCCTGTGCTTTACTCCATCGTTGACGAAAATCCCTCAGTATATATTCAGCTGCGACTAACAATGGGTCAAAGGGCAAGGAAATCAAAATTCCAAGTGTATTAATATGAAAAATATTTTATGCAGTTATTTTCGCTGTTTTCACTGCGGCGTGGAATATACAGCGTGTCCCAAAAATCATCAAAGGATTTCAAAATTTATTAACACTTATTTTTTAACTTTAACTCCCAATCGTCGCAGTACTATACAGAGTACATATGGAGTACTATACAGAGTACATATGGAGGCGGACCTGAAGGAGACTACCACCACCTTTAAATCTGTTGTGTTTCATTTTTTTTAAATTTATTTCAGCGCGCAGTCTTATCGGTTATTACATAAAGTTTCCGATTATCAAAAAAAAATTTGAAAAATTTTCAATATTAAAGAAATTTTTGGAGGGGCTCACTTCCTCATACAACGTTATAGTAAATCGATCCTCCATTTCGGAACCACTCGCGTTGGGGTCGCTTTGTCTTGGTCTTGGAGTTGTTGCTCTTGTTTTTGTCTTTTTCAAGTTTTCTTCAGTTCTTACAATGGCACATCCTCGGAAACTCCAAAAGTCTCTTTATTCAAAAATTTCGCAAAGAATTTAGTTGAATATGCGCAAGCAAAAAAGTAAATTGCACAGGATCGATTTACTATAAGGTTGTATGAAAAACTGAGTCCCCCTCCTAAAATTGTTTAAATGGTAAAATTTTTACAAATTTTTTTGTCAATCGGAAAGTTTAGGGCTTAATTGATAAAATTGCATTGAAAAAAGTAAAAAAAAAAAAAATGATAATTAACCAATTTATAGGTGGTGGTAATGTCGTACCGGCAAGTGGTTCCAAAATGGAGGATCGATTTACTATAACGTTGTATGAAAAACTGAGCCCACCCCTAAAGTTGTTGAAATATTGAAATTTTTGCAAATTGTTTTTGTCAATCTAAAAGTTTAAGGTGTAATCGATAAGATTGCACCGAAAAAAGTAACAAAAAAATAAATTTAAAGGTTGTGGTAGTCTCCTTCAGGTTCGGACATATGGGAAATAAATTAACACTAATGGAGAAGATTACACATTTTAAGTGGCTTTCATTTTCAGCTTTGCACAAACGTATCCTTTCTAAAATAGAGGCACGGTGGTGTATTAGATGGCGGCTCGGATTGAGAAATCGGAGAGCTGAGTTCGATTTCCAGTCGAATCCATTACACTCACGCGCTATTACCATTCGGAAAAGTATGAAGCCATCTCTTCTCCCCACAACTATGAGTAAATAGGCTTGGGTGGCGACCGGTCTAGAAGAAGGAAAATTTTGAATTAAAACCAGTCTGTAGTCACAAAAAAAAAAAACACTTCTACTGCGGCTACAGTGCCTGTGATGCCCTCATGACTCTGATGAGTCGCGAGATATCTGCATCCTTACTTAGGCATTTTCAATCACAGCCCTCGGTGCTTCAGGCTCTATTGCTTTGAATATTGTCCGAATATTTTTATTCAGTTGTTGGAGTGTAAGGATCTTGTTGACATAAACCTTTTAGAACAACTGCATAAGAAAAACTCAGAGTGTGTCAGATCCGAGGAACGTGGTGGCCAGTTTATGCCGCAACAGTAGAGAAATTATTGTTTTCCCCAAAATTTACTTGAGAAGCTGGGTTTTGGCTCTTGTTGTATGTGTTGTTACTCCATCTTGTTTTGCGGAAACAGGTTGATACATTTTAAAATTCGTTGGCTTGATGTCCGAGAAATGCAAACTTGTGGAGTTCACCTTCGAGTTAATGCGCGCGTATCTTTTTCAATACTCTCCCTTAATCGCCCTAAAAAGCGAGTCCTTTCTAACTGAACGTGATATACCGCTTCGTGAAAGGTCACTTACTCAACTTCTGCTTTCAGAACTTAGAGAATCTCTTGTACAATAATGCTCGTTAAGTTTAAATTATCGATCCTTGATTTTGCTAGAAAACTTACACTATTTGTGCTCGTTTATAATCATGTATTTTTACAAGTATGTCATTTTATGAAAGGCCACTTCCTGAAATTTTACTCTATAAACTGGAGAATCTCACACACCGTAATAGAAACAATATGCTCATTGAATTTAAATTCGTGATCCTTCGGTTCAGTAGAAAGATTTCACGACTTGTGGTCGCTTTTCAGCCATGTGCTTTACCAAAGCCTCTTTTATAACGTCAGTCAGTTAAGAGATCATGTCTCGAAAGAGACGTGACTGACTGGGCAGAAGATTATCCCACAGTAGGTTGCCATTGCTTTCTGTGGTAGACTGGTTGCCAGCCAAGGCTATAGAACCCAATCCGTCCTGTTTATTTGACTCATAGCTAGAGGAGGAACAGATGTATTTTATTATTAAGTAGTAATTAATGGGGAATTAGTTTGTTACTTCATAACAATATAAAACTGATCCCCCACCTTATACCCAGCAGAAGCCTTAATCTTGTTTTCAACTATTATATTCAGTCAGTCAGTCAGTAGGTTGCCATTGCTTTCTGCGGTAGACTGGTTGCCAGCCAAGGTTATAGACCCCAATCAGTCCTGTTGCTTAACCAATAACTGGAGGGAAGAGACGGATTAATACCATTTCCAAGGGTAGTTGCGCGTAAGTGAATGCAAGGAATTCAACTGGAATTCGAACTCGGCTCCCCGATTTTTCGTTCCGAGTCGATATCCACTGCACCACATACCTAGAATAAAACCACAGAGGGTTTAAAAAAAGAATTTATTAAACTTTCAAACGCTTTGATGGCCAGTTTATAACGTAACAGTTTGTAGATATTCTAAAGTATAATCCAAACATATTTATAAATGAAACTGTGTGTGTGTGTGTGTGTGTGTGTGTGTGTGTGTGTGTGTGTGTGTGTGTGTGTACGTTACCTATAGATTCCGAATCGGCTGAACCGATTTTCTTGAAAATTTACACAGTTGTACTATAAGCGTCTGCGAGTGTTCCTAGCTAGGTTTCGTGTCGAGGTACCCCCGATAAATATCGATAATCGATAATGAAAGAAATCGGGTTATAGAAGGAGTGGTCCGATTTTAATCAAATTTGATACACTCATAGAAAAAGACATAAGAAACGATATTCAGAGGTTTCATGGTTGCAGTTCTTACAATAGTGCAGAAAATTGATAATATAAAAGTCGAGATGTTTGTGTGTGTGTCTGTTTATCTCTCTGTATATACTTTATACAAATCCACAATTTTTATTCGATTTTCACCAAACTTCACACAAATATTCTTTAGACTGAGTTTGAGCTCCAGAACCATGGATTAGTCTTAAAGGTTTCATTGCACCCGAGCAACGCCGGGGTAAACTGCTAGTTTATAATAAATAGATATATTCTGGAAAAAGAAGACTGACTTGCGCTAGTGAGCTTCTAGCTAAGTATTTCTATTGTAGTGAGATAAATCCATGCAGTTGTGCGTATTAAACTCACTACAATAGTTTGTTTCTTCCTGCTTAACGGCCTATCAACATCTAAATGGTCATTTAAGGCCGGAGACGTATTTTTGTTTTAAATCAATTTTTTTCATTCAAAAAGTTTAGTTAATATTTTTCATTCAAAAAAAGTTTTGTTGGTCATATTTTTCATTCAAAAAAAGTTTTGTTGGTCATATTTTTCATAGCATTTTGACACCGATTTGGGGGACAACTATTTACCCATGGCTGGGACCCTAACAGGTGCTACCACTCCAGGTCAGAGTAGACCTGGGAACAACAGCAATTAAGAGGGGGTTCCATGCTCCTCATAACCTCCTAATCAGAGGCCTTGCTGCCGGATGCAGTTTACCGTCATACCCAGGACCTCACTACAATAGAAATTACTTGCAAGAGTCATTAGCTAACCTCTACTTCACGACGATGTGTCTACCGACCATCCCTATCAACTGAAATTCAACCACTTATTTCTTAAGAGGGGGAATGTGATAAGTGACGGGCGGGGAGAATTTTAGCAAATGGGAATTATGGAGGACATTCATTCATATGTATAAGTAGATAGGGGAGGAATTAGAAAACTGGGTTTTCAAGGCTGGAAGTAGAACTTTTAACCCCACTGATATGAAATATTCATTTTGAATAAAATCAGTTCTTGAATTGCTCAAGTGTTCACCAAAGTCACTGGGAGATGCCACTCGCTTGAAACGAGTAATTTTGTGAATCCAAAGGCTTTACATAAATATTAGATATTCCCCGTTTAAGAAATAAAGAGAGACATTAAGCAGTTTTAAAACGCGAATTTGTGGGTCAGTCAGTTAAGTGCCATACGTGATACACGCTTGGGCGATCATGTCTCGAAAGAGACGTGACTGACCGGGCATTATCCCGCAGTAGATTGCCATTGCTTTCTGCGGTAGACTGGTTACCGACCAAGGCTCTAGAACCCAGTCTGTCCTGCTATTTAACCCATAACTGGAAGGAAGAGACGGATTAATAACTTTCCCAAGGGCATTTGCGCGTAAGTGAATACAATGGATTCAAATGGAATTCGAACTCAGCTCTCCGGTTTCTCGTTCCGAGCCGATATCCACTGTACCACAACGCACATCCTTTGTGGGTAGGAAAACTAAATCTAGAAAAATGTGATACTTGGTTAAGAATCGATAGCAGAGGTTGACTTGACTCTGAAACGATAGGAGGATTACAACTTAAGAGAAAAAAATCTTCACTTGTTTCTCAAGTATTATCAAGGAGACAACCTGGTAAGATGAATGAAATATCAACCCCATTAACACTCATCTAATTCCACTTCAAATTCTGTATCCAGTGGAGAAAACACTTGGTTACCAAGACTTGTAAAAACTATTCCGAAATTTAATTAACCTAAAAGAGTCATTTTCAGTCCAAACTTTTGGGATGATGAGTCATCATTATTTACATTATTTATATCTGATTATTGTCCTCATCGCTATCCCCGTGGGTCGCCCGTTGTGCCATCCTACTTCGTCAAATACTTGTCGTTCCGGTTAACATTCAGGGAATGTTGAACTGAATTGTTGATTAAAATCTACGGGTGGTATTTTTCGTTCCGCTGATCATATGTAAGGATATCTAAGTCAGGTTTTTATTTACTACTGTTTAGTTTTTGGTTGCCCTGTTTCCAGCGATCCCAAGGACATACTGCTCGGCTTAGACAAAATAACAAAGAGTGAAATTGGTGATAAAGAGACTGTGAGTTCAATCTCTGTGCCGAGTAGTATAGACTTAGATTCAGAAACAGGGCAAACAATAACTGAGCTGCACTAAATGAGAACGAAATGATATCCTGCCCACGGTATTTCTGGACGATTGTTTGATTTAGTACAATCGTTTCTATCTGATCGGAAAATGAAGATCGTTTTAGGCGGGCAAGGTTCCAGATCCTTTTACGCGAACGCGGTGTCTCTCGATGCACTATCCTTGGCCCTACGCTATTTCTGATCTTCATTAATGATCTTCCTGGTATAATCAGTTCCCAAGTAGGCATCTAGGCAGATGACACCACAATTTACACCCATCTCAAGATCTGAGTCCCTTAAGGCTCTATCCCAGGTCCAACCTTTTTTCTGATCTTTATCAATGATATTCCTGGTGTAATCAGTTCCCAAGTAGGCATCTATGCAGATGTCACCACAATTTACACCCGTCTCAATAATTGAGTCCCTGAAGGCCTTATGCCAGGTCCTTCCCCATTTTCTGATCTTTATTAATGATCTTCCTGGTGTAACAAGTTCCCAAGTAGGCATCTATGCAGATGACACCAGAATTTACACCCGTCTCAATAATTGAGTCCCTGAAGGCCTTATGTCAGGTCCTACCCCTTTTTCAGATCTTTATCAATGATCTTCCTGGTGTAATCAGTTCCCAAGTAGGCATCTATGCAGATGACAACACAATTCACTCCCGTCTCAATAGTAAATCTGCCAAGTCTGACAAAGTAAACGTGGCTACTGCTCTTGAAACGGACCGCCAATCAGTGGTTAACTGGGACAGGAAATGGTTCGTAAATTTTAATGCCCCAAAACAAAACTGCTCTCTTTTAACCACCATTGAAAAACTCTCCTGCCAGCCTTCGGCATGGATGACGCTAGCCTTGTGGAGAACAACACACTGCGCCTTCTTGGTCTCACTTTTTCAACCGACCTGAAGTGGACAACTCCGTAATTGCATCTACTACAAGGAAGCTTGGGTCATTATGTCGGGCGAGAACACTTTTCTCGTCAGAATCAATCTAAAACATTTATAAATCTACCATTCGCCCGTTGCATTGAATACTGTTGCCATATCTGGTTGGGTGCCACTGCTATTCATTTCGAGATTGTCGACAAAATCCAAAGAATTTGTAATATAATTGATCCTGACTTGACATCTCGATTTGTCACCTTCTCACCGTTTTGACGTGGCTTCCCTCTGTCTTTTCTAGAAATATTTTCATGGCAAATTTTCTGACAAGCATTTTCCCCTGTACCACGACCACGTGAATTTGTGTGTGCTACCACATTAGCATTTAGATCCCGCATTTTACCACTGAAATAATTAAATGTAACCTCCTCTTCTACTTAAGTTGTTTCTTTTCTCGCACTTCCCGCCTGTGGAACTCTCTCCCATTTTTTTTGGCTTCTCTGATAGGTACAATCTCCAAGCGCTTAAATGCAATGTCAATTGCTATCTTCTGTCTCCTTCAATCCCGTCTGTCTTTTATTCTTTCTTCAACTCCCCCAGTACCCAGGTTTTTTCTCTCACTGTAACCCCCTGCTTGCTTGTAGCGGCCCCGCCCTGCTTGGAGTGAAATGATTAAAAACATATCTCTAGACATCGACAACAAAATGAGAATAATTAACCCCCGTAAATATTTATAAGTTTACCAGTCGTTCATGTTTTGAATAATCCACGTGTAATTAATAGTATACATTTTAAGTAATTGCATGACATCACTTGGTGTTAATTTATAACATATCCACCTCACGTATCCTGGCGTAATAAAATATTTCTAATTTTGTTTTATCCATTTCAAATTTGGTCTTGTATCAGCTCAAACGGTGCCTCCCGTAGCACAATGTTTAGAAAGATCGTCACACGAACGAATTCACTAATTTGTCGAATTTGTTTATTACTGAGATCTCTCTTCCTATCTCCAGACTAAGTTGAGCTTATTAAATATTAGTATTTGTGTACATGCTTGTAAGTTCCAGGAATAAGGTTCTTATTTGCTATTAAATTGTATACACATTTGGTGGGGCCCGCCGCAAACGTATTAATGATTAATGTGTTTATCCGGGAGGTCCGTGGAACGGCGAAGATCATTTCTAATTGAGAATCTAATAATTTTTAGCTAAAAGGCATTAAAATATTTCAATTTACTTAATACATGTGCTGGTGCAGAGCATATCGGCTCGGAACGGGAGTCGAGTTCAAATACCAGCCGAATCTGCTACATTTACTTACGTGCAAATACCCTTGGAAAAAGTATTAATCCGTCTCTTCTCCCTCCATCTATGGGTTAAATAGCAGGACAGATTGGGTTCTATAGCCTTGGTTGGCAACGAATCTACTCCAGAAAGTAATGGCAACCTACTGCGAGAAAATCTTTTGCCCAGTCAGTCTTTCGAGACATGATCACCCAAGCGTGTATCACGTATGGCACTTAACTGACTGATACATCATGCCCAGTGAAATATCTGACATAGTTTGTATAGTTTAAAGCAACCTGTAGATTGATTGGTTAATTTTTGTTATTTCATTCAGTGAGTGTTTCTTTATTTTATTCTTTTCTTCATTTTTTTTTCTTTTTTTCCTTCTTTCTGCATTCTTTTTTCTCTTTTCGTCATTCTTACTTTCTTCTTTTCTCTTTTTTATTTTTGTTCTTTCATCGACTTTCTTTCTTTCTCTTCATTCTTTTTTTCTTGTTTTTATTTTATTTTTGCTATTTCCTCTGCTTTTTTCTTTCTTTCTTTCTTTTTCCTCTTTTCGTCTTTCGGTCTTTTCTCTTTTTTTTTCTTTCTTTAATCGCCTTTCCCTTTCTTTCTTGTGTCTTCATTTGCTCTTTCTTTTTCCGTCTTTCGTTAGTCTTTAATTGACAAAAAAATTGTCAATCTTAAATTCTTAAATATCCTCTTACTTCTTAAAATAACGACCAGTATTCATATTTATAATAGTTATTGCAATATTTTGTTAAAGTTGTCAAGTTCAAATATTTAATGATGTGATAGAGGATTTTCTACGAGTATTTTATTGTCGGTGAACTTGCCAAGTGGGTGTGTGCGGGTGGTGCAGTGGATTTCGGCTCAGATCGAGAACACGGATAGCCGAGTTTGAATTTCAGTTGAATTCATTGGATTCACTTTCGCACAAACACCCTTGAGAGATATTAATCCATACCTTCTCCCTCCAGCTATGGGTTAAGTAGCAGAACAGATTGATTGGCAACCAGTTTACCGCAGAAAGTAATGGCAACCTACCGCGTGGAAATCTTTTGCCCAGTCAGTCAGCTCTCTTTCGAGACATGATCGCCCAATCGTGTTGCATGTATGGCACTTAACTGACTGAACTCGCCATGAGGTTAAGTCATTAACTTAAGAATTAAGATTCAGCAGGAAATTTAAATAGGAAAACCGTGACATTTTTATGGGTATTTCTAGTTATTGTCATTATTATTATTATTATTATTGTTGTTGTTGTTGTTGTTGTTTCTTCGTTACCCCCCCTGTCACTACCTCATAAATAATGGACTATTCCGTTTTGATCGCAAAGAAAGACCGACGAGGCATATAGAAAACGTTTGGTTTAAGAGGGAAAGAAAAAAAACAAACGAACGAACAATATAAATAATGAATTCTGTTTTGATAGAGAAATAAGAGAAAATGTAATAACACTAACCTACGTTTAATGTCTGCTTCAGTGAAATGGATATAAAACTTTTCAATTTAAAATCTTTTCATTTGTATTTCCTTACTTCTATAAATAGAAGCTTAATGATTGTCATTGCCAGATTATGTTCAAGATGTTAAGCACTAACGTTTAACGATGCAATAGGAACATTTCCAGGAGTATGAACTTATTCGTAAGAATTAAGTTTCATCAGAAAAATTCAAATACGAAAACCCTTATATTTCTTTTTGAAATTGGTAATTATATTTACATTTATCATTATTTTCATTATTATATTTTTTGTTTCATTCTTATATATATATATATATATATATATAAACATATGTGTGTGTGTGTTTGTCTCTGTGTGAAATGTGTATGTATATGAATATAAATATATATATATGCAATTTGTTATAAATATTAAGGCAAGATCATTGCGAAATTAAAAACATAATCAGGAGTTCATTATCATCATATTGCACTGATAAGATACTCCGTGATTATGGTAATACGAGGGAGTTCGCTTATTGACATCTGGTAGCATCGCTTATTACTCCTGACTAAGAAGTGGATACATTCTACATTATATATATATATATATATATATATATATATATATATATATATATATATATATATATATAAAGGATTTAAAAACTTTCGAAATTTAATTTCGTTGGATGGCCATTTCAGCTAGAAAAATCCGCTACGGTCGAAAACAAAAACTTTATTAATTCAAATATGTTCAATTTAATATTAAGAAAATTAATATTAACAGGATCGGGTTTTGGGATTTTACTTATATGCTCATCCTTTTTTGATTATATATATATATATATATATATATATAATTTGTTATATATATTAGATTATTTATATATATATTATATATACATGGTAGTTATTTGAAAGCGCTCAATATCAGTGATAGAGCTGTCATATTCATATAGATAGGTGTGAGTTTGTGATCCCTGCTCATATCTATCTATCTATCTATATATATATATATATATATATATATATATATGCATCGTTCATTCAGTAATGAATTAGAGCACTTTGGCTCTTGGCGTATGATACATCATACGCTAAAAGTCTGCCTCCTTCTACCGAGCACCCATAGCTCAGATGGAGAACCGCCGACTGACACCAATTCGGCCGGGTTTCAATCCTGGGTTAAAAGCAATCGGATGTCTAACCGTACTGATGAGCTGTGTTACAGCGAAACAGTTCTGTCTTCGGATGACTATATATATATATATATATATATATATATATATATATAAATTGAGATAAAAGTTAGTGGGGAAATAGCCATTTTCAACATGCCATTTTAAGGCCTGCATTCTTCGGTTCCTTATTGACTTATGTCATTTTCATCATAATTCGATTTCTGATCTTCTCCCACTACCTACCAAGTCTGCAGAAAGAACGAAGTGGTGCATTATTATGATACATTTAATTTGTTTTTCTATCCCCCATAACACCACTAACGTTACATGGGTAAAGTTTTTCTAGGTATTCAGGGATTCTTTCAATGTGCTGTTTCGTTCCATTTTTTATCATCCCAAGTGCACTTAATATCACTGATACTATACTTGTTTTCAATTTCACACTTCTATTTCAATTTCCAGGTCTTAATACTTTATTAGTTTTTCCAATTCCTTGGTTGCTATGTTACAATCCGCTGGAAAAGCCATATCAATTAATAAGCAAGTTTTTTTTTCTATTCGGTTTTTGACAATTATGTCCGGGCTACTTGCTTCAATTTTCATATCTTTTATTATTATTATCCATATTTTGCAGTTGATTTCTATTTTGACCAGGGTTCATGTTTTCCCCGTTGGACTGTAACAGCATCTAAATTTACACGTCATGTTTTTCCCGTTGGAATGTAACAGTCCAACGGGGAAAACATGGCGTGTAAATTTAGATGCTTTAAAAACCAAATTAGGACCGTTTTACCGTCGTCGATCAGACCTTAATCTCTCTCATGTCACGATGAATGGTTCCATTCTCAATGAGGCTTACGACCTATCACGTTGAATACACCGGTTCTCGCTCGATCACCGAAGTTAAGCAACGTTGAGCCTGGTCAGTACTTAGATGGGTGACCGCTTGGGAATATCAGGTGCTGTAAGCGTATAGTGACGGATGTGCGTTGTGGTGCAGTGGATATCGGCTCGGAAAGAAAAATCGATGAGCCGAGTTCGAATTCCAGTTGAATTCATTGTATTCACTTAAGCACTGGTACCCTAGGGAAAGGTATTAGTCCGTCACTTCCCTCCAGTTATGGGTTAAATAACAAGGGTAGGACTTGGGGACCCTGACCTTAAAAACAAATCCCAATGAATCTTGATACTCGAAAAGAAAAAATATATTAGCACAAAACTTATATATAAAAAAAAAACAATAAATTGTTGAAAGAAAAAGGTATTACCAGCAATAAATAAATAAAGTTTAGTTGGCAATAAATGACCCACCGAGGTTGATTTGCCATGAAAACAAAACAACCAACCAACCATTCTCAATGATGATCTATTCATCTACTAAGTCTGAAGTTCATTCCAGTCCTCATGAAAAACTCATAATATATAAGACCAATTGCAAAAGGCACGAATAAAAAGTCCGTTTAATCTATAGCGACAGAAAGTATCTGGCTCCTTCTGCCATGCTTTATATTTACATGGCCGAGTGGTTCGAACGTTCGCTCTCTGACCATGAAGCTCGCGTTCGAATCTCACCACGGTCGATTTGTTATAAGTGTGACTTCTTGATGTTTTCAGCCTGGAGGAGGAAAAGTGCCTCCACACCATATCGCGGGTTGACCAAAGCCTTTTGAGAAAAAATGGGTAGACGGGTTCCTTTGGGAGCCGTCAGTGGTTGTGCTAGAATGAATTCGCAAGTCATCGTGACCGAGAGTTTGAGCGTATTCGCCGTGTTCAAACTTGATCACGCCAAATAACGCGCACTCTCCCAGAAACTGTCACTAGATCTGCTCAACATAGTTGCAGTATAAACTACAGGAAGACTCTGTGGGTGTTGAACAAACACAAATGTGACCGAGCAAGCCTCTGCAACGGGGATTATTTAGCTGTACTGGGAGACGGGAAACCTTGGATAAGAGTAATCGGTCATATTTTTTTTTAATCCTTACAATCGTCAGATAATACCAAAAATGGAATTATCGCTGCTCTATCTGGGTTAAAGCTGACCAATCCTCACTTTTCCAGCCTTAACAATTTTTTCACAGACACAAGGCCGCAAATCTATTGTTATTCTGTTGCTATTTCCAGGGAAAACCTTTCAGATGAACTCCATTTTTTGTTTCGACTAGGTCAACCTTTTACAACCAGAACACACTATATTCTACGAGGGTCATTCAATAAATAAGGTGAATGTTTCGGTATAAGGACTTTTAATACAGATAGAGGCTTACTTTTTTTTTCTTTACTTCTTTTTCAAGGGATTAATTTTTTTTTTTTTTTTTTTTTTGCTGATTAAAAAAACATTGCGAGTTTGGGAGATTAACAAAGATGACAAAGTTTGGGAGATTAACAAAAAAAGCATGTTCCAGGATTTAACAGAGGTCAGTTATCAAGTTTTTGGTTGCTGAAGGGTGCAAGCCAGTTGACATCCATAGGATAATGTCAACTGTGTATGGTGCCACATGTTTCAGCCAAAAAATGTCTACAAGTGGTCTAAATTGTTTAAGCAAGGACGGAGCAGTGTTGGGAATGAAGACAGGCCTGAGAGGCCTAGAGACGTGAGGTCTTCTAAGGTGATTGAATCAGTCAATGACCTAATTCAGTCTGACAGAAGAGTGACATTGGATGACATTGCAAGGACTTTGAGCCTATCTGTTGGGACAGCAAACATAATTGTCCATGATGACCTTGCATACTCAAAGGTCAGCTTTAAGGCCTCACACAGCAGCCCAAACGGTGCAGACTATCAACGAGCTGGGCTGGGAACTGCTCCCTCATCCCTCTTACAGCCCAGAACTTGCCCCTTCAGACAATCACCTGTTTGGTCTCTTGAAACCGTTTACGAGAGGCACGAAGTTTGACAGTGTCGATGAAGTCAA
The DNA here is from genome assembly GCA_037127315.1 of Ascarosepion bandense. Lineage (NCBI taxonomy): Eukaryota > Metazoa > Mollusca > Cephalopoda > Sepiida > Sepiidae > Ascarosepion > Ascarosepion bandense. The sequence continues at coordinate 437,161 of JBBBDQ010000405.1, forward strand.
AAGTGCTGTGAGTAATTGGCTGAGACATCAGTCAAAAAATGTTTACGCTTGTGCACAGATGGTAAAAGTGTGTGACACTGCTGGGAAACTACGTTGAAAAAAAAAAGTATGTTTCTATCAGTATAAAAAGTACTTATCACGAAAAATTCACCTTATTTATTGAATGATCCTCGGAGAAGTCCTTATACTGAAAAATTCACCTTTTTTATTGGATGACCACCGTAGAAGTCCTCATACCGAAAAATTCACCTTATTTATTGGATGACCCTCGTAGAAATACTTATACCGAAAAATTCATCTTATTTATTGAATGACCTTCATTAAAGCCCTTATACCGAAACATTTACCTTATTTATTGAATGACCCTCGTAGAAGTCCTTATCCGAAAAACTCGCCTTATTTATTGAATGACCCTCGTAGAAGTTCTTATACCGAAAAATTCATCTTATTTATTGAATGACCTTCATTAAAGCCCTTATACCGAAACATTTACCTTATTTATTGAATGACCCTCGTAGAAGTCCTTATCCGAAAAACTCGCCTTATTTATTGAATGACCCTCGTAGAAGTCCTCATACCGAAAAATTTACCTTATTTATTGAATGACCCTCATTGAAGACCTTATACCGAAAAATTCACCTTATTTCTTGAATGACCTTCGTAGAAGTCCTTATTCCGAAAAACTCGCCTTATTTATTGCATGACCCCCGTACGTCCAAGGTGTCAATACGTCCTCATTTTCTCCGCATTTTATAAGTGATAAGAAAGTAACACATATTATGAACAGTTCAATCTTATAGTTTAATAGTGAATCATTGTCTATCCTCCTTATCTTTATAATTCTCACAGCCTATCCTCCTTTTTTATTTATATCACACACCTCATTTATCATAACCACTTGAACATTAACTCTCAACCTGTTCAAGTCCACGGTCAATCATTGTCTATCCTCCTTATCCTCATAATATTCACTAACTACCATCTCTTCATTCATTCACATCACACACCACATTCATCATAACCATTTAAACATTAACCCTCTACACTATAATGTTAACGTATTCAAGTCAAGTGTGAATCATTGTCTATCCTCCTTGTCCTCATGAATTTCACTACCTACCATCTCCTCTTTCATTCACATCACGCACCTCATTCATCATAGACATTTAAACATTTAACCTTCTACACTACTATATCAACCTGTTCCAGTCAAGGATCAGTCATTGTCTATCCTCCTTATCCTCATAACATTTATTACCTACCATCTCCTCTTTCATTTATATCACACTCTGCATTAATTATCACCATTTCAACATTAACCCTCTACACTAAAATGTCAACCAGTTCAAGTCAAGTGTCAATCATTGTCTATCCTCCTTATCCTCATAATCTTAACTACCTACAATCTCCTCTTTCATTCACATCACACACCTCATTATTCATAAACGTTTAAATATTACCCCTCTACTGTGAGTGACTCTCGAGCCTTGTACTGAGTGAACTTTGCTATAAAAAGCTCTTAATCGTCCCCTGTCCGTCTATACATGAGATGGCGTCGAAATGTCTGCGGTTTTTAACCTACTTCCCCAAATCCGACCTAATGACTAATTAACAGGATTTTCGTTGGTAATCCATTCTTGAACTTTTCATCTTTGCCTTATATACGTGTGTGTGTGTGTGTGTGTGTGCTAGGTGCAAATATTTCTAGCAAGAACCGTTTTTCAAAAGAATCGTTAAAAAATTTCGCGCACGATATAAATTTATTTACACATGTTGCTTAATCTGGTACAAGGTCTTATAAAGTGTTATGTGCGTAGGAAGACATCAAGTTGCCAAGTTGATTGGATTCGCCAACCGTGAAAAAAAGCATACGAAATCAAAATTTCATACCTGTCGCTACGAAATACGCACTTCTTTCAACCGCAAAGTAGGATATGAATGTACACACGTACGTAAGACAATAGATCCCGAATATGTCGCATGTATACATGATTTCTTCAGATATCAGTAGAATCTTCCCGCCTTTCGGTAGAGATAAAGGAAGCGGAAAAGCTAAGAGAAATCATTGTAGTCTGAAGAGGGAGTAACCTCTTCTCTGTGCTGTGGGCTATCAGGGCGTGGACGATCAGGGCTCTCCACAGCCTCCTCTCCTTTATAGCTCTTGATAATGTTTATTTCTTTGCCAATTAACCCCCCTTTCATGCCTCCATTCATAGAAGCTTATCAGGTAGGTCATCCGCTACTTGATCGCTCTATAGAAAATTCAAGGTCTTTTTCTTTAAATGTGCGGTGTTCCTTTCGGACGTAGGTGATCATGGACCTCCACATCTATCTTTCCTTTGTAGCTTTAAATAATTTTTGCTTTGTTATTTCTCTCAAGCCCTGCTCTGTCATCTATTTGCTTAAGCCCATCAAGTATGTCACACGCTGTTTTCCCCTGTCACTCTTTCCCTTTAGCTGCCCTGTGAGTATCAGATTCTCCAAGCTCTCCTTCTTCATTATGTGTCCCAGAAATCAACTGTCTCTCCCTGATGTTAATTATAAGTTTAATTTTTGTTTCTATTCTCTCTAAAACTTTGTCGCTGTTCACATGTTCAACCCACGGCATCCTCAGCATCTTTCTGTAGAACCACATTTCTGTTACTTTAAGTATCTTCTTCATTATTGGGGAGATTGTCCAGCATTCGCTGACATCTAACAGTTTCCAACGAAATTTTCTTGTCTCTTAATAATCTCCTCAGCTTTTGGAATGCCTCCGTGGCCATTCCAACACGTCTTCGGATCTCAGCGTCGCACTTTCCGTCCTTTGTTAGAAAACTTCCCAGTTCGCAAGTGTTTCTACTTCTTCCCCCCCTTTTTTTTCTGTCTCTGTCCCTAGTCTAAGCAGGTCGTGAGCAGTCATGGCTGTCCGGGACCCGGATGCAATGTATCATCATATCCAGGACACCTCTGTAGGTAAGTTACTACTTTACAGAGGTGCAGTCGGCGTATTATGAAGCTCCAGACGACTGGGCCTGTGTGTATGAGAGAAAGAGAGAGAGAGAAAAAAGTGTGTGTGTGTGAGAGAGAGAGAGTGTGTGTGTGTGTGTGTGTTTGAAAGAGAGAGTATCTGTATTAGAGAGTGAGTGAGTGTGTGAGAAAGAAAGAGAGTAGGATTGTCCGATTCCTTAAAAATTCTTTTTCACAGATTCATCTTTCAAAATGTTGTGCTTTGATACTGTTACGTCGGGTAACAGAATTATGTGAAATAATACAAAACAACGTAATAGTATAAAAGTAGGTGTATTGACAGGAAAGAAAAATATTTACAAGAGGTGAGGATTAGTAGAATACAGAACAAGGTAATTAGTATACAGTATCGTCGTAGAGACGTGATAAATTGACTAGTAGAACACTTCCGGTGCAATACGGGAAATACCCGACTGACTCGCTCACTCGACTTCCCTCCTCGAGGTATAATCACTACTATTTTATATAGTGATTCGAATAGTCCATTTCCGTGGAAAGGTGGAGAGCGCCCCAACAGATACAAAATTACAAAGTTGGCGAAATTCATGAAAAAGAAAATTATTCGACTTTTATGTCTACTGAGCAAAAATAATAATGTAAAATGCACATTTCTTAGGTAGTTAATCCCTCCTTACTGGGAAAATCCCTCCTTACTGGGAAAATCCCTCCTTACTGGGAAGACTGACGTAACATCTTTGTATCTATCCATTTACATTCATCTCGTTTCGTACGAAGCTGACTTGCATTTGATCAGTCAGTCAGTTAAGTGCCATACGTGGGCGATCATGTCTCGAAAGAGACATGACTGACTAGGCAGAAGATTATCCCGCAGTAGGTTGCTATTGCTTTCTGCGGTAGACTGGTTGCCAGAAAAGGCTATAGAACCCAATCTGTCCTATTATTTAACGCATAACTGGGAGAAAGAGACGGATTAATACCTTTCCTAAGGGTATTTGTGCGTAAGTGAATGCAATGAATTCAACTGGAATTCGAACTCGGCTCCCCGAGTTCTCGTTCCGAGCCGATATCCACTGCTCCACAATGCACCTCCCTGCATTTGATCACATGTTTGGATAATTCTTATTTTGCGGCTTTTTCATAGAAAACACAATGTCCCTAGAATTATGAATACTATCAGAACCCGTGGAATTATGATTTCCTGGAAAAATCTTACTTTGTCATACTACAAATGATAGTAACGTCTTCAACGACCCTCTGGCCATTGACGAGAGGGTCGTTGATGCTTCTGTAACTTGTCTTTTACATTTAAAGGTGGTGCGCCTACGCAAACCCTTTTATCCTCCAGGTGAAGTAACAGCCAGTTCATTGCCATATTTGATCGACACTTGGGCGATTAGTTTTCCAAAAATTACTTTCTGAACCTCAACAAAGTATCGACTTCCATACGAGATCTCGGGAGAGTAACTTTTTATGTATTTATTTGTCTATTTATTTTCTAACGCAATCTCTAATTTTAGTCAGCAGAAAAAAATCTCTAAAACTGCGAGGTTGGATTTTTAATTTATCTTACTTCTTCATAATCATATAATAATTCTGCTTGTTCCTTCCTTAGTAACCAAATTTAAACAGAAAGAGATTTTGAAAGAGAGATTTTTTTTTACTAAAAAAATCATGGCTCCTGTGTTCATTGTAAACAGAAAAAAAACAACTGAGTAATGGCCAAGGGTGTAGAGGCCAGAAATTTCGTTATTAGGTCGCGGGATACGACAACAAACCTACCTATTTTTACTATGTTGTACAGTACACACACATATACACGCACACAATTACTGCTACAGCCATCAGCTTAAGCTGCTACTGCTACGGTAATTCTATAGGCTCTCTCCTCCTACTCACTCACTCTTTACTACCCTTCCGTTTGGCAAAGGTGAGAGAAAGGCTGAGGAGAGTAGCGTTTATAGATTATAAAAAGATAGAGGGGAAGGAAAAGCTCGTGTAGAGAGTAAGCGTGTTATCTTTCTTCAGTGGCATAACGGACGGAATAACTAAGTAACTAAAACAAAATCCAACGGAGAACCTGTAATGTGATCGATCCCGACTTGGCAGCTAGGATACAGTCACTTTCTCACCGACGCAGTGTGGCTTCCCTGTGTCTCTTCTACAAATACTTTCACGGCTTCTGCTCTGATGAACTTAGCTCACTGGTACCCACTATATATGAATTTTTCGAGCCACAAGATTAGCAATTAGGTGCCACCTTTTTACTGTGAAACCGATAAATTGTAAACGCAAATTCTACTCCAACAGCTTCTTTTCTCACATTTCCCGCCTATAGAATTTCCTTCCTCTTACTTGTTTTCCCGACAGCTACAATCTTCAAGAATTCAAATGTAAAGTCAATAGTCATCTCCTGTCTCACTAACTTACATCCTCTCTCTCATGTTTTTTCTCCGTCCACCCCACTCTCATTAGTATTCTCTTCCGTCTCATACCCTCTTCCTGACACCCCCTGTAACCTGTCGCTCTTCCTCATAACATCCCTCCTATGTAACCCCATGCACAACAGTGGCACTAAAATGCCTTGCTTGGAGCCACACGATTATATATATAAAATATAAACAAGTAACTAACTAAGGAAGGAACAAGCAGAATTATTATATGATTTTTAAGTCTCCAGGATTTTTAAGATTTTTTCATGTCAATTTATATCTTCATTATTCAGTGATCAATGTATCTTCTCAGGTTTATGTAGCCTTGTGCCATCTTTCAGCTAAAGTATGCATTAGAAAAATGATTTCCGTTCTAATTCTTCGTAAATGCTCTCTCATTTTCTTTTAACCGCTGAGCTGAACAAACGACAAAGGTTTTCAGCCTTCTTCGTTTTCCTGATTTCTCCTAAGTCAAGACTTATTATTTTTTTTACTTAGTTTTATTTTCCACTGACTCTCTCCCTTCTCTCTCTCTCTCTCTCTCTCTCTCTCTCTCTCTCTGCCACATCTCTTGAATGTTTATGCTTCTCCACAGCTTTCCGACGTTGTTTCATCAATACGTGCTTTTTTATAACTCTTTTTTTTTTTTTTTTTTTTGGCTTTTGACCATCCATTTTCTCAATTTGTCAAGCAGTTGCTTTCTTATTTGTCTATATTTCTGAGAGGATATTCGGATTATTATTCTCAGCTTTGTTGCCATTTGTTCAACGTTTCGGCCGTTGTACGCTCCGGCCTGCTTCAGGTGCTGGGAATTTCGAACCAAACCCTTTATTACAATCACTGGGGTATATGAACTCCATTACTCGTTCACTACTGTTGTAGCCTGATATTAAACTCACGAATCTTTGGGTAAAGTCACAGGAATTAACTAACGTCTACATCCACTGGGCCTTAAGGACAAGAACAACTGAATTTTGGGGACTTATAAACCTAATGTTCAGTAACTCTTTTTTACCAGACTTCATATTGCAATTTTTTAATGTTAATGATTTTCTCTAGTATTTTTTGATGTTAATGGTTTTCTCTAGAATTTTTCACCAGAGCTCATAGTTCAATTTTGACACTAATGTTTTTCTCTGGTATTCCGTATTACTGGTTCCCATATTGTGTTCATCTCTATGCTTGGTCGGCTTAGGAGACTTTTGTAGCCTAGCATATGTGCTGATTCCTTAAGTTTACGTAGTTTCCAATGGCGTTCTCTATCTGTTATTTCAACTTCATCCCATAGGGGGCGATGATCCCCTTTCTCCCTCCATATGTGGTCAGATAACCCTCATTTTTTTTTATCTCCCCCCGTGTTACGGCCTTACCTTAAGGGGATGGTCTGTTTCTCGTTTATATTTCTTTCCACAGCTACATGAACAAGTAACTTATAGGGTTAGAGGGAGATAACTCATGACTACCAGATGAGGCTCTAGGCAAGGAATAGTGTTCATGTACACCAGTGATTGTAATAAAGGGTTTAGTTCGAAATTCCTAGCATCTGAAGAAGGTCGAGGCGTACAACGGCCGACACGTCGTACAAATGGCAACAAAGATGAGGATAGTTGTTTTCTTTATTTTTATGTGCTTAGTTGTTTTAGAAAAATTAATAATTATGGTTCTCCACAGCTTTCTATTCTTTGTTCCTTTCCTCATATACCCACTCTTGTGATTGCTTCTTCATCTATTTGCATGAACCTTTTTTAAGTGAACTCTCTCTTTCTATGTGTTATGTCTCTTTAGTATTTGGACGTTTATGATTATCCACAGCCTCTTATATTTGGGTGTTTTTATCGATGATTTTTTTATTTTGTCTTTTTTATTTTGTTCTTACGGGTATTTGCTCAAATCTTATCAAATACGCTCCTTGCTTTTTGCTCTGGTTTATCCTCGAAATATCATTTTCTCATTAAGTGTCCAAAACACTTCAGTTGTCCTTTTCTGATTTTTTTTAGCAACACTTGTAATTATTCCTCTTAAACTTTTCTCATTTTTCCCATAATCTCTCCATGTTATTCTCAAAATCGGTCGGTAGAACCACATCTCGAACGCTTCAATTTTTCGTCCATTTGTGGCCACATTGTTCAGCATTAACTGCCATATAGGAAGGTAAACATAGCATAGTAATCCAACACTGCCACAGGGGAACGTTGGTCATATTCGTATTTTCGCCAATTTCCGGAAATGTCTTCTTGTTTTCTATTTTCTAGCATTCCACAATACCCTAGATAACCGCATCCTCTCTTTGACGCAATTTTATCGACCACTCACTCACCACTTAACCAATTCCAGCTAAATCTGGCAACGTGTCAGTCCAGAAATACCTCCACATATAGTGATCTTCTGAATAGCGAAATTGTATCCACCGCTGGCTTGGTAAGCCTGTCGCATAGCTTAGAGAATCTGATATTCCCCAGCGGTCACCCATCTAAGTACTGACCAAACTTAACGGGTGATCGGACGAAACCCGTTGTTTCAATGGAATATAGAAAATGGCATTGACCAAAACGCTATAATATAAAAAAAACAAAATGAGAAAAATCGATTGAATATTTCCTCATTTTTTTTTTTTTTTTTTTGTGGGGATGGGTTGTTTTGAAACAAGTTTTAAATCTTTTTGTTCTAGTCTTATTAATTTCTGATAAGCGTCTTATATAATGTCAAAACATTCTGAATTGTATTGTATTTTCGCCAATAGATATTGCATTAACAGTTTGTTTGTTTTTTAGAATAACAATGATTTTTCCTGATATAAGTCCTACTTCTTAACCTATAGCTTTGGGAGAGATAACGTCATATCCTTCTCAGTGGCATTTGCGCCTAAGTCAATGTAAGAAATCCGATTAGAATTTAAAAATTTCTCCGAATTTCTCATTCCGAACCGCTATCAATTACACCACCCACACAGTTATTAAGTATATATTAATAACTATATTATATTAAAACATTTAATATATTAAAGATTATATTAGATTATATATTAATTAATTAATTAATGAGATGTTTTCTCGAAGATAAAATAGGAAAGAAATTACAAAGATTATTATACAATTTTTATTAACTTTCGTATTATAGACTTACTATTAGGTTTTGTTTTATACAATTTTAATGAAATGTCGTATTATACACTTTCTCTTAACTTTTGTATTGAACACTTTCTATCAGCTTTCGTATTATATACTTTCGATTACCTTTTGTATGATACACTTTCTATTAACTTTCGTAGATACACTTTCTATTAACTTTCGTAGATACACTTTCTATTAACTTTCGTAGATACACTTTCTATTAACCTTCGTAGATACACTTTCTATTAACCTTCATAGATACACTTTCTATTAACTTTCGTAGATACACTTTCTATTAACTTTCGTGGATACACTTTCTATTAACCTTCATAGATACACTTTCTATTAACCTTCGTAAAGACATTTTCTATTAACTTTCGTAGATACACTTTCTATTAACCTTCGTAGATACACTTTCTATTAACCTTCATAGATACACTTTCTATTAACCTTCATAGATACACTTTCTATTAACTTTCGTAGATACACTTTCTATTAACTTTCGTGGATACACTTTCTATTAACCTTCATAGATACACTTTCTATTAACCTTCGTAAAGACATTTTCTATTAACTTTCGTAGATACACTTTCTATTAACTTTCGTAGATACACTTTCTATTAACTTTCGTAGATACACTTTCTATTAACCTTCGTAGATACACTTTCTATTAACCTTCATAGATACACTTTCTATTAACTTTCGTAGATACACTTTCTATTAACTTTCGTGGATACACTTTCTATTAACCTTCATAGATACACTTTCTATTAACCTTCGTAAAGACATTTTCTATTAACTTTCGTAGATACACTTTCTATTAACCTTCGTAGATACACTTTCTATTAACCTTCATAGATACACTTTCTATTAACCTTCATAGATACACTTTCTATTAACTTTCGTAGATACACTTTCTATTAACTTTCGTGGATACACTTTCTATTAACCTTCATAGATACACTTTCTATTAACCTTCGTAAAGACATTTTCTATTAACTTTCGTAGATACACTTTCTATTAACTTTCGTAGATACACTTTCTATTAACCTTCGTAGATACACTTTCTATTAACCTTCATAGATACACTTTCTATTAACCTTCATAGATACACGTTCTATTAACCTTCGCAGATACACTTTCTACTAACCTTCATAGATACACTTTCTATTAACCTTCGTAGAGACATTTTCTATTAACTGTCGTAGATACACTTTGTATTAGATTTTGTGTTATACACTTTCTATTAACTTTCGTATTACACATTTTCTATCAACTTTTGTACTTTGCCCCTTCAGGACGTAGGAGATCACATCTCTCCTTTTCTTTAATATCAATGAATTGCTATGCCCTCTTAGGAAAGAGAGTGAAAAAGACAGTGGGATTTGCCCTCTTCGGTTTAAATTTAGGTTTATTTGTTTTTCGGGATGTCACTACTTTAGTGGATCATTTAATGTCGAAAATTTATTTTCTTGAGAGCATGAGTAATTTCTTTTTAAAAAATTTATTGCTGGTATTTTTACTATACTTTTTTTATTATGCATTTTTATTATACATGCATTTTTATTATACTTTCATAGTGTTTTGACCCTAGTTTTGGGGTTAACTATTTGCCCCATAGCTGGGACCCTAACAGGATGGTCAGGATGGCCCTGGTAACAAGAGCAATTAAGAGGTGCTTATGCACTCTTCAAAATGTCCTGACCATTGCTGCCAGATGTAGTTTATCGTCATTTCCAGGAAGGTTGCTCTCTTCATGGCTTCGACATTCGGAAAAGACCTAGACGCCATCCAAGTCTAGAGATATCAATCTACATAATCCATAGCTGTGCAAGATAGAATAAAGACGGATTCTTATATTCTCCTGTGAAAAACTGAATGCAACTGACTAGGATGGGATTTTAACTGAACTCTTCGACGCCATTTGCCGCTCCAGTAACCATTAGGCTACGCGTATATCCTTCTTCAAATCAGTCAGTTAAGTGTCATACACAATATACGCTTGGACACGCTTGGACGGTCATGTCTCGAAAGTGACATGACTGACTGAGCAGAAGATATTTCCGCAATAGGTTACCATTACTTTCTGCGGTAGACTAGTTGCAAACTCAATCTGCCCTGTTATTAAACACATGCCTGGGGGGGGGGGGGGAGAAGAGATAGATTAATATTTTGCCAAGGGTATTTGCGCGTAAGTGAATGCAACGAATAGACCCGGGATTCGAACACGTCTCTCCAATTTCTCGCTCTTAAAATCAGTCAGTCAGTTAGGTGCCATACGTGATACACGCTTGGGCAATCATGTCTCGAAAGAGACATCACTGACTGGGCAGATTATGCCGCAGTAGGTTGCCATTGCTTTCTGCGGTAGACTGGTTGCCGACCAAGACTATAGAACCCAGTCTGTCCTGTTATTTAACCCATAACTGGAAGTAAGAGACGGATTAATACCTTTCCCAAGGGTATTTGCGCGTAAGTGAATGCAATGAATTCAGCTGGAATTCGAAATCGGCTTCCTGATTTCTCGTTCCGAGCCGATATCCAATGCACTACAACGCAGTAGTTTAAAAACAGCAAAAATGTTGACACGTTTCATGGAAGTACATTAGGAAAATAACAAAACAATTTTCTTTGTTTGTCACCAAGACAGCTGATATACGTTCCTTTTTTTTTTTCATTTTGTTTTTTAAGTGCCAGAAAGTCTTCCTTAGGGTAAAGGCATAGCATGTTCCGTTTTTTGATATCGCAATCACTACATTCACACATCTCCAATAAAGACAAACCAGTAATGTGTTAAAAAAAAAAAAAAAAAAAACTTTCCGGATACGGTCTATACCACAATATTGAAAAGGTTAAATTCTCCATTGTGTACGCTTTTGTGGCTGTCCAAAGGTCAACGTCGTGCAAAAAAAAATGGTACTTCCGATTCCATTCTATTATTTTATTTCTGATTCTCTGTAAATGCCACTTTTTATTCCTCACTCATGTTTTTTCTTTGACTATTCATGTGCTTGTAAATATTAAAACATCTTTTAATAAGAAATGAGTCAAATACAAGTTATTTGGTACATGTATATATAAGACGTGTGCGTTGTGGTGCATTTGATATCAGCTCGGAAAGAGAACTCGGGGAGCCGAGTTCGAATTCCGGTTGAATTCATTGCATTCACTTACGCGCAAATACCCTTGGGAAAGGTATTAATCCGTCTATTACTTCCAGTTATGGGTTAAATAACAAGACAGATTGAGTTCTATAGCCTTGGCTGGCAACCAGTCTACCGCAGAAAGCAATGGCAACCTACTGCGGGATAATCTTCTGCCTATTCAGTCATGTCTCTTTCAAGACATGATCGCCCAAGCGTGTTTCGCGTATGGCACTTAACTGACTGACTGATATATAAGACGTGCTCCAATAAGGTCGAAAATCATGCACAGACTACCTAAGACATTTGCTTATATATATATATATATATATATATATCGTGTCCTTTTATAATTTTAATTTCACGCATGTACGTTGTTTCTTTTGGAGTTTGTCGACTGTGAGCATTTTAATTTATAAATACACATCCATTATTTTCCCTTGTTTTACTTACATTGACAGTAACATAATAATATCTAAACTTATTTATAAATGGAACTTTGTCTGTGTGCGTGTGTCTGTGTGTGTGTGTGTCCGTTACCTATAGACTCCGAAACGGCTGAACCGATTTTCTTAAAAATTTACACAGTTGTACTATAAGCGTCTGCGAGTGTTCTTAGCTCGGTTTTGTGTCGAGGTACCCCAGATAAAAATCGAAAATCGATAATCGAAAAAATCGAGTTATAGAAGGAGTGGTCTGATTTTAATCAAATTTGATACACTCATAGACAAAGACATAAGAAACGATATTCAGAAGTTTCAAGGTTGCAGTTCTTACAATAGTGCAGAAAATCGATAATATATATATATAAGGCAAGATGTTTGTGTGTGTGTCTGTTTATCTGTCTGTATGTCTATACAAATCCACAATTTTTATCCGATTCTCACCAAAGGTCACACAAATATTCTTTAGGCTGAGTCTGAGTTCCAGGACCATGGATTAGCTTTAAAGCTTTCATTACACCCGAGCAACGCCGGGCTATGCTGCTAGTTATAAATACATTTTTCTCTTCACAATTTGCCGGTTATATACCCAATAGACATATGGAAAATTTAAATACTGTCACTTGATAAATCTATTAGAAAAAGTTTGAAAATTGTTTAATATCTGAAAAATGTTACTTTTTGCAGCGTATATAAATTCTAGTTATGAATTCAATAGACATACCTGACCCTGATGAGCAGTATATCTACGAAACTTGGAGTCAGTCCTAAGATAAGTCTTTCGAATTTTTTCCTATCTTGTCTATTGTTGGACATTGAGTCGTTCCTATTTTCCCTCTTAAACACATTAAATGTTAATATTTATGCGTCCGCCAAACTTAAGTCGGACCTAAAATAAGTCTTTCGAACATTTTTCCTGCTTTGTCTGTTGTTGCTTTAGGCTTTTCTATGAGATATTTCTGTTTTAAGCCCGTTAAATGTTAGTATGTGCGTATTTTATTAGTCGTAATAGATTTGTATTATTATTATTATTATTATTATTATTATTGTGTGTGTGTGTGTGTGTGTGTGTGTGTGTGTGTGTGTGTGTGTGTGTGTGTGTGTGTGTGTGTGTGTGTGTGTGTGTTTTGCGGTGTCCTCCCTCTAAAGAGACTATGTTTGACTCTTCCGATTAGTAGGAGAGGAGGCCTTGGGGGAACAGCTGAATTGATTGCACTCTGGACAATCGACACACGCACTAGTTGTATAATATTCTTTTGTTGTATTTACTGTTAAATATATAACATTTCTATAACACTTGTTTTGTTATTTCTTAAACCTTTCACTTGGTCACAACAATATATTAAAAAAAATGAAATATTAAGGTAGTTTAAAACCCACTCTGCTTTCATTTACTTTTATAAACAGTGCTCGATACAGAGTAGAGCTAAATATTGTAAATTTGTTATTAGAATGGTTTATAAAAGCATAATATCACTACACGAAAATGTTAATGTTTTATAAGTACACTGTTCTTCTTCAGGTGACAAGCTAAAATAATTTTTTTTTTTTTTTATAAGCGTTTCACCCTGAGCAAGGCATGTCACTGCCACTACTGTGCAGGGGGCTACGTAGAGTGGAGAAAGGCTGATTAAATATAGGAAATAACAGAGGGTGGGTGATAGGCGGGTGAGGATACCGAGAATGAGGGTTGGGTAGATGAGAGTGTTGTGAGAATAGTTGGGAGTTAGTGTGATAGGAGATGTCTATTGACCCTACATTTAAACACCTGGAGATTGTAACTGTCGGGAAAGCAGACTTGTGGAAGGGAGTTCCACAGGCGGGAAGCGCGAGAAAAGAAGCTGTTGGAGTAGAATTTACGGTTACATCTTATTTGTTTAACTGTAAAAGGGTGGGACCTAGTTGCTAATCTAGTATCTCGTGTAAATTCGTGCTTAGGCGGCACCAGTGATCTAAGCTCATCGGAGCAGAAGCCATGAAAGTACTTGTAGAAGAGGCACAGGGAAGCCACATCACGCCGGTGAGAGAGCGGCTGCAGCCAGTCTAATGGTGAAAATGATTTATTTTGAAAATATAGGAAGAATTCAGAGTTATTTAGAAAATTAGGGAGTGTTAGTTGGAGAATATGCTTTTTAGTTGTGCCAATATTGTTCAATCAAAAATGAAAATTAAGTAACTATGGAGTTGAAGATCTGGGTCGCAAAAGGAAGCAGGATGTCACTTTTTAATTTTATTTGGATAAAATACATAGTAGGACCAAAGATTTTTTTTTATTGGGTACAATAATTTTTAACAGCAGATTAGATTTTAGGGATTTTTGTTTTGTTTTTTATTTAATTAGATTTAGTACTACCTCATGATTAAAGGGGCAGGAATGTTTAAGTTAGATTTAAGATTAAATAATTATGGTATACTAAGGTATATTTAAGTTAAGAAAACTAATTAAGTATTGTGTGGGTCATTTATTTTAGTGAAATAATTTTTAATTTTTAAGTTATATTGGAGCATAAGCTATAAATAGAAATATTGTATTTTATACAATTTTAAACAGAATTATTTTGTCTGGGTAAGATACATTGCATTATTTAAATAGGTATACAATAATTTCTTAACAGAGGAAAGAAGGCTTCAGAATTTGAATTGGCCCTCACAAAGCCCTGATCTCAACCCTATTGAACATCTATGAGATATTTTGGATAAAAAAAATTGATAAATCTAATGTTACTTTGTAAGACACACTTTGGGAACAAATACAAACTGCTTGGCAGGAGATACCATTAAATACATTGAAAAAGCTTATGATGTCAATGTCTGACAGAATGAAGGCTGTGATCAAAGCAAAAGGCCATTATACTAAATATTAAATTTATTTTGTAATAAGTATTTTTTCTTGTTAAAGCATTTGTTGAGGAAATAAAATAAAATCACTATAATTAAATTATTTTCTGTCAATATGTCTCATAAAAGATAAAATAGTTCTTGTCCTAATACTTTTGCACAGTAGTTTATATATACTAGGTGCAATTGGTAAATTGTCGCAATTATTTTGATGCCTCATAAAAGATAAAATAGTTCTTGTCCTAATACTTTTGCACAGTAAAATACTTCTTAAAAAGGTTTGGATTTTCATTCTGTGTTTGAATTTCAGTCAGGTCTTTAGGAAAATCACCCCTTTACACAATACCGGTAGTGTGCAAAAGTATTAGGACAAGGGTGACTTTAAACCTTATTTTGATGCCTTATAAAAGATAAAATAGTTCTTGTCCTGATACTTTTGCAAAGTATTATATAACTGCCGGCTACTTGTTTTCCGGCACACGCGTTTTCTAGAACGCCTAGCTAATACGCTGTTGAAGACGCCTTCTCAGGTTCATTTGTGATTGCCCAACATCCACAGAGCACACCTGTAGTTTATACTATAACTATGCTGGGCAGACCTTAGTTAAAGCCTCATAGTCTGGTATGATCAGCAATTTGAGCAACGACAGTATGCTCAAACCCACTGGTACAACTAGCGACGGCTTCAGAAAAGTTCCCTTTATCAAATTTCTTTCACATGGCCTGGGTCATCCAATAGTATGCTTTTCAGACACGTTTTAAGTGTAACGCAAGCTGGGATTGCCTCCCCAGAACAAGAGCTCGCCTTCCTGACAAATCAACCTTACTGACACACGAACGACCATACGATGTGATGTCCTGAAAGTTTTTTTTTTAATCATCTCACCCCAAGCAAGGCATTCCCCTGCCACTATTGCGCATGGGGTTACATAGGGGAAGGTAAAGAGAAGGAGTGGTTAGAAATAGGGAATGTCAGGAGGAAGGTGACAAATGAGTAAGGATAGCGAGGATGAGGGTTGGGCAGACGGGAAGAGTGTTTGATAGAATGGGAGCAGGTTAGTTTGTTAGGAGGTGTTTATTGACCTTACATTTAAACTCCTGGAGATTGTAGCCGTCGGGGAAGCAATCGTTTGGAAGAGAATTCCACAGTCGGGAAGTGCGAGGAAAGAAACTGTTGGAGTAGAAGTTACGGCTGCATTTTATCGGTTTCACTGTAAAAGGGTGGGATCTAGTTGCTAATCTATTATCTCGTTCAAATTCGTATTTAGGGGGCACCAGTGATCTAAGTTCATCGGAGCAGAAGCCGTGAAAGTATTTATAGAAGAGACACAGGGAAGCCACGTCGTATTGAAATTAATAAGAAGTATTACTTCTTATTAATTTCAACAGAAACTACAATAGATGCAAAGGAAATGCTAACACCACTGGATAGAGCACGTTTTTAACTGCAAAACGCTATTTTTCTCAAACTTTGGTTATGCATTTTTGACAGCAATGAACAAGAGCCAGTATCTGCGCTCATTGTCACACGAACCTTGTCACACACGTCGTTGTCGCCACTGGTGGATTATGCTTGACAGTCACTCCTTATCTCCTCTGTTTGACTGAAGCTGCACCTGCGACATTTCTCTGTTCCCCAAGATGAAACACACCTGAAAGGGAGTCATTTTGACAGGATTTAAGAAACCGGCGCAGAATCACGAAAAGTAATTTACATCATCACACTTGATAACTTCCGGAAAGAAATGAAATCTTGGAAAAAACGTTGCGAATGTTTTATATATATATATATATATATGTATGTGTGTGTGTGTGTGTGTGTGTGTGTGATGATCAGGATTACTATGAAATTGAAAGAATGAAAAACAGCTTATGACAATTATTTTACATATACAAAATTTTACAGGTATAAAATGCAGTATGTCTCCACACATGTACGTGCAATCTCTCTCTCTCTCTCGCTCTCACTCTCTCTCACTCTCTCTCTCTCTCTCTATCTATCTATATATATATGTGTGTGTGTGTGTGTGTGTGTGTGTGTGTGTGTGTTTTGGAAGTAATCACTCTTTCATACATGTTTCGTTAAAAAACTGACAAGATACCCTTGTTTAGTTCTGTATCATGTTCTTTCTCTTTTATGGACTTCATGAAAGGAAACATTGTCCAAAAGTGCTGAGCGGTTTCGGCTAAACCCATTTTCCAGGATTACTTTTGTTATACTAATCACATAAGTGGCGTGTATGTGCTGTTGTAGATTATATAAAACGTGGCCAAAGTAAATACATTCTTAATTTCCAAATATGGTCAGCACATAGTAGCCGTGTTCAAAATTAATTTTTTTTTTATCGTATCACCCCGAGCAAGGCGGTAACGCCACTGAAGCGCAGGGAGCTACGTAAGAGTGAAAAGACTGGAAAAGAGAAAGCCGGGAACCACATCCTAAACAGGGAACAAGGGATGAGCCTCTTCACCTGTTCAATAGACGTGGGTGGAGTGTGAACCGGGCGATAGATTAGTCTATCTACTCCAATTAGCCTCTTCACCTGTTCAATAGACGTGGGTGGAGTGTGAACCGGGATTGTAATAGTTTCTTGTTTATTCATAATAAGGACTTGGAAGTAACGTTTGGACAAATTTCACATTCATTAAGTCCAGAAAAAAAGAAATTCGTGCGTATACATAAAACATAATAGTGTGTGTGTGTGTGTGTGTGTGTGTGTGTGTGTGTGTGTGTGTGTGTGTGTGTTTACTAGAGTCGCTCCGTTACATTGTGACAGATAACCGCAGGTCGGTAACCCCGCAGATTCGTGTCTGACATGAAAGTGTGTACGAACACAAATTGTGTCATATCAATTACTTCTTACGGAAAAATTGCACCGATTTAGATTTTATCTACGATTTTGCAACGTTTATGGAAACTAAATAGAGTATGTGAGCACAGTTCTGTAATGCTAGCTGCGATATATGTAACAAGCTGCGTTTAAGCGGAATATGCAGGGTATTATTTATTGCCCTCAAAAATACTGAGCCACTGATTGTGAACAGTTGAACAATAATATCGCATTGTAGCTGAAAACTTTCTGTGTCCCCCGGCATTAATACGGATGCTGCATTTGTTACAGTTTCTGTTAAGATAAATGTGAGGCAGTACTTTCGGAACGTCAAAGGTGCTGATATAACAAGCAAATTGCTTATCTATATCTAATGAACTTTATTTATGATGTATTAGAAACAGAATTGTTTGTTATTTTAAACGGAAGAAATAAACCACAATAAATGATTGATGCCTTTACTTACGGATGTAAATAGATAGAAATTTTGTAATAATTCTTATATAATATAAAATATCAAATATTGTCACAATTGTTAATGATATTGGTAGATTAATATATATATATATATATATATATATATATATATATATATAAACTTATTTATAAATGGAACTTTGTCTCTGTGTGTGTATGTGTCTGTGTGTGTCCGTTACCTATAGACTCCGAAACGGCTGAACCGATTTTCTCGAAAATTTACATAGTTGTACTATAAGCGTCTGCGAGTGTTGTTAGCTAGGTTTTGTGTCGAGGTACCCCAGATAAATATCGAAAATCGATAATCGAAAAAATCGGGTTATAGAAGGAGTGGTCCGATTTTAATCAAATTTGATACCCTCATAGACATAAGAAACGATATTCAGAAGTTTCACGTTGCAGTTCTTACAATAGTGCAGAAAATCGATAATATATAAGACAACATGTGTGTGTGTGTGTGTGTTTGTTTATCTGTCTGTATGTCCTTTATACAAATCCACAATTTTTATCTGATTCTCACCAAACTTCACACTTTAGGCTGAATCTGAGCTCCAGGACCATGGATTAGTTTTAAAGCTTTCATTCCACCCTAGCAACGCTGGGCTATACTGCTAGTATATATATATATATATATATATATATATATATATATATATATATATATTTTCCCCCTCTTCTTTCTTACTTTTTTCACTTATTTAAATCTGTGTGTGTTATTTCCTAACACTTGCTGCATAAGTATATACGCCTAGATAAAGTTTGTGTGATGAATTCTGTCTGTACATGAATCCCCTTTCTCTTTTTTGTGTGTGTCTATGTTTTTCATTTTATGGACGAGTGATTTAATTTCTTACTCTGCATTGTATCACTAGTGTGATTTGATTTATCTATTCTCAGTCTATTTCTGGTTTAAAAATCACTCAGCTATAAATGTTTTTTTTTTAAATATTTATGTGAAACTTACATTTATTTATTCATCAATGGTCTGAACGAGGCAATTGTAAAGATTTCTCTTTACACTTCTGAAATAAATTCTGGATTTATAACCGCTTAATTATGTGTTGAGTTTTCTTCTCAATATATATATATATATATATATATATATATATATATATATTGAGAGAGAGGGTTGAGTGCTTTGCACGGAACTTCTCTTCCAACCCCACACTCGACTCATCTGGAGTATCCATACTGGAATTTCTTCCGAGAACGGAGGGTGTACTGTGTGATATGCGTATAAGCCTGTCACCGGTTCTGACATCATTTCTAAACTAAGCTCCCAAAAACAAGCAGACATCCCAGCCTTCGTCCTAAAGAAATATGCTTCTGAACTGGCTCCAGTTCTCTACAACTGCCTCATTGCTTCCAGCTTCCAAACTTGTTGAGAGTTCTCTTCTGTGGTTTCTGATTTTAAGGATCCAGAGAAAACCTCTGACTCCTTAAATGATCACCCTTTTTGTCTTTTACTGCTTTTTAATAAATTATTGAAAACTAATATCAATGCTGAAGTGGTTAAGCATCTTACTTCTCACGACCTCCTCTCGAACAAACAAAATGGTTTCCGTTTCACCTGGTCTACCTCTGAGATGTTAACGGCCATCACTGGATTTGTATACCACGCTCTGGATAAGAATGGCGAAGCTCCAGCTATGGCTCTAGATATCTCAAAGATGGTCGACAGAGTTTAGCATGCTAGGGCGGGCTACGATTGTTTAGTTTGATATAATCGTTCCTATCAAGTCGTGAACAAGTCGCTTTGAATGGGCTTGCTTTCAGATCACTTCGCACGAACGCAGGTATCTCCCAAGGCTTTATCCTAGGTTCGATGCAGTTTCTGATCTTTATCAATGATCTTCCCGATGTAATCTGTTCACAACTAGGTATTTAAGTAGACGACACTACCATTTTCTCGTGTCTCAATAGCAAATCCGTCAGTCAACCTGGCAGATACTCTTGAAGATGACCTTCAGTCAGTGGTTAACTGGGCATGAAATGGCTTTTAAATTTTAACACCTCCAAAACAAAACTGTTCTCAAGTAATCACCATAGAAAAACTTTTCTGCCTGCTATCAGTATAGCTGAGGCTAGACTTCTGGATAGCAATTCACTCGCAATTCTTACCTGTGGGTCTCCATTTCGTTTACTTGCTTCCATGATGACTACATTTTTCAATAATTTAAATCAAATATAAGTCGCCATCGTGTTTTCTTGAATCATCTTAATATTGTAACCTTTCCTCATTTCTCCCTATTTTCAGTCTTCGCTTTCACTTTCGCTCCCTGTAAACCTCGGCTTACTAGTGACATTTCTGTCTTGTTTCAGGTGAAAAGATTAATATATATATATATATATAAATTCAAAAGGAAGCAGATTGATGGTAAAAATCCCAAATGAATATTAAAACTGATCCAGAGAGCTCAATGTAATTAAAATTACTTATATACAGGTATTTTCATAATATTTAAGGTCACCGATGAAGAGAATTCTATTCACTGAAATGACCATACGATCTCGCGAAATTTTAACTTTATATATATATATTTGTGTGTGTGTGTGTGTGTGTGTGTGTGTGTGTGTGTGTGTGTGTGTGTGCATAGCAGCTTCAGTCTAACTCTTTTTCTAATTTTCACTGATTATTTTTTTTGCCCACGTGTGTCTCCATGTTATAGCATTAATATTATTCAGCTTGTTGAGCAATTGCTTATTCTTAATCCATACCGATTTAGCAGCTCGGCTGCAGTCGCTCTCTCACCGGCGTGACGTGGCTTCCCTGTGCCTCTTCTATAAATACTTTCACGTCTTCTGCTCCAATGAACTTAGATCCCTGGTGCCCCCTAGGTATGAATATACACGAGCTACTAGATTAGCAACTAGGTCCGGGTGGGACCTAGTTGCTAATCTAGTAGCTCGTGTAACCGAGTGAAACCGATAAAGTGTAACTGCAATTTCTACTCTAACAGCTTCTTTCCACGTACTTCCCACCTGTGGAATTCCCTTCCATATACTTGCTTCCCCGACAGCTACAATCTCCAAGAATTTAAATGTAAGGTCAGTAGACATCTCCTATCACAGTAACTCGCATCCATTCTCACAAGCTCTTTTTCCATCTACTCCGCCCCCATCCTCGGTATTCTCATCCGTCTATTACCCTTCTCCTGGCATTTCCTATGACTAACCCCTTTTTCTCACCACTTTCCCCTATGTAACCCCCCTGCGCAACAGTGGCAGTAGAATGCCTTGCTTGGGGTGAGATGATTAAAAAAACACACACACACACATTTAACATTTAAACAGTACCGGCGCGTACTACCCCAGAAGCTCTCCACTTAGATTGCACACGCCTCATTGCGGGGATGGGGGGGGGGTTGTTCTCGAGCAGTGCTTTGTTAGCCTTTCTATCTTCAGCATTAGTTTTTAACCCTCTAGGGCCATTCGTATCATATTTGATACAGTATTTTCCTATAAGGAAACATTTGGTATTCATTGACTGAGCAGTCAGTACTGCTTTCATTTGAAATTTATAAAATATTTCTCTTAAAAAATTTTTCAGGAAAATATTTCTTTCAAGGCTTGTTTTCATACTGTATCAAATATGATACGAATGGCCCTAGAGGGTTAAGGCTTCTACTGGGCATAAAGTGGGGGATCAGTTTTATATTGTTATGAAGTAATAAACAGATCCCCCACTAATATGATACGAATGGTCCTAGAGGGTTAATATCAACGTTTATGTAGGTTACAAATTAAACTAAGCAAAACTGTTTATTAAAGAATAAAACGCTTTTGTGGGTTCTGACGCCATTCTGGCTCTTTTAGTCTTGTTTTTACAAATCTGTAATTTTATTTTGCTTATTCTAAGTACTGAAAAAGCACTGTATAAAATTCACTATTTTTATCCATAATCGTGTATAAGGCCCAGGGAACACCCGATTACGTTACGTTAGGAGACCGTATGTACATACAGGTGGAAAAGATAACAGTTAACCCTAGATTTGGACAGGTTAAAAATTGTAATGGTCGGGGAAGTCTTGGATTTGGTTGTTTTTATGGCATATCAACCTCGGCGGGTCGTTTATTGCCAACTAAATTTTATTTATTTATTTATTTATTACCTTTTTCTTTCAACAATTTATTGTTTTTATATAAGTTTTGTGTCTAGTAATACTTTTTTTCTTTTCGAGTATCAAGATTCATTGGAATTTGTTTTTAAGAACAATATCTCCAAGTCCTACTCTGTTATTTAACCCATAACTGGAGGGAAGGGACGGATTAATACTTTTCCCAAAGGTACCAGTGCTTAAGTGAATGCAGGGTACTCAACTGGAATCCGAACTCGGCTCACCGATTTCTCTTTAGCCGATATCCACTGCACCACAACGCACACCCGTCACTAAACGCTTACAGCACCTGGTATTCCCAAGCGGTCACCCATCTAAGTACTGACCAGGCTCAACGTTATTTAACTTCGGTGATCGAGC
The DNA here is from genome assembly GCA_037127315.1 of Ascarosepion bandense. Taxonomy (NCBI): domain Eukaryota; kingdom Metazoa; phylum Mollusca; class Cephalopoda; order Sepiida; family Sepiidae; genus Ascarosepion; species Ascarosepion bandense. The sequence goes on from JBBBDQ010000405.1 coordinate 459,880, forward strand.
GAGAACCGGTGTATTCAACGTGCTATGGCCGTAAGCCCGGAAGTCTTGGAAGTCGATTAAATAGAACGCTGGTTCTCAGGAAGAAGCTGTTCGGGTGGAACTTACTTTTCACCAATAAAATACGGAGGGAATAAGGGTAGTTTCTTACAATGTAAGTGGCATGGTGAGTTCTAGCCACAAAGGTTAGAACTGGCGGAACCATAGAATGCAGTTCGTTCGAGCCCTTTCCATGGACGCAGCGATAGAGCAGTGAGAGGCTTGCCACATTCCGTCTGTGACTGAGAGGTTGGATGGTTACTGCCTACAAGAACTCGGAGACACATTTGGACTATTGAGACCGGAAAGGGAAAACTGGATAGTTCTTGACCAAATATGGCAACAATACTCTATTTTAGATCTGATCTGAATCTTGTAAAGGTAGAGAATAGCATGAGGAGTCAGGTACCGAGAACCGACCTTTTTTCCTACATCTTTAGCAATGAATCGTATGTATGATTTTCATTTGATGTCAGGTATGAGTTTATGGCCCAATAGTATCTCAAGGCATGGAGTCTCCCCGAGGCAACATCCATTAACCGTGACTGGTGGTAGTTCGAAGTCCGATCTGTGATGATGGAATGTAACGTTTTTGGTTTTCGGGGTATTGAATGTAACCTGCCAGTTACATCGCATGTGAGATCAGCTGCTAATCTCTTGCCATCACGTATTCTGGAGGCGTGCCTATATGTCGTCGTATCATCGGTATAAATATCCACAACACACGAACACGCTGGTAAACCTTACAGAGAGATCACGGATATTGTGGATGTCAGTCTTTCAAATGCCAGGTATGTCTTCAAGGCAAAAAAAAAAACAAAAAAAAACTGGGTCCATCAGTCCAAAACAAAGAAAAATGCAGTGAGAAGAGTAAAACAACGCCAAGAGACGACGTATATGTGATCAGAGAAAGTGTGAAAGATCCTAAATCCAATATTTATATATATCACATTGTGTGTGTGTGTGTGTGTGCGTGTGTGTGTGTGTGTGTGTGTGTGTGTGTGTGTGTGAGAAAGAGGGAGAGAATATTTGGGCACTAATCCTGCTTTTTATTCACGGTACTGCGATTAATGTGCGTTGTGGCGCAATGGATATCGGGGAGCCGAGTTCGAATTCCATTTGAATTCCTCGAATTCACTTTGTAGTAGATTGTACATATTCTAAAGTAAAATAATAGTCATTGCTCTATTTTTTTATATTGAGTACTGTTTTAAATTAATTTTTGAAACTTTGCAAATATTTTCTTCGTTCCTTATTCATGTGTGTGTGTGTGTGTGCGCGTGCGCGCGCGCGTGTGTGTGCGTACATCAACACGTAACCCTTATAAGTTGTATTTAATTTATCAGTGCTTTTTTGTTTTATCACTCTCTTATCCCACCTCTCTCCCATCTCAGTTTGTCTAACGTTTTCTCTCTTTCTTTCATATTTCTCAACCACTCTTATGAACGTTTTTGATAGATAGATAGATAGATAGATAGATAGATAGATAGATAGATAGATAGATAGATAGATAGGTAGATAGATAGATACTGAATAAGCTGACATAGATAGATCCGCTCGCTTTCGAGCATCAGGATCATTATTTTCTCTACTTATTTTCTTTCTGATGGCAGTGGCGGAGATGGCTGCGTGGGGGAGTCCAGCTTACTCCTGAAAAGTCGTGCGATAGATAGATAGATAGATAGATAGATAGATAGATAGATAGATAGATAGATAGATAGAACGTGATAAACAAGATTAAATCTTCTAAAAGCTTTTAGCACTGAATCTTTTGAGCTTTCCCTTCTTTTCTTCCTGTCTATTTTCTCCTCTCTCTCTCCATTCTCCTCTCTCACCAACCAGCCATTGTTTTTTTCTTACCTTCCTCCCACTCTCTTCCTGATTCTTGTTCACTGTTTTAGTTTTCCTTTTAGTCAAGTGCCTTGAGAACTTGTCGGAATTCTTTTTACGCACTGCGACACGTGATGACGTGTTCCTATTGCGGTCGAATCGAGCAACTGTTATTTCAAGAGAGGAGAAAAAAAATGGGATCGGCACAAAGCTTGAAGGACTTCCTCTTCATTAATTAGTCCTGAGGCACTTGATCAGATAGATAAGAAAGGAATAGGAGAAAAAGAGAAAGAAAGAAAGAAAGAAAGAAAGAATATAAAGAAAAAAGAAAAAAGAAAGAATGCATGTTTAATGAAGAGAGAAAAACAATAACATAAAAAGAAAGAAATGAGGAAAAGAGCATAAAAGGATAAAAGAAAACTTGGAATAAAGAAAGACGTTAAGGAAAGAAAAAGAAAAAAGAAAGGTCTATGCAAAATAAAGAAAGAAAGAAAGAAAGAAAGAATGAATGAATGAATGAACGAACGAAAAAGATTAAAGTGTAAGAAAAAGAATTAGGTATTTACTTAATTGCCTGAAGTGTAATATCAAGTGATATCAACGGGGAGTTTTTATGCTTAGCTTGCCCATCCTTTCATTGTATTGTTAATATATAAAGTCAGAAAAAAAATTGTGACAGAAGACAAATTTTATTACCTCCGCCCCCAAAAAAAGGATCGTGTCTTATTAAATCTGTGTCCTCCTTTGCGGTTCTTGTCTCCTAAAGAAGAGTAAAATGCTGGGTTATATTCTTCAACCGGCCGAATCCATCAGGTCGCTGCGGAGGGGTTTTAACTAATGGGTCGCCTCTTCGTTGAGGCACAACAACTTGGCAGCTCCCATGTGACCGGGCAAAGACAAGTATTAATTAATTGTTCCCGCCTTGCTTTGTTCAAAAGCGAAGGGAAAAATCTTTTTCTCTATTCCTCTCTGAAACAGAGGGTCAGGCACACGCTCTCTAACCCTCTCTCTCTCTCTCTCCCACTGATCTTCACTTTGAACTGTTTCTATAAACGCCACTTTCCTTGATTTCTAAGTGTTAAATGGTTCGTTTCCCTACGAAAGAGGACAAAATTATACCTTGCCACTCAACTCAGTACAATTAACTTAATTTCTCGGAGTAAAACTTCTTTGTTCTGTAGTTTTATAAATCTACCGTCGTGTTCACCAACACACACACACACACACACACACACACACACACTCACTCTCTCTCTCTCTCTCTCTCTCTCTCTCTCTAATATGCATAAACAGACTCTCTTATGTATTCTCACACAAAATCTATCTCCTCTTTTTATGAATTAAACGCACTCTGACAATCTCATACACACATTTTCTCTATCACTTTCTTTAATATTCACACTCACTCTCTCACACATTTACGCATTCCCTCTCATTAACATGCATTTTGTCTTTATGCACGCGTCCACTATCTCACGTGTATATATATATATATATATCAGTAAATTCAGAAAACTCGGGGAAATAGCCATTTTCAACATGTCATTTTAAGATGCATTTTGTGGTGCAGTTTATATCGGCTCGGAACGAGAAAGCGGCGAGCTGAGTTCGAATTCCAGTTGAAATTCTTGCATTCACTTACGCACAAATACCCTTGAGAAAAGTATTTAATCCGTCTATTCCATCCAGTTGTGGGTTAAACAACAAGACAGATTGGGTTCTATAGTTTTGGCTGGCAGCCAGTCTACCGCAGAAAGTAATGGCAACCTACTGCGGGATAATCTTCTGTCCAGTCAGTCATGTCGCTTTCGAGACATGATCGCCTAAGCGTGTATCACGTTAGGCACTTCTGACTGATTGTCAATCACATATAAACAAAGAATGAGGAAAAATTCTAAGCCTAGAGGTTTACTTTAGTAACGGATGGCTTGGGAGATATTGATTTATATATATATATATATATATATATATATATATATATATATATATATTGATAGAGGTCGCTGGTTCGAATTCTGCCGAATGACGATGCATCTTTTTCGTACACAATTTATCGTAATTAATCAAACCGACCGGTAGAAATAAATGTATTGTTTGATTAAAAACAGAATATCTACTCAAATATGAGTACTGATTAAAAAAAAATCTTCGAACAATTAATTTCAATATGTCGGTTGTTAAACCATTTCGTTAATCCTTGGGGTTTTCTGTAACAATATATATATATATATACCTTCAGTTTCTAATACATAAACACACGCACATAAATATATATTTTCTCTCTTTCTCTCTCGCTCTCTCTCTCTCTTGATACTTACTAAACTTAGTGCAGAATAACATAAGGCTAGAAGATTGTATAGCGCTAATTTTGTAAGTGAAAAGGAGTCGTCAATCTGCCTAGAAAAATCACCAATCGAAATTGTGGATTCATTCGAACTCGTACACTTGCGCGCAAATACACTTGGCAAAGGTATTAATCTGTTTATTCTCTCCAATTATGGGTTAAATAACAGCACAGCTTGGGTTCTATAGCCTTGGCTGGCAAACAGACTACTGCAAAAAGTAATGACAACCTACTGCGAGATAATCTTCTGCCCAAGCATGTATCACGTATGGCACTTAACTGACTGATACCGAAAATAAACCGGAAGTATTTTAAATTCAATTTTTCTGATTTTCCAATGACTTTTTATGTAACTTAGTATATTACGCTAGTTTATAGACAATTACCGTTTAGTGGGCATTTGTACTTTGTTCTGCATTTACAGCTGGAGGGATGTTTGATGTACTTGTGATTTTGTTATGATTTGTAGCACATTATAGATTACATAATCATAAACAGGAGATTCAGAATTGCAGTGGTTCAATGCAAGGCCTATCCAGGTGCCGACTGTGGAAGCGACCACGTCCCAGTCATTTGCAAACTAAGGGTGAAACTCCGGAGAATGAAGAACCGTAGTGCAACACCAAGACTGAAATACAACACGTTCGTGAATGATCTCAACCTGCAGAAAGAATACATTAACAGCGTGAAAAACAAGTACGAAGAACAAATTGGAAAAGGACACTCGAAATGGGACTCACTAAAGGAAGCGATAGTGATATCAGCAAACAACATTGCCCCAAAAGAAATCAGACACAGAAGGAAAAATGTGTCGGTGACTGAAGAGAGTGTTGACATGATGCAAAGGAGACAGAAAATGATGCCAAGATATAGAATGAAATACAGGAAACTACACAAGGAAATAAGGAGCAAATGGTAAAGAGGAATGGCTCAACGAGAAATGTGCAGAAGTAGAGAGATTGAACAAGACTATGCATAAAGAAATAAGAGAACTGACAGGACAAAAAACCTGCTCATCAACAGAATGTATAAAATCCAAGGTTGGAACGATAATATTGGAGAAAGACGAAATACCCCAGCGGTGGGAAGAATATATAAAATATCTTTTCCACGACAGGGGAGAGCAACCGATAATACACAAAGATGAGGACGGACCGGAAATATTAAAGTCCGAAGTGGAAGCTGCAATGGCCAAAATGAATAGAAACAAAGTAGCTGGACCAGACTGCATTGTAATAAAGCTGCTGATAGCCCTGGAAGAATCTTATTATTAAATGGAAAGATAAAATTATTTTTTTAATCTATTTTTTAAATTTTTAATAGTTTTTTACAAGTTCGAAATTTTGGTTAAAACCTTGTATTATTTTCGACAGTCGGTGACCAGTTTTTTCCAGAGTTTACTGTGATAAATGTAATATTACGAAACTCATTTTTTTCTGGTGAAAAACATTAATTTGGAAATTCTTGCAAAGATCAAATAATGGTCAGATTTTGATGAAACTGTCAGGACTTATTCACAAATGAATTAAATTATATTTTAAATTATTATTTTATAAAATCTTCATAAAATGTATATATATATATATATATATATATATATATATATATATGTTACCCCCTCTCCAATTTATTTTCTGAAATTTCTAGAAATTTACTACTACCTGCATGCTTTATTAGTTAAATCCAGGACTCCTTGGGGGAATGTAAATCACATAGTTTTTTTTTCAAACACTTGCCACTTTCCGGAAATCTGCTCCGAATACAAATCTTCACGCAACACGATTGTTGATTTAATTTAAATTTTTGTTTGTAGAAATTTTCTTTTTTAGTATGGCATGTCATAAGTGACATATCATTAAAAGGTCACGCGTTTCAAAAGTTGTTCTCCTTACGAAACCTTCACTTAGGTTTCATAAATTTATGTCAATTCCTGTCAACAGATCTGGCTGTCATCTGTTTCATATCAGATTAATTTAACTATAAATTTGCTAATCTTTCCAAAATAATGTCACAGATATACATATTTTATTTTTGCAAGATTTTTAAAGCCGAAAATTAACTTTTGCTTACAGACCTTTCAATCTGTCAAAAATGGACGGAAAACTTATTACTTTTGAAAACTCTCGAAAATTGAGATTCCAATCAATATAATTTTTATTTGAAATACACCAAGGTATTTTGCTTACTGGAAATAGTATATTTAATCATTTAACTTTCAATTAAAGCTGAAATGAAAACTTCAAGAAGCTTCTTTTTTTTTGTTATAAATCTACTTTAAACCTTAGGTATCGAAAATGAGTGGAGGTACGTAGTATATAAGCCGAATTAAAACTGTACTTCAAATACGAAAATTAAAAAACAATGAAGATACACGAAATTGAATGAAAAATATAAGTCAATAAAATAATAAATTTAAAATAAATGAAATAATTTAAATAATAAATAAAATAAGCAAAGCAATGGTCACAACCAAATCAATTTACCTAAGCAAAAGTAATAGGAAGGATTGGTTTCCTATTTACTGCACTTAAATTATTCCGCCAGAGGTTAGAGGGACGACCTACGAATATAGTATCACAAATTCTGAAGACTGATGTTTGAAACTGGCAGTTACCATGCAGTATCAAATCTTTTGTTCACAATGCCAATCTCTAAAATGACTCTCTCTCTCTTTCTCCCCGTAATTATAGCCATTTTAAATAACGTAAGGTACGAAGATGATACAGTGCTGATAGCAGACCCAGAAAGAAAACTACAAGACCTCCTACAGAAGATAGCTGAAGAGAGTGACAAGAAAGGACTACAAATAAACTGCAAGAAAACCGAATGCATGATTATCAGCAAAAATGGCAGCCCAAAATAACAATTACAGGTGAGGGACTGCAAAATCAAGCAAGTACAAAAATTTAAATATCTAGGAAGTGTTCTAACAGAAGACAGAAAGTGCGACACTGAGATCCGAAGGCGAATTGGCATGACGAAAGAAGCATTCCAGAAGTTGAGTAAAGTATTAAGAAACAGGACAATTTCACTAGAAACAAAAAGGAGAGTACTGGATTGCTATGTGATGTCCATTCTTCAATATGGCAGTGAACGTTGGACAATATCTTCGAAGATGAAGGAAAAACTTGAAGCAGCTGAAATGTGGTTTTACAGAAGGATGCTGCGGATATCATGGACCGAGCATGTGATCAATGACGAGGTTTTGGAAAGGATGGAGACGAAAAGGAAATTAATACTGAGCATCAGGAAGAAACAACTAAAGTTTCTGGGACATTCAATGAGGAAGGAGGGCTTGGAGAACCTGTTACTAACAGGCCAGATAGAAGGAAAATGAGACAGGGAAAAGCAGCGGATAACATATTTGAAGGACCTGATCAGGTGGATGACGGGTGGATGACGGGCATGGGGCAACAGGAGAAAGCGTGCTAAGAGCCACCAGGGACAGGAAGATGTGGAAAACCATGATCGCCTACGTCCTGAAAGAACATGCCACATGAAAGAAGAATGGGGTGAGTTAAATATAACGTCTGTCAGTTTATTTGTCAGTATTTACGATTTGCAATACAAATATTGGCAACATGACTAACCACAATCTTATCATATATATAATGATAATACTACCAAATCTAATCATACTTTCATGCAATCACTTTATTTTATATCTGAAACCTTCATTTTTATTACTTGCATATATATATATATATATATATAAGTAAAGACTATTTGTCTCTTTAATTGAGTATATTCATGCCAACTCCAAAGTTTCGTCACGATATCATACAAGCGAGAACATCATAACGCTTTCTTCTCGATACTTCGAAGTAGTCATGAATCTGCTCAATTAAAAACATAAACTCTTTGTACTAAACAACGCTCTATCTCCACCCCAATATCGAGAACTTTACGTTAAAAAAACCTGCTCGCCAAAATACATTTTATAAGTAAAACCAATGAAAAAGCAACAATCTTGGCGCTAAACATTACCACAATTAAACGATATATATTTATAAATATATAAATTATCCTTCGTCTATGACACGATTTGGAGTTTCATGCGTTATGCAATGATCAGGTGCCTATTTCAGACTGACATTTTAATAGATTTTAATTGAAGTTCACTCGATGTTCATGGGAAATAAGTCTTGTAAAGTTAAGTTACTGCCTTTTTAATAACAAGATTAAATATTTAAATTTTTTATTATAGCTCTGTTCATACATTAAGCACTGTTTTATGAACACTTGAATAAAAATAGTATACATTTGTGAACCGTCATATGTATATTTATCAGTTTACGTCACTATATATATATATATATATATATATATATACTCACATTACGATTGAGCTCCATAGAGAGGAGTATATTAAAAAGAGATACCACTTCTGCGATTTACGCGTTACTCTTCTTGATGAATTGAGTTCTCACGTGACGGGCGTGTGTATATAGACAGCATATATATATATTTATATATATATATATATGTGTGTGTGTGTGTGTGTGTGTGTGTGTGTGTGTGTGACACGAAAAATTTTGCCTCTCTTATTCCATGTACCTATGGTTTAGGGGAGTAGGGGTCTCCGACTGACATCAAATCGGTCGAGTTTCGTTCCCGGCTGGAAGCAAGTGGAAGTCTCGCCACACTGATGAGCTGATATATATATAATGAAAGAAAGTAATAGAATGTTTTTAATTTATTAACCCAAAATATTTTTTTTTATTATTTAAACTGTATTTGTTACTATTTAAGCTGTATATTTTTTGCATGATACTTGCATTTGAGTAGATGGTCCATTTAGTATTTATTTATTTAGTTTTCGCACTGGAGGTTATAATCGTGCTATGTCGGTTGCTAATCGACTTAACGTACCCAAAATGTTAGGAACTTGGTAATCTTCCACTGAAAGCTGACTCCTTAGTATTCGGCTAACTGCCGACTAATATCAACTTCCTTAGTAGTTCTACTGAACTCCAATAGAAGTCTAAAGAACTCCCATGAATTTCTCAAGTACCTCTTCCGTTAACTTCCTGTTAACTCTTACTAATATAGGAGGGAGAATCCATTATCTGAGGAATAGGTGTGTTTCCCCATGACATGAACAGTATTTACTTTGGTCTACCGGCCTGAATATTCGATAAATCTTATTAGAAAAATATGCGCTCTCCGACAGGCTTCGAACCCACGTTCCCCCAGGTGAAAACATATGAGATCTAACGTGCTCTGACCACAGAGCGCGCCGATGGTCAAGCAAAGTCCGATTAGTGCCTTTAAACACGCATTTATCTCCGATTTTTGTAATACACTTATCTGTTCAATTTCGTTTCTTTACGTAAATAAAACAATTTCTGAAGACGATCGATGAACATAAATACTGTTTACTAAATAAACCCTGCGTTTACTTAAATGAAGTGCCCACAAAAAAAACAATAATAATATACATTATTAATCTATATAAATAAAAATGTACTTGTCCGTTTGTTACTAATCTGGAAAACGGCTGCACCAATTGTTTTGAAATTTTACTATAGCATTTTAATTGAATGCCTTACATTTTCATGGAAAGTTCATGCGTATTTTATCACAAATGATAAAATAATAGATTGTTAAAGAAAGTGCACACAACAAAATTTTTTTTCTCAATTGGAGTAGATAGACTAAACTATCGCCCGGTTCACACTCCACCCACGTCTATTGTACAGGTGCAGAGGCTCATCCCTTGTTCCCTGTTCAGAATGTGCTTTCCGGCTTTCTTTTTTCCAATCTTTTCACTCTTACGTAGCCCCCTGCACATCAGTGGCGTTACCGCCTTGTTCAGGGTGATATGATTAAAAAAAACAATGTCAAACAATAATACAACAAAACAGAGAAGAAAAATTTAACATGGGAAAAAATAATTTGTTTTCTTGCCTTAATAATCAATTTTTTTAAATCATTTTTGATAGTTGCTTACAAGATCACTATCCAAACTGATAGGTATTTTCATCCAATCGTCTTTGGCAATAGCTTCTAGTTCTTTCATATTCGAAGGACCTCTTTCTCTTATATTTTCTTCAAATATGGCCATAAATTTTCAATTGGGTTCAGGTCAAGTACGCAAATAGCTTAATTTTGTTGTCATCTAAATATTTTTAACAATTCAGGTCAATGTGATTTTGGAATTTCCATTGACGCCATTAAAGACTGCTTTCGAGCATTTTGTTTTATATTTTTTTAAAGAATAGCGAAATACCGCTCTTTATCCATGATAGCCTCAACTCTCACTAGTTCTTCTCGACAAGAAACAGCAAAACATCCCCAAACCAAAATGCCCCCACCACCGTCCTTAATTGTAGGGAAGGTATATTTTAGTTTGTCTTCTTCATTCACTTTCCTCCATACAAAACGGGAGTTCATGAGGCCAGATAATTTTACTTTGGTTTCATCTGACCATAAAACAAAGTTCCAGTATGTACATTCATGTTATAGATGGATTCTAGCATAAGTTAATCTGCATTTTAGGTATTTTAGACTCCATCAGCTTCTTTTCTCGCACTTCCCGCCTGTGGAACTCCCTTCCATTTACTTTCTTCCCCGACAGCTACAATCTCCAAGAATTTAAATGTAAAGTCAATAGTCATCTTCTATCTCACTAACCTGCATTCTCTCACTCATGCTCATTTCTCCGTCCTCTCCACTCTCATCACTGTTTTCTCTTACCCACTTCCTGACACCCCTTATAACCTGTCTCTCTTTCTCATAACTTATCTTCTATGTAACCCCCTGCAAAACAGTGGCAGTAAAATGCCTTGCTTGGGACGATATGATTATAAAAAAAATTCTATACTATTATAATATGGATATAAAGTGGGGGATCAGTTCTACATTACAATCAATATATAAACTGATCCCTCACTTTATGGATATAGTCATCCTTCTCTTACCCACTTCCTGACACCCCTTATAACCTGTCACTCTTTCTTATAACTTATCTCCTATGTAACCCTCTGCTAAACAGTGGCAGTAAAATGCCTTGCTTGGGGCGATATGAGTATTAATAATAAAAAAAATTATCTTTAAGCAAGCAACTTTTCCTTGGGCGACAAGCTCGATGTCCTCCTCGATTAAATCATCTAGTGACTGTCTCCGCGGATTCACTTAACCTTTATGTCTTTACATCACTTGGTCATTAAGTGATAGTTTCGAGGCACCTTTAACAATTTCCTTTTTCATTCTCTCAGAAATTAAGCATTTTCTGCCAGTCCTTAATTTATTCTAAACACGATGAATGTCACTGTACTTTTTGATGATACTACGAATTGTCAATCTAGGAAAATTTAAACGAAAGTGTATATCTTCATCCCTTTGTTTGTACGCATCAACTACCTTCATTTGGATCTTCTTGTGAAGTTCGGCTGTTTTCGGCATTTTTACAGAACGAATAAGTTATCGCGGTAATTGGCACTCACATAATTATTTGTTCTGTAAAATATACAGAAATATGGTACAAGGCCAAAAGAGAGACACAATCACTGACCCAAAGATACCGCAGCATTCCTTAAACCAAAATAACACATTGGTAATTACCATTGTAACTACATCCACCATAATACCTCAGAATCTCCATGAAGTCCTAACTAATCCCGATAGGAACAATACTTGTCTGGGGGGCGAAGGGAAATAAATGAGCAATTTTAAAAATCTAAAACCCCAATATATATTTTTTTTAATCATATCACCCCAAGCAAGGCGAAAACGCCACTGATGCGCAGGGGGCTACGTAAGAGTGAAAATACTGGAAAAGAGAAAAACAAAATAAAAAAGAGTGAAAAGATTGGAAAAGACAAAAAACGGAAACCACAACCTAAACAGGAAACGAGGGATGAGCCTCTTCACCTGTTCAATAGACGTGGGTGGAGTGTGAACCGGGCGATAGTTTCATCTATCTACTCCAATTGAAAAAAAAATAAAATAAAATAAAAAAGAGTGAAAAGATTGGAAAAGAGAAAAACCGGAAACCACAACCTAAACAGGAAACAAGGGATGAGCCTCTTCACCTGTTCAATAGACGTGGGTGGAGTGTGAACCGGGCGATAGTTTCATCTATCTACTCCAATTGAAAAAAAAAATAGAATAAAATAAAAGAGTGAAAAGATTGGAAAAGAGAAAAACCGGAAAACACAACCTAAACAGGAAACAAGGGATGAGCCTCTTCACCTGTTCAATAGACGTGGGTGGAGTGTGAACCGGGCGATAGTATCATCGATCTACTCCAATTGAAAAAAAAAATAGAATAAAATAAAAAAGAGTGAACAGATTGGAAAAGAGAAAAACCGGAAACCACAACCTAAACAGGAAACGAGGGATGAGCCTCTTCACCTGTTCAATAGACGTGGGTGGAGTGTGAACCGGGCGATAGTTTCATCTATCTACTCCAACTGAAAAAAAAATAAAATAAAATAAAAAAGATTGAAAAGATTGGAAAAGAGAAAAACCGGAAACCACAACCTAAACAGGAAACAAAGGATGAGCCTCTTCACCTGTTCAATAGACGTGGGCGGAGTGTGAACCGGGCGATAGTATCATCGATCTACTCCAATTGAAAAAAAAATAAAATAAAATAAAAAAGAGTGAAAAGATTGGAAAAGAGAAAAACCGGAAAACACAACCTAAACAGGAAACAAGGGATGAGCCTCTTCACCTGTTCAAAAGACGTGGGTGGAGTGTGAACCGGGCGATAGTTTCATCTATCTACTCCAATTGAAAAAAAAATAGAATAAAATAAAAAAGTGTGAACAGATTGGAAAAGAGAAAAACCGGAAACCACAACCTAAACAGGAAACGAGGGATGAGCCTCTTCACCTGTTCAATAGAGGTGGGTGGAGTGTGAACCGGGCGATAGTTTCATCTATCTACTCCAATTGAAAATAAAATAGAATAAAATAAAAAAGAGTGAAAAGATTGGAAAAGAGAAAAATACGCCTCCTTGGCCTTACACTTTCGGCGGACCTCAAATGGAATGACTATATCGAATCCATTGCCAAATCTGCTGCTATGAAAGTCGGCTCCCTGTGCAGGGCCCGAAAGTTTTTCCCACCTGAATCTATTCTGCACATATACAAATCTACCATCCGCCCGTGTATTGAATATTGCTGCCATATCTGGTCGGATGCCCCTGCTGCTCTCCTTGGGCTTCTTGAGAAAATACAAAGGAGGATCTGTAACGTGGTTGATACTGACTTGGCAGACCGGCTGCAACTACTCTCTCACCGGCGTGATGTGGCTTCCCTGTGCCTCTTCTACAAGTACTTTCATGGCTTCTGCTACGATGAGCTTAGATCACTGGTGCCGCCCAAGCACGAATTTACACGAGATACTAGATTAGCAACTAGGTCCCACCCTTTTACAGTTAAACAAATAAGATGTAACCGTAAATTCTACTCCAACAGCTTCTTTTCTCGCGCTTCCCACCTGTGGAACTCCCTTCCACAAGTCTGCTTTCCCGACAGCTACAATCTCCAGGTGTTTAAATGTAGGGTCAATAGACACCTCCTATCACACTAACTCCCAATTATTCTCAGAACACTCTCATCTACCCCTCATTCTCGGTATCCTTACCCGCCTATCACCCACCCTCTGACATTTCCTATATTTAATCATCTTTTCTCCACTCTATGTAGCCCCCTGCGCAGTAGTGGCAGTGACATGCCTTGCTCGGGGTGAAACGCTTATAAAAAAAAAAAAAAAAACACAACTTAAACCGGAAACAAGGGATGAGCCTCAATATTTACAATATGGTATAAAGTATTTATAAAGTATTTATAAAGTATTTATAAAGTATTTATAAGAAACTAAAGAAAAAATAGTGTTAGTAATAAAGCACCGAAAAACACGCAATGTGTGCCAGAATTATCAGTTAAGTGGACGAAATTAATGCAGAATTTTATGAATTTATAACGCTCATTCATCCATCAACTCACACAAACACATGCTCCTTCAAACACAATAACAAATGCGAAAATCACAACCGAAATACGAAAGGCGTCCTGCATACACCAGAAAAAATGATATCTGTGGTCACCTAAAAAAGTGGGAGGGAAGCAGGAATTAAACTAAAGAAAGTGTTGGTAATAATGAAAGCGGGCAATGCGATGACATTCGCTAGAAAAGTAAACTTTGAAAGGAGAAACTAAAGGCAAAAACCAGCCTAATTTTTGACTTGGTTGCCAATGACTACGACACTGCAATAAAAACAAATGTGTGTTCCAGGGTTTCCACCTCTTTATCACAGCGAATGCAGTTTGTAGAATTATCCAAGCCCGTTGAATAATGACTTTTGTCGAGCTAGAGGGCCCTTCGGATCACCAGGCAGGTGAGTGATACCTCATCATCATTGCTGTATTTCAACCAGGGCGCATAAAGTTATATTGTGCGGGCGGCCTGCCCCTGTAATACCGAGCTCGTCTATCATCTTGGACAGACACCCTAACAACGGAGCAACGCCTAGACAATGAAGAGGCCATCCGTTGTCAGTGAGAGGTTTTTCAGAGCAATCTGACATTCTCGATAGAATAAGCACCTACCTCGGAGTAAACTGGTGGCCTTCTCCTCGTACGAGTCCACACTTCTCAAGGATGGAAAGTTCTTATGGGCGTCTTTCTTCCAAAATTCACTCTCGCTATTCGATTGATGATACATTCGATCTAGGAACGCGATGTGAAGCGAATATTGACCACATTGATATTGATAACACCCCCAGTGAAGTGTTGAGGTATAAACTCTTGCTTCATCCTGTTGTTGAAAAACAGCCCCTGTGAAGGAACAAAGATGTGTAACTGCCTCAAGTATAGTTCGTAGGTAGACCATTTAAACAGAGATTTATTCCGGTCAAACAGCTTCAACGCTACCCAGAGTTCCGATTCTGTAATGAGACCCTCGCATCCGGCCGCGGGGAAAAGTTAGCTAAATATGTGTCATACCGAGCTTCCTGATGAACAACTTCGGAAAGTAGTTACGAAATGTTTCACATATGCCTGCGTTTGTAGTCATGGTCCGATTTTCGTTAATGTGGCGCAGGTGACATGTTGATGAGACACCTTCCTAACTTCTGCACGCATATTCGTCGCATCAGAAGACGTTCTTTTTAACCTAGCCCTAACTACAAGAGCTTGATCATTCTTGATACGCAAGGAGGGCAATTAAGGTAATGTCCTAACTATCACGGGATTTAATGAACCGCTCAACTTTTTCCTCACATGCCATTTACGCTGTTAATCAGTCTAGATTAAGTCGACGACTATAACAAGCAGCAAACGACGTAATTCTGGATTTTAATTTATCGCACCACATATTCCCAAACACAGCATCCGTCAACTCCCGATGTAGCATTATCGCAGGCCTTCTTCTCTGGACAAGAAGAGACGAGGTTATCAGTCTCACCACACTTCCAAAAAGTAGATTTTCTATGGTCAAGATGACCGGCATTTTCCGACTACACAAGTCCAAACCGTTGGGGACATGTTCAACCGATCAAACTTTATATCAAAGTTCCATCCCCCGTTCAATTCCCCGTAGCATCTAGAATTTGGCTGTGCTGAAGGCAGCTAGGGTGTCATGCCCTGCTAATCCGCTCCTTTGCCGAGCCTCATATGCGGTTCGTAAAATTAAGTTTTTGGTTATTCACTCTCGCTTAGCAAACTTCAAGACAATCTTCGACAATGGGCAGCAGCATGAAAATCCCAGTCCCTATAAAGAATTTTAAAGGTTTGATTACCATGGACATCAGTGATTGGATAACTGTGTCTTTCGTAGAACGATAAATTTTACACGAACACTTGTCCACCACGAAGAGCGACACCATTCTATCTTCGAACCTATGTAACGTTTGTTTCTTGTTTTTTTTTTTTTGTTTTTTTTTTGTTTTTCTAAATGCTCATCTTTTTTCAAGAGATGACTATAAATTTTGGCTCTTTTCAAAAATTCCGAAATTCATGAAGGTGACACCCTGGCTGTCGTCTTGTCCGATTCCTCTGATGACTTCGGCACATTCGCTTTGTTTGTAGCAGATCTACTCGTTGCTTTTTTCTAGTCATTTGTTGATTTGAGTGATGGTTCTACTCGTTGGCTTTTTCTTTTAACCTAGCTAGATTTGGAAATGTTCTTTCTTTCAAACAGACCTTTATCGGCCATCCTCAACTAGACTTTTTATTGCAAAAAGAGGATGAGGGACGAAGATAAAAACACAAAAGCAAAACTTAAGATTAAAAAATGAAAAATATAAATTTCTTCTAACAAATGTTATGAAAAATGGATGGGAGAGAAAATAACAAGACAATCATGTTCAGTAAGAAAAAAGTAAAACAAAACATTCGAATTAACTAATTTAAACTTCAAGAAAAAGAATTGAATAAAAAGAAGTTTCATTTGAAAATCGAAAGAATAGAAATAAAATAAAATTGAAATAAAAAGATATAAATTAAACTTTACCCAAGGACGAGGAAAGAGTTTAAACAAAATCCAATAAGATTAAGAAATATGGCAGAATCAGGAATAAAACAGAATTCTAGAAAAAGTAAAAGTTAACCAGTAAAGATAAATAAATATCAACCGAAGACCGAAAAGGGAAAACTAACAAGAAGGAAAAGAATAAACTGTTCAAATGTCAAACAAAAGGGTTTTTGTTAAAATATTCCATTTTTTAATGTTGTTCAATTAACTTAAAAGAATACATTAAACAAATGCAATAAAACAAAAACAACTGGCAAGGCTTTACGTCAGAAAATACAAATAAAAAATAAACACGCGGCCTAAGCCGACTAGAAAGCTGAGAAAAATAAAAGACTGAGAAGAAAAAAAAATTGAAGATCAAATTTAAACAAAAAGAAAATAAGCGAACAAAAGGAAAAATAAATTAAATCTACTTAACACAAGATGGCGTCAAAAACTTCCTTTGTAAAATAAACCCAAAAATTTTCTACAGTAAACGTACTGGTCTATAATAGGGTCATTTAACGTTAAAAAACAATACTACAATTGTAACCATACCATAAAATACTTATTAGGTCATACACCATGGATGAAAACATTATAACATATAAGTTTTAAAAAACTGCGCGTTCATAAAAAATCCCCGTTATGTGAGTGTTATTAAGAATACGGTAAATCAGTTATTGCAAATCGTCTGAAGGCGCCACATGGTAGAAACCTAGGTCACGTAATAACTCGTTTAGAAATGACAAATATTCAAAGGTTCCATAATATAATTGTATTGAACACTTTTTAATACAAAAATGTTTACTAGCCTAATTTAATTACGACCAAAAACTAAGTAATTAAATAATATATATATATATATACAACACGGTAAAATTTCCCTTCTCCGACTCCATACGCCTATGGCTTAGTTGGGGGTGGAGGTAGCGACCCCGACTGACACCATATCGGTCGAGATTGGTCCCGGTCAAAAGCAAGTGGATGTGTCTAGCCATAATGATGAACTGTGATGCAGCCAAACAAGCTTGTATGTGGATGACTAATATATATATATATATATATATATATATATATATATATATATATATTGATACAGATATAGATATAGATATATATATGCTCTCATTACGATTGAGCGCTCTAGAGAGGAAAATTTTTTAAAAAGTTACCACTTCGGCGATATATGCATAACTCTTCAGCAATGAACTAAGTTCTTTCGTTGACTGGCGTGTGTATACGCCGCTTATATATAAGACGCTAAAATTTCCCCTTTTTGATTCCATGTGACTATGGTTTAGGGGCTAGCGACTCCGACTGACACCAAATCGGTCTAGTTTCGATACCGGCCGGAGGCAAGTGGATGTCTAGGCGTGTGAAGTCCTGTTAAAGATGTTGAGAGATTTACATTGAGGAAGAGTTTCTTGTTGATTTGGCAGTTATACATTTAGGGCTTTTGCAAATTCAGTTGTGTATATTGCTGGGTAATTCACTGCGGATGATGTCCTCTTAGGGAAAGAATTTACTAGTCTCTGTTGAAGGTTCCATAGAGGTGTCACCTTCTGCACGTCCTGGGTACGACGAGAAACAACATACGGCAGCAGGGCCTCTGATCGGGAGGTTTTGAGAAGCGTGAAATCACCTCTTAAATACTGTTGTTCGCAGGTCTTCCCTACTTGGAGTGGTAGCAGGTTAGGGTTCCAGCTATGAACAAAACCCTAAACTGGAGTCAAGACACTATCAGTCAGTTAAGTGCCATACGTAATACACGCTTTAAGCGATTATGTCTCGAAAGAGACATGACTGACTGGGCAGAAGATTATCCCGCAGTAGGTTCCCATTGTTTTATGCGGTAGGCTGGTTGCCAGCCAAGGGTATAGAACCCAATCTGTCCTGTAATTTAAGCCATAACTGGAGGGAAGAGGCAGAATAATACCTTTCTCAAATCATTGATCACGTGCGCGATCGATGATACCCCTCTTACCATCTATATTATTGTGAGTCTCGAATTTTACGAGCCTTCTTTCTTCTTTATATCTTATTTTCAATTTAAATATTAGGTTGTTACAAAGTTAATAGTAACTCGAAGCGTTGTATTTTGAAAAGCCATTTTAACTGTATGTATTAGGTGAATGTTATTATACATAATAATTAATGTGTGATCTTTAATAATTTCTAACTTTTTTCAGACAGAAATATTCTTGACGCATAGAAGACATTAATTATGAATATGACAAAATCTGATCTTTGTTTAATTTTCTTGCATGAGTTCAAACTTGGATACAGTGCCTCCCAAACTTCTGCTAGTATGAACAGAAGATGGGGATATTGGTCTACAAGTGATTGGACAGTACAGAGGTGATTCCAGATCTTCCGTACTGGTGATGAGAGCCTTGGAGATGAAGAAGGTAGAGGACGGTCATGTATTCTTGACAACAAGCAGTTGCTGGGCAAAACCCACGTCAAAGTGTCAAAAAATGTCTCAGACGCTTAGTGTCATTGTAACACCCCAACGGACTCTCCGAACAATTTTCTCCGGCGGCCGTTCTCCACGCTGTGATGTTTGCCGGGAGTTTGTTGAAAATGCCGGAGCCTTAAGCTGGGGGTACAAGATTGAACTATAAGGAATGAACTTCCACAACTTGGATGAGTTGAAAGGATGCTTTATTCGTTTAGAGTTAGCCTTTTCGGTTGGGGCAGGCGAATGTGACACACAGCTCTAACTCTAATTAATGGAGATCAACAAATCCGAACTGACCGAAACAAGACGAACGGAGGTTCTACTTCACTCAACTGACTGACTCACTTAACTGACTCTCTCACTCTGCTCTACTCTACTCTTCTGATCTGACTCGGAAAAATTACCTGAATTTATTTAAAATTGATCCGGAAATCCGGAAATTCGGAAATCCGGAAATGCTTTAGACCAGCGGGTGATGACCATTGGCGACTGCAAGTCCGAAATTTCAGTTATCTTTTTTTTTTATCTTAATAAAGCTTCCGCCGGAAAATTCTTAATGTGTGGTTAAGATACAGTAAAAGACAGCCTTTGACCTGGTCATTCGAAAACCCACCTCCTGAACTTTATCTCTTTACCACATTAAATCACTGAGTCAAATATTTACCGGAAGAGTGGTAGGATTTAAAACAGTAATCGGATACCCTTGTCTCTTCCACAATTTTCCTCATAAAAGAAAAAGCGTTTATTTATTTATTTTTTCCTCTTCTTTTTCACTTTTGTTAAATATGTTTTAAACTATTTTCTATTCTTAACCATTTTCTATTTTAATCTATTGTAATAAAATACATATTTTACAAAGCACCTTAATATACGCCTAGTTATCGTGTCACACATCACTACAATAGCCTTACGCCATTTGCAGAATATTGGCAAGGTAAAAAAGCTTGATAAATGGTTTCCTCATGATCTCAATCAAAAACTTAAACGTTTTGAAGTGTGCCCGATGCACTTTCTGCGTAACACCATTGATCCCTTCTTTTGACCGAATAGTCACTTGTGATGAAAAGTGGATATTTTATTATGTCCGTAAGCGAGCAGATCAATGGATTGATTGTGATGAGTTCCTTAAGACTTTTCTAAAGTCAAAGTTGCTTCAGCGAAAGATTATTGTGACTGGTGATCTGCAATTAGTGCTTTTTTACTTTAACTTTCTGGAAGCCTATCAGAGCATTAATGCAAAGCTTTACTGCAATCAACCTGCTGAAATGCATGCACATCTGCAAAAAAAAAATGAGACCTGTATTAGTGAATCGATGTGGTTCGATTCTGGCCGGCGATAATGCACGGTCACATGTTCCAAGCGTGACTCTTCAAAAACTCACACACTGGGAATAACGAGAGTTTAACACATCCTCTCTATTTTCCTGATTTTTTACCCACTGATTATCATTAAGTCCTTGAGCATATTTTTAAATGGTAAAACGTTTAGGTCCAAATCAGGGTGGAATCAGCTTTCAAAACATTTATTGCATCAAAGACAAATACTTTTTATCAACGAGGAACAAATAATCTCATCGATTGATGGCAGAGGGGCACAGATGCTCCAGGCTTGCATTTTGACTAATTTCAACATTTCTACAATTAGGAAAGTTTTGTAATTTGCTTTCTACAGTTAATTTTGCTAGAATATTATTATGTTTCTGAAATCGGTCATTATTTTTATAACAACCTAATGCAATTGTTCTTTTAATTCTCATTTCCCTAAAAAACGGGCATAAATAATATCAAAGTCTCACACTTGCAGCATTTCTTATTTTGTGTGTGTAGGAATACCGCATCCATAATTGAATTAGAATGGAGTTTAGATTATTGTGCAGTGGATATCCTCTCGGGATGAAAAATCGGTGAGCCGAGTTCGAATTCCAGTTGAATTCGTTACATTCACTTACGCGCAAATACCCTTGGGAAAGCTATTAATCCTCTGTTTTTCATCTAGCTATGGGTTAAATAACCCAACAGATTGGTTCTATAGCCTTGTGACACTTGACCCGTAGACGATTACGGACGCCGAATTACGATGATGATGATCTGATTCTGAGTGGGTTGATGCTGTCGAAACGGCACCAATTATAAATCTCGGGTCGCTAATCGTGATGATGGCCTCGTCACAGTAGCTGGTCTTCAAGATGTCTATTACAACTGTGAACTTTCATGCCCACCCTCTGTTCTTTGATCTCAGGAAAAGCACGTTGAAACCCGGTAGCCGTTTCTCTACAACCACAAACCAGACCGGAGACACGTGTACACTTGTGTTGAAAAAAATAAACACGGTACCCTCTAAAAAAATTAATAAATAAATAAATAAATAAGTTCGAAGACGCCTGGATGAGTTACAGAAAAAATCTTTATATATATATAAAAAATAATTAATAATAAAAGCAGAATGTACAATCGTCGGATTCAAAGTCTACAACGGAGAGGAAAATTACTTTTAAAACAATAAAGTTCTTTCGGGGCTCTTTATCGGAGCTTTACGGAAATAGCCGAAGTAGAGCGAACGGTAGGACGGCGGTAATGAGGTCGTTTAGTCTCTGTTGCTCGGCAGCTCTGAAACTTAACTTGGCTCTATACCGAAGCTTTACGGAAACGGTCGAAATGGGGTGCTTTGGCGATGATAGTAGATTCGTCTTGTCTCCTTCGCGAAAAGATTTCTTTTCGCGAGTTTAACTCTTTCTCGGTTTATTCTGTTTCTATAGATCTTTAGCTAGGACTCTATCGTAGGCACAGTATTCGACTTTAACTCTTTTAAGTTGATCGACGGCAGGCTTTTCTACGTTTCTTTGCATTTTCAGCCCAGAGCTCTATAAAAGGCGACCAGTCTTCTTAGCCGTGGCCTCCAGTTGGGAACACTTTCTCCTCAGTCGTTACATCTCGACTGCAACTCCAAAAACTACTACTCATTTTCTTCAGCCATTAGTTCTATGGAAGGCTACCGTCACTGTTTCTACGGCTGGCACCCAATCGGCATGGCTCCCGGTTGGGAACTCTTTTCCCTCAGTCGTTAAATCTCGACTGCAACTAACTTGCTGATTTTTCTTACTGGTGTCTCGATTTTTATAGTTGTCCCCAATTCTCTTGGGGAATGAATGATGGACGCTGGGTATCTATGCAAAACAAAACTTTGACCAATGAGATGATTTTCCACCTACACATCTCGAGATGGGGAGTTTTGGTTCAACAACACCTCACATGACGTAATTTTCTCTTCGTCATTTTCTTCTTAATTTTTCAAAATTTTTTAAATCATTTCCCACCAGAATATGGGAACTAAGGATCTGACCTTACCCTAACCTCATCAAAAGTTTCTGACAACTTGTTTTGACTATCGTCATTTTCCATTTTTACCGGGCAAAAATTCGTTTCTGAATACAATGGGAAAGTTTTTTCCCCCAATTTCCAGCTAATTTCTCTATTTTTCGAATTTTACAAGTACATAGTATTAAACATTTCTAAGCAAAGCTCATATCGCGAATGACAATAAACTGCAAAATCAACAATACTAATAATAATTACTTTCGCTCCATTGTATTAACCTAAGAAGTATATTTTTTACGTGGCAATAGGGTTACAGCCTTGGTTAGCCACCAGTCTACCTAGAAACC
The DNA here is from genome assembly GCA_037127315.1 of Ascarosepion bandense. Classification (NCBI taxonomy): domain Eukaryota; kingdom Metazoa; phylum Mollusca; class Cephalopoda; order Sepiida; family Sepiidae; genus Ascarosepion; species Ascarosepion bandense. Next base: position 482,681 of record JBBBDQ010000405.1, read on the forward strand.
TATTGCGGAAAATCTTCTGCTCGGTCAGTCATGTTTTTTTTTTAGAAATGATCGCCAAGCGCGTATCACATATGGCACTTAACTGACTTAGGATAAACAGGTGTGAAACAGCGTCTTTTTGGAGCCAGAATATAAGGTACATGTAATGTCTATTTGAAAAGAATGTCACCTAACGATAATCAGTAACAAGTTTAACTTGAATGAATCGCTTACACTACGACGTAGCAACACCGCATTCATCTCAGCTTTAGAATCTGCTAGCAACCGACGTGAGTTTTTATTTTTATGCATACTGACACTGCTTCATTTCTTTGTCCGCATATTGACTGTTTTTTTTAACCGACCTCATTTGCGTTGTTTTTAAGGATTAATTTCACTATTTCATGCATATCTAATGAGTATCTTAACATCTGATGTATAAAAAGAGAACCATATTTCTGATGCTTCAAGACACCTGTTCATCTATGGGGAGATTGTCCAGCATTTACTGCCATATTACATTGATTGATATTACATTAGAGTTCATACTCTTTTGTTTCTGTTGCTTCAAGACCTTCTTCATCTGTCAACAGATTGTCCCACATTTAAGGGTAAACAAAAATGCTGCAATATACTAGGTTTATTAATTACGCTCTCGTTTGATAGGAGTGTATAAAATAATTATCAAAAGAAGAAAGTTATTAGCGTATATTCTTTAAAAAACTGCTATTTGAAGTTACTAAAAAATGGTTTGAATAAAATTTGATATGAAAAATTTTGTATATGTGAAGCTCAACTTGATGTTTTGAAAATACCACCAAAATGAAGCCTTTATGAAAAAAGATGCACGCATGAAATTTGAGTTTCAGAATTGTCATAGAAAAAAAAATTGATCATGTCTTATGGTCACAAAACCCGGCTATAGTTTGCAAATGAGCCTGTTTTACAGAGATAGATTTTGTGATTTTTTAACTAAGTTATAAATCTATGGGTATCAAATTGAAAGCTCAACTTAGATGAAAAAAGAAAAAAAACAGAAATAGCAAAACGGTTTCGACATTCATAAGGACGGCGACTATTCAGTGCCATACGTGATATACACTTCGATACGCGTGCCGTACGTGATATACGTCTCGATACACGTGCCATAAGTGATACACGCCACAGTCAGTCACGTCTCTTTCGAGACGTGTTGACTGTGCAGAGGGTTTTCCCGCAGTAGGTTGCCATTACTTTCTGAGGTAGACGGGTTGCCAACCAAGGCTATAGAACCCAATCTGTACTGCTATTTAACCTTTCTGAAGGATATTTGCGCATAAGTGAATGCAACGAGTTCAACTGAAATTCGAACTTGGCTCTCCGATTCCGAACCGATATCCAATGCACCACAACACAAGGCGACTACTACAACAACGAAAGAAAGAAATTGAAAGAAAAAAGAAAGAGAAAGAGAAAAGCCGGAAGATAACGGGAAGAAACGAAAAGAAATAAAAGGAAAACAAAGCAGAAAGGACCATGTTTCTACAAATTTAGAGAGTTATCTTTCTTTAGTCATTTCTAAAAGCTTCTCCCAAAATTAGGCGTATTAAACCCGACTCTGAAATGTTATAAAAGTACGAGACAACTTAAATACAGGCTGCGATAGATAAATTGTCGTCTAAATTACGCCAAAATGAAAAAAAGAAAAATACTTTTAACAGATATATTTACCCAAAATTACACAAAAATATCTTGAAATATTAAAGAGTATTTTGTTTTTTTTTAAATAAAATAGCCATTGGCTTCAACCATGGCCTCGAGACGACTTCGGAATATCCTGCACCTCTTCTGTGATTCATTGTATTATGTTGGTGAATGCTACCATAATTCCTTCACTTAATCTTGGGTGTTACAAGTTTTTTTTAGTCTCTTGCTAAACTGCAGTTAAATGCCATACGTGATACACACTTCGGCGATCATGTCTCGAAATTTTCCTGCAGTAGGTTGCCATTACTTTTTGCGGTAGACTGGTTACCGACCAAGGCTACAAAATCAAGTCTGTCCTGCTATTTAACCCATAGCTGGAGGAAGAAGAGATAGAATAATTTTTTTCCCAAGGGTATTTGCGCGTAGGTGAATGCAAAGAACTGAAATGGAATCCGAATTCTCGTCCAGAGCCGACACCCTGCACATCCAGCCCAACTGCGTCCCACACATTGTAATCAAGGGGGTTGCAGCCTGGGTAATTAGGTGGCTAGACCTAAGAGTAATGTTGTCGCAGAAATTGACAGCCTGACTGGATTCTCCTGATTCTCTGCCGTGGTGCAGTCCTGTTGCCAGATGTAGGGTTTTCTTAACCAAGGCATTCAATGTAGGCCTCCGTGTTGATTCTGGGGCCCTCACTAACCAATTCGGGAATTATTTTCTTATTATAACGATCATAGTGAGTTTTCCGAGCTGCCGTATCTTCGTAATCATCATTAGAATCATCCAACTCTTTCCTAATTCTCTGCACTGTCTTCAGATTGACACCCAAACGCTCTGAAATGTTCGTATGGCAGATTCCCTCGAGAATTTTAAGTAGTACAGCATGCCGTTTCCAAATTTCTGGTGAAATGAATTGTGTCACGGTGTTCTTTTCTCACAAACGGTGCCCAACTGGCCCATCTATAATGTGCCGGAGACAAAATAAAAAATAGCGTAAATGCAAGAAAGTAAAATTATAAAATAGCGGAAATTTACTCATCGCATCTGGTATTGTCTAATTAAAACTGAAACTCAGTAACACCTATGAATTTGTCATTATTTTCAACTCCTTTCGACAGTCAAATGAATCGAAGTCAGTAAACATTTTGTTGATAATAATTATAATTGTTTTTATGAGACCAACAGAAGCTTTTTTTTTTAATCGTTTCACCCCAAGCAAAGCATTGCACTGCCACAATTGCGCTTGGGGTACATAGGGGAAGATAAATAGAAAGAGTGGTTAGATATAGGAAATGACAGAGGGGGTGGTGATAGATAGTTGGGTTGGTGTGAAGAGTGTTTGAAAGAATGGAAGCGAGTTATTGTGTTAGGAGGTGTCTATTGACCTTACATTTTAAACTCCTGGAGAATGCAGCCGTAGGGGAAGCAGTCATGTGGAAGGGAATTCCAGAGTCGGGAAGTACGAGAAAAGAAACTGTTGGAGTAGAAGTTGCGGTTGCATTTTATCGGTTTCACTGTAAAAGGGTAGGATCTAGTTGCTAATCTAGTATCTCGTGCAAATTCGAACCTAGGGGGCACCAGTGATCTAAGTTCATCGGAGCAGAAACCATGAAAGTATTTATAGAAGAGACACAGGGAAGCCACGTCGCGCCGGTGAGAGAGAGACTGCAGGCGGTCTGCCAAGTCAGTATAGATTACATTACAGACCCTCCGCTGTACCTTGTCGAGAAGCCCAAGGAGAATAGCAGGGGCACCCGACCAGATATGGCAAAAGTATTCAATGCACGGGCGGATGGTAGATTTATAAATGTGCAGGAGAGATTCAGACGGAAAAAAAACCTCCGGGCCCTGCACAGAGAATCGACTTTCATAGCAGCGGATTTAGCAATGGATTCGATAAAATCATTCCACTTGAGGTCCGCTGAAAGTGTGAGACCAAGGAGGCGTAGTGTTTTACTCTCTGGGAGGCAAGCCTGGTCCATGCTAATGGGAGGTAGGTGCGGTTGTCTGTGATGGTTAATTGATAGTAGCTTCGTTTTAGAAGCATTAAAATTTACGAGCCATTTCTTACCCCAGTCCACTACGGATTGGAGGTCTTTTTCAAGCTCGGCTGCAAGGTTAGTTTTGTCGCCTACACCAGATTTTTGATCGAGGCGAGAGTAAACTGTGATGTCATCGGCGTACATACCTACTTGGGATATTATGGTATCGGGGAGATCATTTAAAACTTGTTATCTTGCCTGTTTGGCACATTAAGGAAAGTTTTTTTTTGTTTTTGTTTTTTTTTTTGCAAGCTTGTTTTTGAAATTCTATGCTTTACAAAATCACATCGGTGTAAGAGACTTTTTTCTTTCTTTTTGTTGTGCCTTTTATAATCCTGGGAATAAGAGATTTGACGTCATCTCTTCTCCTCTATTCACAAAACTCTTCTAGTTGTTTTAATAATTGCCACATGCTACATATTTTTGACCCTTACTATTATTTTCTGTTAACTTCAAATCAGGTTTTCATTATTTAAACACATTTTACTAACATCTGTAGAAGTCAAATAACTTACCTTTCAACATGGTGGATATTGTGCTGAATATTTATGGAGCTCAATGTATACATTGAAATTATCAGCCAATCACTGCTTACGGAATAGACTTACCTGTAACAGAATGTAATATTCCAGGTTATTATTTAAACCACCTACCAATTTGCCCTGGGTTTTTTGGTCAGTCAAACCCAACTTCTGTTCTAGTTGAGTCCTGGCCGTTTCTTCCACAAGATTTTTACATCTTTATCTTGGTTTGATTATTTTTTTCTAATCCAACACATAATTATTTTTTCTTATTTGCACACATTTCCGACAAGTAACACAATCTGTTTGTTGCTTCGTTTTAATTGTTTTATTTCATGCACTTATCAAGATTTTTTGTGGTGCAATGAATATCGACTCGTAACGACAGATCGGGGAGCCGAGTTCGAATTCCAGTTGAATAAGCTACATTCACTTAAAATACCCTTGGGAAAAGTATTAATCTGTATCTTCCCTCCAGGTTAAATAGGACAGATTGGGTTCAATAGCCTTGGATGGCAACCAGTCTACCGCAGAAAGCAATGGCAACTTACTGCGGCCTAATCTGCCCAGTCAGTCATGTCTCTTTCGAGACATGATCTCTCAAAGCGTGTATTACGTATGGCGCTTAACTGACTGACTGAATATAATAGTTGAAAACATAATTAAAAAGTCTACTGAGCTTAAAAGTGGGGGATCGGTTTTCTATTGTTATTGATCACCCATTAATATATATCTTAATATAATCATGTAATATAATATATTTCTTCTCACTCCATCTATGAGTTAAATGGCTGGACAGATTGGGTTCTATAGCCTTGGTCGGCAACCAGTCTACCGCAGAAAGCAATGGCAACCTACTACGGGTTAATCTTCTGCCCAGTCAGTTTAGTTTCTTTCGAGACATGATCACCCAAAGCGTGTATCACGTATGGCACTTAACTGACTGACTGAATATAATAGTTGGAATAATGATTAAGGCTTACATTGGTCATAAAGAGGGGGATCAGTTTATTACTTCATAAAAATAGTAAACCGATCCCCCACTAATTACTACATAATAATATAATAGATTTCTTTTCCCTTTACCTATGAGTCAAATAACAGGACAGATTGGGTTCTATAGCCTTGGTCGGCAACCAGTCTGCCGCAGAAAGCAATGGCAACCTACTGCGGGATAATCTTCTGCCCGGTCAGTCATGTCTCTTTCGTGACATGATGGCCAAAAGAGTGTATCACGTATGGCGCTTCAGACTAATTGTTCATTGCAAATGAAGATGCTACTTAACTATGACTTAAATAAAATACTTAAAATAATGCAGTTTATCGAATGCCCTCTAAGAACTTTCAACTTTATGGCTGTTTACTGCTATTTGTAATAAAGCGAGATTTCTAATATATCTCTTGTTTCTTTTTCTCTTCTCGCCATCTGACTTTACATCAAGGCTGTTGGCCTTTTATTCTCCAAAAGGCAAACGGCCCCTGCTTGTTTAATATAAATAAATCAGCGCACAGTACGATAATGAAAAAATCGTATTTATCATAGAAGCGGCCTATATAGACACAATGACAGACAACTATTTAAACCAGCTCACTACTTTTTAGTTCAAATAAATTTTAAGGATTCCTGTATGTTATGACTTTTAGTCACTTTTGTTGTGACATTATTTCACTTAATATATTTTTCCAGTTCGTTTTATTTAATACGTTTGCCTCTATATGTTTTATGTTTAGATCTTATTCGAAGCTACGGTCGACTTGTGCTGCCCCTTATAAAAAAAAGAGTGGGTCACGACTGAATCATCTACGCGACTGCTAAGCAAATTCAGTGTGTGTAAGTGAGACATCGCGTGTAATGTGAAGGTTAGAAAAGGCAAAAGTACTTATGTACTGAAACGAAGTACATACCCTTCATACATATACATATCTATAAATAATGGAATATATATGTACAAGACGCAACCAAAAAGTTCAGGGGATGTGAACAGATTGAGTAGTGCATCAAGTTACGAGGTGCCTTCAATAATTTTCAGTTTTTTTTTTTTTTTAGTAAAGACATTTAAAATTATGGTAGACACTTGAAATTATATTATGTTATTACTCTACATCTGATGAGATGACAGACTCGGTTTTAACATTTCAGGTTGAAAGGGACAGCTGCAGCAGGACTTGAAACACGCCCTACTAAACTCTGGTCGTCACAGCTGAAGTTTTTTTTGAAAATGCAGTCTTAAATGGTATCGCCAACAATTTAAACTGATTTGCATGCAGACGAAAGTTAGCAAAACTTAATGCAAATTCTCTTCTCAAATCCTGGATGATATTCACAAACCTGAATTCTGTGGTTTCCTTCTTTGAAATGATAGAAAATATGCATCATTTTTATTTCAAAGTTGATCTTCCACAATTGTAACTTTTTTTTCAAATTTGGTAATACATTTCATTTAAAAATTGAGTTATACCTTGAAGTTATAAATTTAAGGTATTTAAATGAATCACAATAATTGCCAAAGTTGCAAGTCAATCAGGATCTCGAAAATGTGAACTATTCCCACGTTTGGTTTAGAGAAATTTCACCACCTCTTTGTATAAGACAAGTACTCTTTATAGTACTGATCCTCGGCTAAGACAGCGTACATCGCAGAAATAAGCCAGGTCACCACATTCTGCCACCGTATCAAGCAAAAACTGTTTAAATTGACAATTTATCCACGAGAAGGAATCCGATTCACAGATTTTATAACAATACCCATGACATTCTTAAATTTTGAAGCACAGTGTCTTTTTGTGAATAATGAAATGGATGTTAATAAGTTTGTGATTCAAGGCTTGCCATATGTTCTTGCAGTCGTGCAACAAAGCTTTTTTGTCCTATAATTGCTGGGATGCCATCAGTTATGATGCCAATGAGCTTAAAAAAATCAAACTTCATTTCTGTTATCATTTTCAACAAAGTTTCAAAGAAGTCTGCTCTGGTTACGGTTTCCTTTGTCGGAACTAATTGAATAAATTCTTAAAAAATGAACAAAATGTTAAAGTTTCTCCTCGCTCAAAGACGGCAAGTTGTGCAGTGTCAGTTGAGTCTGCACCTTCATCGACTGCAATTGAAAAATATTGTAATTCACTGCAGACGTTAATTAATTGATATTTAATATCTGCTGACATTTCTTCAACCCGCCCTGTGACCGTCCTCGGAGACAGGCTGATAGTTTCAGATAAAGACTTTTTTCTGAACGAACAATATCCAACACTATTAGTAAGCATTCTTTAAAAAAATAATCTGTAAAAGGTTTCATCTTTTAAACGATTCGTTTTAAAAGATCATAGCTGGCAATTTGTAGGTAACACCGTTATATACTGCCGCTGCATCTGGACAAACAATGAGGAGCACGTATAGATAAAAATATAATCTGTTACTTTTATTCTTCGTCGGTGACGCTTGTGTGGAGAAGGAGTGAGTCGGAAAGAGATCTCACATACGAAGGAGCCATCGGGAGTTGTTAGCAAACACGAGTTCTCTGTCTTCAGCTAAAATTACCCGGCTTTCACTTCTCTCTGTCAGAGCTCCATATGTTATATACTGCCGCTGAATCTGGACAAACAATGAGGAACACGTATAGATAAAAATATTATATTTTACTTTTATTGTTTGTCGGTGATGCTTGTGTGGAGAAGGAGTGAGTCGGAAAGAGATCTCACATACGAAGGAGCCGTCGGGAGACGTTAGCAAACACGAGTTCTCTGTCTTCAGCTAAAATTACCCGGCTTTAACTTCTCTCTGTCAGAGCTCCATATGTTATATACTGCCGCTGAATCTGGACAAACAATGAGGAACACGTATAGATAAAAATATTATATTTTACTTTTATTGTTCGTCGGTGATGCTTGTGTGGAGAAGGAGTGAGTCGGAAAGAGATCTCATATACGAAGGAGCCGTCGGGAGTCGTTAGCAAACAGGAGTTCTCTGTCTTCAGCTAAAATTACCCGGCTTTAACTTCTCTCTGTCAGAGCTCCAAATGTTATATACTGCCGCTGGATCTGGACAAATAATGAGGAACACGTATAGATAAAAATATAATCTTTTACTTTTATTCTTCGTCGGTGATGCTTGTGTCGAGGAGGAGGGCAGCCGGAGAGAGATCGCATACGAAGGGGCCGTCGGTAGCCAGAAGTAAAAAGCCAGCGAAGATCTCTGTCTCTTCAGCCAAAAGTTCTAAATTTTATATTGCCTTAAATTTTTTGCTTTTTCGGGTTGTCGCTTTGCTGACGTTACCTACGGCCGGATGTATCTGTCAATCACCCATGGTGATCCATTGCTTTTTAAGCCGATTATTGCTTGTGTATATTTTTGCACATTGCTGACATCATTTACGGCCGGATATATCTGTCAACCACTTTTGTCCTTTGTTGCCTTTATCTACGGTCGGATGTACCTGTCTATTACCTCCACCGTTCAAGGTAATATATTACAATATATTATTACCTTTTCTTTTTTTGTTAAATGACGTTTGATTTTCAAAACTAGACTTCAAAAAGTCCGACCTCATCTTTTGTTGATTGTCCAGTAAATTTCCTGAAATTGTCACAATGTTGCATTTTGTAATATAGTGTAATATGTATTACCTGACTCACGGCAATACTTTCTAGACATACAAGAAAAAGCAGGATCCCATTCTGCTCCATTAAGAAGTCATCCAACGTCTAAGTCAGGAGTTTTCAAATTGTGGTCCGCGGATCACAGGGGGTCCGAAAGTATAAGATAGGGGGGTCCGTGGATTAACTCATCACGTGAAATTTAAAATAATTTAAATTTAATTTTGCTACATTTTGCATCAACATACAGTATTCATTTATTTTATTTGAACACTTATGTCTAAATTAATCTTAAAACCAGTTTTTACTACGTTAATGCAAAACTATAAACTGTTAGTAAAAATTTATGTATAAATTTCATAAGCGTTTATAACGGAAATAAAAGTGGCTAGTAAGTCAAAAGGTTTGAAAACCCCTGGTTTAAGTAACTTAAAAAGTTCGACGTTCAACATCAACGTTTTGCATTTGTCGTCATCGATTCTTTTCCTACGATTAAAATTATAAATGAAACATTTTTTTTTGAAAACAATAAAGAACCAAATTGCAAGAATACAGAGACAAATGATACAAATGCACTGAAGGTAATTTTATAAATGTTTAAACAAATCAATCTTTGTTTAAAAAGAAGAATTATATTCCTTTACTAATTTTACATCTGAATAATTCTATTTTTTAATGGTAGGCTTTTTGTTATAATCGAAAGCCTCGTCTATCCTATTCATTCAGTTAAGTGCCATATATAATACACACTTGAGCGATTATGACTCGAAAGAGAGCTGACTGAGTGGGCAGAACTTTAGGTTGCCATTGCTTTCTGCGGTAGACTGGTTGCCAACCAAGGCAACCCAATCTGTCCTGCTTTCTAACCCATACCTGGAAAGAAAAACACGAAAAAACACATCACTTAATAAATCCCGGGCCTAACTAATAAAACAACAACTTTTAGGTAAAATTCAACTCTATTTATCAACATAGTCTTCTTCTAGGGTAATACACTGATGCCAACGGATCTCTAACAATTCGATGCCTTTTTTGTAGGACGATTTGTCTTTGGCCTCAAAATACGCCTCAGTTTCTGAGATCACTTCTACATTGGAGCCAAATCTCTTTCCCTGGAGCATTCTTTTAAGGTCTGTAAACAGCCAGATCTAGAGAATAAGGTGGATGCGAAAGCAGCACGAAGTGAAATTCATGTAGCTGTGTCATCGTTGGAATCAAATTGGGACACGGTGCGTTGTCTTGTCGCAATGAAAAATCACTTTTCTTCATTTGTGGCCGTTTTTGGCGATTTTTTTCTTTCAAACGCATCAACAATGCTTTATAATATTCGCTATTGATGGTTCTTTCTTTCTCAGCTTAATCGATGAACAAAATAACTTGCGCATTCTAAAATACGGCAGCCAAAACATTGCCTGCTGATGTTTACGTCTTTGGTCGCTTTGGACGGCTTTCACCTGCTGCTGTCCACTCAGCTGACTGCCGATTTGACTCCGTAGGGGTTGATCCATGCTTCATTTATTGCCACATATTTACAGAAAAACTCCTTCTTGTTGCGTTGAAAAAGTTGCACACAACGCTCTGAATCGTCGACGCGTTGTTGTTTTTGATCGACTGTGAGCAAACGCAGCACCCACTTTTAACACAGCTTTCTCATTGACTAATGTTCATGCAAAATGGTGAATACACTGCCTTCTGATATGTTCCACTCCACTGCTATCTCACGCAAGTTCAATTTACAATCGACCAAAACGAGTTTGTGGATTTTTTTTATGTTTTCAGGGACAACTGCCGATTTTGGACGACCTGTGCGTTCAACATAATTTGTATCTGTACGACCGTGTTTAAATTCAGCATACCACCTTTTAACGATTGTTTCCAAGGAAGCAGAGTCCGAATAACAGTTATCAAGCCATTGTTTTTGTTTTTTCCCATCAGAAAGCAACACACACACACACACATCTATATATATAATATATATAATATATATATTTATATATATATATATATACATACTATTTAATTACTAAGTTTTGGTTCATAATAAAATTAGACCAGCGCACATTTGTATTAAAAAGTGTTCAATACAATTATATTATAGAACTTTTGAATATTCTTCATTTGCAAACGAGTTATTACACAACCTAGGTTTCTACCATGTGGTGTCTTTAGGCGATTTGCAATAACTTGTTGCAAATCGCCTAAAGTCACCACATACTAGAAAGCTTGGTCTCGTAATAACTCGTTTACAAATGAAGAATATATATATTTCCATTCGTTTTCACACTACCCGATGAGAAATTGTTCTTTCAATGTCGAAACAAAAGGTACACTTTGTAGTAGATGATAATTTGTACATGTCCTAAACTATAATTTATAATAAATGTTCACAGCTCTATTTTATATTGAGGACTGTTTTAAATTAATGGAGATATATATATATAGAGAGAAATATATACATATATAATATTTTCATTTGAAATTAATATAGTTTACATTGTGACACGGAAATTTCTATATTTCGTCATCAGGCAATGTTAGCTCATTGTTGTCGCAAGTATATAGATAGATAGATAGATAGATAGATAGATAGATAGATAGATAGATAGATAGATGTGTGTGTGTGTGTGTATACACAAATAAATACACAACGGTCTATATATTATAACAGAGAGGATTCTTCACTGTTCACCGACATAATTATTGCAAAAAATAGGGTAAGGCACTGTTAAAGAGCAAACACACGGCTAGTAAAGTTTAATAACTTCTAGTAAAGAGAACGAACTAAGCTGATGCTGCCTCGCTGTTGTCTCTCTTTCAATGAGCGTGAGAGAAGAGACATATCTTCTGGTTACCGTTCGAAACATGTACAGGATAGAAAACCCTCATTGCTGGCATTATTTAGATTTCGTAAAAACATTAGACGCTATGAAATTTGCCTTTGTCTGACATGCGCCAATGACTTGGTTGGTCAATATCCGACTTCTGTCAAATCAGTCGGGTTTCAGTCTCGGCTTGAGGCAAACTATTAATCTAGACGCAGTGAAAACAGGGCTGTCTGTGAAACATATATATATGCGTGTGTAAATTAATTGACACAAATCGAATAATGTTTTCCTAGGATTTTTCATATTTTCCCTGATCGTCGTGTCTTGGCGTTGTCTTTCTCTTCTGGCCGCAGTTTCCTTTACGTTTTGCACAGATAAATGCAGTTTGTTTCTTCGCTTTGATGACACGACTGAAACCAAAATATCTGATCTCTCTGTAAGGCTTGACAGTGTGTTCGTGCAGCGTTACAATTTTCGTACACTTCCTTGGAGTAACGTTCATTGCAGACAATGGCCGTAATTGACAGTCGAACTAATAATGCCCAAGCCGGATAAAAATCTAATGCAATCACAGATGACGCAATATTTTTCAAGGCCAAACAAATTTCATCATACACCCTGAAAACAGATTTATATTGTTGCACAGCACTACAAATCACCTAATTTAAAAAGAGAAAAAAAAAATAGAAAATCGATTACACCCTGCCACTGCAATCGCACAAGGGTCTGTATATATATATATATATATATAGTTATCCGCAGACAGATCTGTTTCGCTGTATCACAGCTCATCAGTACTGTTAGACAGCCGATTGCTTTTTACCCAGGATTGAAAGCCGACCGAATTGGCGTCAGTCGGTGATTCTATCTTTGAGCTATGGGAGCTCGGTAGAAGGAGGCAGACTTTTTAGCGTGTATATTATCATCATACACGCCCAATAGCTGAAAGTGTTCTAATTCATTGCTGAATGAACGATGCGTAGATGCCAGAGTAGCTACTGTTTTTCAAAGTCCACATATATGACGATGAATATGTATGCAGTGAAATGTTAATTCCTATAATCGTTAAAAAGTGTAAAATAATGAAGAAAATTAATAAGTGCATCAAAACGCTGTAACAGATACAGAATAAAATAAACTAGACTAGAAACACTGCAACAGTTCTTTGCTTCATTCTAACACTTTTCCCTCTTTCGTTAATTTCCCGCTATCCCCCCCCCCCGCGCAAGACATTATCATGCCTCTATTAAGAAGTCAGTATCTCGACGGCGTCAGCTGGGGACATTTACATTGCATTCTGTTTGGGACGATTCTCCTGTCGAGTGACGCCGCTACTGTTATTAGTGTCATGATGTAAGAAATGGAAGCCGTTGTTTCGGAGTTTCGAATGTCGGAGAAGAGGCGTCTGTTTCGACAGACCTTGCCTAGATTATGGAGTTGATTCTTTCCGTTTCTCTGTCAGAATGAAAATTATCCATAGTTGATGGTTGAACCATAGCACTGAGAGACTATTATTTAGAGCTTACTTCTTTCTCTCCAGCCCTCGACACACACACGTATATATATATATATATATATATATATGCGCGTATAATGATATGCGCTAAAATGTCCGACTTCTTCCACCAAACGCCAATAGCCCAGGGGTAGAGTCGCAGACTGACGATTTTTCGGTCGGGTTTCAATCCTGGGTAAAAAAGTAATCGAAGTCTAACCGTACTGATGAGCTGTGATACGGCGAAACAGCTCTGTTTGCGGATGACTATATATATATATATATATATATACACACATGTACGAAATTTTAAGAAAGCCGTTATGAAATGGATTAAATCCGACATTTTTTTACATTTCATTGTTGAAACATTATTTTTAATGGATACTCATATTTGAGTAGATTGTCTCTTTTTTTCTTTTTCATATAATTAAGCATTATCTTTGTTTACATTTACTGGCCTGAGTAATCGAGAAATCTTGTCAGGAAAATATCCTTCCGGACGGCACATATTTTCCTACAAATATTTCTCGATTATTCACGGCAGCAGATATCAAAAAATATATTATTTAAAAAAAAAAAAAGAATCTATTCCAATATGAGTATCCATATTAAAAATAATGTTTAAACAAAGAAAGTAAAAAAAGAACAGTAAAGTTCGGTCATTTATTTTACAGTCGATTAGTTCCATATTTACAACTATTGTTGCCTTCCACCACAGTTAGGAAACAAATGAATTAAAAAGTTTAAAAACTCATCTTCCTGACTTCATGTTTCGCAGATGTAATCTGCTCCACAGGGTATTAGATAATTCAGTTAAATTTATTAACAGATTATATGTAGTTGTTTTTTATATAACCGAATATATACATATATATCCTACTACTTCAAATGTTATTTTGTGGATAGCCATGTTTGAGTAGCCACCATGTTTTTTTTTTTTTTTTTTTTTTTTGTGTGTGTGTGTGTGTGTGTGTGTGTGTGTGTGTGTGTGTGTGTTTTAAACAGTGCCAATTACATTTACCGGCATACACATTCGCGGGACTTAATAAAAAATTGTTTTCGGCTTCGGGCATCCAACTTTGTAGGAGAGACCTCAGTCTGATCCTATAAATGTGGAGGACAAGGATCAGACGGTGGTGACTCCTAGAAAGAGGAACAAAGTTTTGAACGCTGCTGGGGAACATATTTTCTTTATCAAATTTTGATCAAACAAAACTGAATTCGGCCTTTATAAGCGCGAATCGTTCACAGAATCTCGAAACATTCACATCTACTCTATGTCGTCAGATCTAATGACGGTTTCTCCTGTCATGGAGTACGAAGGATCAAATCTTGACCGAGAGGGATTTCTTGAATATTTAGGCCGGTGGGTGAAAATATACAGTTTAATAAATAATCGGAGCTTCTACTCAAATATTGCTAGCTACTAAAAATAAAAATCTGTCGGATTAATAAATAAAAATAAATCACTTTTTACAAATTGTTTTCTTTACTTTAGGAAATGAAAAACAGGAGATATCTATGTTTCGAAAGGGTGAGAAGGACTTGCGCTTATAAGTCACTATTTGATTTTGCTTGATGATCGAGGCACATCTTGGCCGAGACGGTTTATCTTGCCACAACTAAATAAGTATGAGTTGTAGTGAAAAAAATTCAAATGCTAGGCACTAACTCAGTGATTTTCTTAGAAATAAACGAATTTTCTCGAATTTACAAAACTTCGGATTAACACACAAAACTCGCGAAATTTCACACCTAAATGCGAAATGTTTTTCGGCTAATAGAAACATAGGAAACACCTAAAAACAAAATAGAAAAGCCAGAATCACATATGGGAGTGAATTCCCAAATGACCTACAAACGAAATAAAAGACGGAGCAAGCTCGATTAATTAACACGTACACTTGTCTATTGTCAAGCAATCGTTATTATTGTCTCTATCTTTCTCACTTCTCACCTTCTTCTCTTTCACTCTTCACCCTGAGCGATAACTTAAAAAACACTTCCACCCAACAAACGCTCATACATACATACATACATACATACATACATACATACATACATACATACGTTCCTGCCTACGTACACATAAACTCACTCTTGCAAGGACTACTACGAACTCTTGATACCCTTAACTTCTTAATATTGTTTCTCATTGAACATTAACTTCTACCGATTCATGTTATTCTTTCCATTGATAAATTACTATTTAAACATGCAAAAGGTATACTTTTATTCTTCCACAAATCCACCTTCTGATAATTCTAGATAAAAACTCAAAGTTGTTTGGTTATGTTTCACACAAGACCAATTCAAGAAACATTCAACCATCTCGCTACATCTACATAGTTGATGTCAATGTATCGAAAAGTTTGGGAAAGACTTGCGCTTATAAAACACCATTCGACTTTGCTTAATCATCGACGCACTTCGTGGCCGAGACGATCTTAAGTGCGTCGAATCTAACGACGATTTCTTTTGCCACTGTAAACCGGTATATAAAAGTTGTATGAGGGTGTGTTTGTGTTTACTTGCAGAAGAGTTTGGCATCATCAAGTAACCCTTAATGTAAAAATTAAATCTCTAGATCGATATCTCTATTTAGTTTTCTTCCCAGAAGGAAAAAAAAGTAACACATGGTCGATTTAATGCAAGGCCCACAAGTGATAAAAAAAGAAAGTACGTACTGTTTTCGTTATGAAAAATAATTCCGTACGAAATCGAAAATATATGTATTGAAAATTGATTATTTCAAACTTATCGTTCCATACTTTTGGTAAATTCAATAAATTCATGTCTATTGTAATGAACACATGAAATTAAAAAAAAAAAACAAAAAAAAAAACAGATATTCGCCATTGAAAATTTGCGTCCTTGATAAACGAAAGCCAATTTGCAAAAATGTTTTTCTTCTTTTATGTGCCACGTTTTTTCAGAATGTAGGCAATCATGTGCGTTGTGGTGCAGTAGATATCGGCTCGGAACGAGAAATCAGGGAACCGAGTTCGAATTTCAGTAAAATTCATTGTATTCACTTACGCGCAAATACCGTTACGGAAGGTATTAATCCGTCTCTTCCCTCCAGATAAAATAACAAGACAGATTGGGTTCTATAGCCTTGGCTGGCAACCAGTCTACCGCAGAAAGTAATAGCAACATACTGCGGGATAAACTTCTGCCCAGTCAGTCACGTCTCTTTCGAGACATGATCGCCCAAGCGTGTATCACATATGGCTCATAACTAACTGAGACTATCATGGCCCTCCACATCACTCTGTCCTTTGTAGCTCTTAACCCTTTTCCTGTTATACCACTTAAACTCCGCTCCACCGCCTGTCTGCGCAAGTCTATCAAGTATGTCATGCTTTGTTTTCCCTTTTCTCTCCTTCGCTCTCTCCGTTCCGTGAGCATCAGATTCTCCAAGCCGCCCTTCCTCACTACATGTCCCAGAAAGTTCAGCTGTTTTTTTTCCTAAATGTTAAGTATCGTTTACTTTTTCGTATCCATCTTTTCGGAATGCTCACATGTTTGGTCCATGGTATCCTTAATATCCTTCTGTAGAAGCACATTTCTGTTGCTTCAAGTCTTTCCTTCATCTTTGAAGAAAAATTGTCCAGCATTCGCTGTCATATTGAAGGACTGATATGACACAACAGTCCAACACTTGCTTCTTTGTTTCCAGTGAAAATCTGCCAGGCTCTCAATGCTCTATTCAGCTTTCTGAAATGCATCCTTGGTCATACCAATGCGGCCTCGGACCCCAGTGTCGCACTTTCCGTCCTCTGTTTAGACACTTCCCAGGTATTTAAATTTCTGTACCTGTTTGATTTTACTCACCCCCTTGTGGTGCAGTGGATATCGGCTTGGAACCAGAAATTGGAGAGCCGAGTTCGAATTATAGTTGAATTCCTTGCATTAACTTACGTGCAAATACCCTTGGAAAAGATATTAATCCGCCTATTCTCTCCAGTTATGGGTCAAATAATCGGACAGATTGGGTTCTATAGTCTTGGTCAGCAACCAGTCTACCGCCGAAAGCAATGGCAACCTACTGCGGGATAATCTTCTGCCCAGTCAGTCATCACTCTTTCGAGACATGATCGCCCAATGCGTGTATCGCATATGGCACTTAACTGACTGACTGACTGACTGACTGACTGAATATAATAGTTGGAATAATGATTAAGGCTTCTACTGGGAATAAAGTGTGGGATCCGTTTCCTTTTGTTATGAAGTAATAAACTGATCCCCCACTAGTTATTACGTAATAATATAATACATATCTTCTTCCTCTAGCTATGACTTAAATAACAGGACAGATTGGGTTCTATAGCCTTGGCTGACAACTAGTTTACCGCAGAAAGCAATGGCAACCTACTGCGGGATAATCTTCTGCCCAGTCAGTCATGTCTCTTTCGAGACATGAATCGCCCAAGTGTGTATCACGTATGGCACTTAACTGACTTGGACTTGACATTTTAGGCTACTCTTTTTACTGATTACCATGATTTCTTTGTAGTTTTTATGTAGCTCTTTCTTTTGACTTTCTGTAACTACTTACAGCAGGAGGTCTTGTAGTTTACTTTCCGTGGCTGCTATCAGCAGTGCATCATCTGCGTATCTTATATCCTTCAGACTGAGGCCACTAATGACGAATCCTGGAAGGGCTTCTGGCGCTCTCAGAATCTCGCTGTACAGGTTGAAAAGATCCGGTGAGAAGAATCATCTTTGTCTTACACCTCTTTCTATCCTTGTATATCTCCTGAAATCGTTACCTGTCCATATGCAGGCAGTTTGTTGCCAATACAGGTTCTTGGTTATTCTTATTTCCTCGAATATATCCAATTTGTCGAGCGTCTTCATCAGGTCTTTATGTTGTGTTTTGCTGGATGCTTTTTGAGTCGTATGCAATAAACATTTTCCATAATAAAATATGCGAATTTCAAATGAAATACAGACTGGCAACTGGGTCTCACCCATTCACCGTTAGATCAACCAAATGCAGACGACAATTCTACTCCTTCAGCTTCTTTTCTTGCACTTCCCGCCTGTGAAACTCGGTTCCTTATTCTTGCTTTCCTGACGGCTACAACCTCCAGGAATTTAAATGCAAGGCCAATACTCATCTCTTAACTACTTGACCCTAGTTCTTTCCACACCGCCCTGTATATCCTTTCCTTTCTCTCCAATATTTACTCTTCTCCCCCACTTGAAAGAGATGTGACACAAGGTCTTTTTTAACGTGGGGAACCTGAGCGCGTACGCCCAGGTACTGGTCAAAACATTACCTATCCACCGCAGTGGATAGGTTCAAAACCGGTCTAAACGGGTCTTAAACTGGTTTTAATTGGTCTTAATTTGGTGACCCAAGCCCGAAGGCCGGGGGCCTTTCCTTTGTCTCCACCTTCGCAATTGTCATCACACCTGTATTCCCGTCCTTCTCTTGCTCCTTTCTAACTGGTTCGTCTTCGTCTTCACTCTCTTCTACTTAATCTTTTTACTCTTATGTAGCACCCTTCACATCAGTGGCGTTACGCTTTGCTCTGGTGATATGATTAAAAAATAAAATAAAATAAAAAAAGATAAATTTGGGGAAAGACTACAGTCAGGGTGTACGCATTGCATTCAGCAGTTAGAAACAGTTACTGCTGATTTAGCAAAAATCATGTTTAGAATTTTAAGTTGATCATTAGATATTAAATTTATAAAAAATATTAATTTTCGTCTGTATCATAAGACCGTTATTTTTTATTTTTACTCACTAGTGTTTTGTGTTACTACTTATTATTTGTGATAAATTAGCAGTATAGCCCGGCGTTGCTCGGGTGTAATGAAAGCTGTAAAACTAATCCATGGTCCTCTTTGGACGTTGGCACGAAAGACTAAATTGCAATAGTTGTTTCCAGTTAAAGCGAAACCGTAGACTGAAAGAAAAATGAATGGATGTAAGTCAAATTTTGATTTCCTGGTATCGATATCAAATAAGTTTTTTGTTGTAAACTGAATTTTGAAGGCTAAATAAGTCCTCTGAGCAAATGGTATCATAGCTGTGACTAAGAACTACAATTATACCTACTTAGAGCCAAACCTGAAGAAAAAACTAAAATAAAATGGCTGAAAAAAAAAAATACAGACATACAGGCAGATACACAGACACGCACACAAACATCTTGCTTTATATATATATATATATATATATATATATATATATTATCGATTTTCTGCACTATTGTAAGAACTGCAACCTTGAAACTTCTGAATATCGTTTCTTATGTCTTTGTCTATGAGTGTATAAAATTTGATTAAAATCGGACCACTCCTTCTATAACCCGATTTTTTCGATTATCGATTTTCGATATTTATCGGGGGTACCTTGACACAAAACCTGCTAAGAACACTCGCAGAAGCTTATAGTACAACTGTATAAATTTTCAAGAAAATCGGTTCAGCCGTTTCGGAGTCTATAGGTAACGGACACACACACACACACACACACACACACACACACACACACACACAGACAAAGTTCCATTTATAAATTAGTTTAGATTTATAAAAAATATTAATTTTCCTCTGTATCATAAGACCATTATTTTTTTACTCACTAGTATTTTATGTTACTAATTCTTATTTATAATAAATTATTCTCGTTTACCCAAGATTCTAACTGTGTTATTTGCTTTCCCCAGTATATCCTGTTACTACTTCTTATTCATATACTTTAATTAATAAAAAGTAACGTCGGCATAAATAGAAATTAATAGGCGACATCGGTGGGAGGATTGGCGGTAATTATCTTCTTCATTTTCAAGAACAAAATGAGGTGCAGTTAACCCAGAAATAATTCGAAGTTGACACAAATTAAGAATTACCGGAATTCGGGACGTTATTCTTTATTCGTAATAAGCTTTTGCAATGTAAAAATTAGTTTGCAAAATTAGGATGGAGTATTGAAATATATATCTAGTTGTTTTAATAGTAATAGAAATAATAATAATAATAATAATAATAATAATAATAATAATAAGTAGTAGTAGTAGTAGTAGTAGTAGTAACAGGTTCTTACTTGAAGCAAACGTCAAACCCATGAAAACGTTATTGCCTCTTTCTTTCTCTTTCTATATCTCTCATCTCGTTATCATTTTTTGTGACGTAAAAATGTTTTGAAAATTACGAAAGGCTATTGAAAAATATAGCTGTTATTATTATGTTGGCATTTTTCATCATATTTCGATTTCTGCTATGGTCGCACCACCTAACAAGTCTGCGAGAAGACCTAAGGCAGGTCGTGGTGTGTCGTTATGGCTCAATTTCATGTTTTTTCTATCTCCTCTATCATCCCTAGCGTTACATAGATAAAATTCTCCTTAGTGTGTGGGCTGTACTTAACAAGACAATTATTTGTATATCTCATAAGCTGGTGTTTCCAGGGATTCTTTCAATGTGTTGTTTTGTTCCTTTTTTTATCATTCCAAGTGCACCTACTATCACTGGCACAACTCTTGTTTTCAATTTCCACATTTTTTCTATTTCAGTTTCCAGATCTTTATATTTTGACAGTTTTTCGAATTCCTTGGTTGCTATGTTACAATCCGCTGGACAAGCCATATCAATTAATAGGCAAGTTTTTTTCTTTCTGGTTTTTAACAATAATGTCCGGCCTATTTGCTTCAATTTTTCTGTCTGTGTAGATGGTGTAATCTCATAGAATGGTGATATCTTCTATTTCTGTAACCGGTGCTGGGTGATGTTCATACCAGTGTTTGTTTACATATTTTCCATAGCGTTTGCACATTGTCTAATGTAAATATTGCCCCATTCTACCGTGACGATTTTTATATTCATTTGGGGCAAGTACAGAACAGCCTGAGATTAGATGGTCTATTGTTTCTTGGTGTTTATCACAGAACCTTCATTTTGGATCCATATTATTATGCATAATATTTGCCTGAAAGTTTCTAGTGAAAAGACTTTGGTCTTGCGCTGCAAGAATAAAGCCTTCAGTCTCAGACTTTAATCCAGATGCCCGTAACCATCGATGAGTTTTAACTTTATCAACATTGGATTTATTGGCACGTTCTGAATATTGGCCATGCAGAGGTTTGTCTTGCCAGCGTTGTTTCATCTGTTCAAGAGCTTTATCTTTGGCTTTCATTTTAATATTTTTGGCCGCAATAGTTGGTTCTTGGCTTCTGTTTTGCTTTTCTACAGAATCTACTAACTGTAAATCTTTATTATTATTATTATTACAACAACAACAACTAGTAATATTAGTATTGATAGGTTAATTATTTGTTGCAGACATTAAAAACACGAAAGCGTTATCATTTTCTTCCTTCCTCTACCCAACTCTCTCTCTCTCCCTCTCTCCCTCTCTCTCCCCTCTCTCTCTCTCTCTCTCTCTCTCTCTCTCTCTCTCTCTCTCTCTCTGCCTGTGTGTGTGTGCGTTTTTCCGTCTTTTCTCGCAATCGAAACGGAACAGTTAATTATTTTATGAGGTGTTGGCAGGGAGTAGTACGCGCTAAGACAGGAGTTTTCAAACTGTGGTCCGTGGACCACAGGGGGTCCGCAAAGATAAGATAGGGGGTCCGTAGATTAACTCATCACGTGAAATTCAAAGTATAAATTTTCAATGTCTGGATATTTATTTTTACTTATTAATGTTATCAAATGAAAATTTAAATTTATCAATTTAAAAGTAAGCTTAAAACCAGTTTTTACTACATTAATGCAAAACTATAAGCTATTTTTAGTAAGAATTTATGTATAAATTTCATAAGCGTTTATAGTGGGTCCCTAGACTAAAACTTGAAATATAAAGGGGTCCGTAAGTCAAAATAGGGGTTCGTAAGTCAAAATGTTTGAAAACCCCTGCTCTAAGGCACAAAGGAACAAGCAGAATTATTTGTCAAAATACAACGTCTTTGGTACAAGTCTGTTAGAAGTTGAGGAGGGGTTAGTCATCAGTAAGAATCCTGCTCCTAGCTAGTTCGATTCACGACCTATCCATTCTAACAATTAACAAAAATAACATAAGAACACATTGCTTTCCATTCAGTTCAAATATACACCAAAACAATCTATTTTCACTGGAGAGCTAATTATACACACATTATATATATGCAATTATATTTTTCAAAAATATATAAAGGAAATGGGATAAAGTCATTAAATCAAATAAAAAGTCCAATTAAACAATTTAAAAGAGAATAAACCGGCGTTAGCGCGGTACACTGTTTACCCCACGAAGAAATAAGAAGATCCACTGTATTCCAGTGTTAGACAGAATCAAGAAGCTCACTCGCTAGTGGCGGTGGGGCTGGGGCAAAAGAAAATATGGAATTGGGAAAATGTAAAAGGCTGGTCCAATTAAAAACAGGCATAAAAATTCCGGGGTTGTACGGAATCTTCAGAAGGACCAAAATAAAACAGAGTGCCGGTAACGACAGTCATTCACATTAACTAGGAGAACAAGACCAGCTTAAACTATGTTGAGTTTTGCTAGGGATCCGTCTCTTTGTGATCTGAAGGGGCTAAAAGAAGAAATTAAGTTTGGCCCGATTCATGCCAACTAGGCTCGCAATATGTAGCTACTTTTCGTTGAAATCTGCCGAAAGCAGGCAAAATGATAATATGACTAGCAGTATAGCCCGGCTTTGCTCTGGTGCAATGAAGCTTTAAAACTAATCCATGGTCCTGGTAGCTCAGACTCAGCCTAAAGAATATTTGTGTGAAGTTTGGTGAGAATCGGATAAAAATTGTGGATTTGTATAAAGGACATACAGACAGATGAACAGACACACACACACAAACATCTTGCCTTTTATATATATATATATTATCGATTTTCTGCACTATTGTAAGAACTGCAACCTTGAAACTTCTGAATATCGTTTCTTATGTCTTTGTCTATGAGTTTATCAAATTTGATTAAAATCGGACCACTCCTTCTATAACCCGATTTTTTCGATTATCGATTTTCGATATTTATCGGGGGTACCTCGACACAAAACCTAGCTAAGAACACTCGCAGACTCTTATAGTACAACTGTGTAAATCTTCAAGAAAATCGGTTCAACTGTTTCGGAGTCTATAGGTAACGGACACACACATACAGACACACACACACACACAGACAAAGTTCCATTTATAAATAAGTTTAGATTATTTATTTTTGTCTCAAATTATAACAGTTACTTTCTCGCTCTAATAAATTTTTGTTTTTCAAGAAGACACCACTGATGTTGTAGTGGATTAGAAATTAATTAAAATCAAACTTCTTCTTCACTTTTACAAAAATTCACAATGACGTGCGAAATCCTGGTTTTCCCAAATAGAAGAAGAATTGACCATCTGATTAACGAAAAAGTCAAAACCAGATTTCGCAAGTAGGTGTTAAAATGGTTTTTGACCAATGGGAGCGACTTGTAAGACTTGGAAGGACTTGGCGATCCAGTGTGAAATTCAAAAAGACTATATAAATGACATCGGCGTCAGTCAAGAGTCACAGATGGGCGCCGAGAGACGAAAGAACTAAAATGTAACCAACTTCAAATCGACCCGGAGATAACGTCAGATCGCACCTTGTTCTTATCTATTTCAACAACTACTACTAGAACATTTTGTACGAACTCTTGATACGCTTAAATTTCTCATTGAACATTAACTTCTACAACTTATGCTATTTCTTCATTTGAATAAGTTTCTATTTTAACATTCAAAATGTATATTTTATTATTCCACTCTTCTGCACTAATCCACACATTCCAACTGACGACCGACCTTCTGATAATTCTGATGATAATTCAGCATAAATCCTGTAAACTGTAGAGAGTTCGGTTAAGTCTGACACAAGGCCGAATTAAAGAAACATTAACCAGATGTATACGCTTCAGTGTAAGCAAGAACCCTTTCCGACTCGAATTTTGATTATTTATTATTGAAGTTACTATGTCATATTACAATACAATGTTTAGTCACCAACTTCATTGCAGTCAGATAGATTTTTTTTTTTTTTTTTGTTCTTATTGCCTCGGCGTATAATTTAATTTATAGGTCAAAGGGTTTGTCAGCAAAAATGGGGCGCAAAGTAAAAGCAGTCAAAAGATGAAGATATTACTTTAAAAATGTGTGTGGAATACTAAGAGAAAGAGTTATATAAACAAATAATAGGTTGTACAATGAATGACGCCTGCTTTCACGGTCTGTTTGCGTTACTACAAAATGTTCCACTAAGCCTCTATGCTTTCCTCGTTTTTTTTTTTTTGTTACAATTATTTTGCGTTCTCTGACAGCTGCATACCAACAGTCAGTCAGTTAAGTGCCATACGTGATACACGCTTGGGCGATCATGTCTCGAAAGAGACATGACTGACTAGGCAGAAGATTATCCCGCAGTAGGTTGCCATTGCTTTCTGCGGTAGACTGGTTGCCGACCAAGGCTACAGAACCCAATCTGTCTTGTAATTTGACTCATGGATAGATGGGGAAGATATCTACTATATTGATAAGTAGTAATTAGTGGGGGATCTGTTTATTACTTCAAAGCAATATAAAACCGATCCCCCACTTTATGCCCAGTAGAAGTCTTAATCATGTTTCCAACTATTATATTCAGTCAGTCAGTTAAGTGCCATACGTGATACACGCTTGGGCGATTCATGTCTCGAAAGAGACATGACTGAGTGGGCAGAAGATTATCCCGCAGTAGGTTGCCATTGCTTTATGCAGTAGACTGGTTGCCGACCAAGGCTATAGAACCCAATCTGTCCTGCTATTTAACCCATAACTGGAAGGAAGAGACGGATTAATACCTTTCCCAAGGTATTAATCAATGGATTCAACTGGAATTCGAACTCGGCTCCCCGATTTCTCGTTCCGAGCCGATATCCAATGCACCACAACGCACATCCGCCTGCCAACAGCTATTAATAAATAAGCAATTCGATCGCCCTCCACCATCAGCTCTCCTCTTTTCCCCCGGACGATGCCATTCATCGCCGGATGCGATGCTCGTTCGAAGCACTAAACAACCTCCTCTTTTTACGTTTCTAACAAATACTTCTTCTTCTCCTTGTATGTGCCACGTCCTTTTAGGATGTAGGCGATCATGGTTTTCCACATCTTCCTGTCTCTGGTGGCTCTTAGCACGCTTTCTCCTGTTGCCCCATGCAAACCTCGTTCCGTCATCCACCTGATCAGGTCCTTTAAATATGTTATCCGCTGCTTTTCCCTGTCTCATTTTCCTTCTATCTGGCCTGTTAGTAACAGGTTATCCAAGCCCTCCTTCCTCATTGCATGTCCCAGGAACTTTTTCGAGACATGATCGCCCAAGCGTGTATCACGTATGGCACTTAACTGACTGACTGACTTCCCCACCTTTGTTAAAACACTTCTCGTACATTTATATTGTTGCTGATTCCGCCTTTTAAGTTGCTCACAGTTCTCTTATTCCCTTTGTTTTAATATGCACTATGCACTTTTTCCCCATTATATTCACGGCTTCTGCTCCGATGAGCTTAGCTCCCTGGTGCCCTCTCTGCATGAATTTACTCGAGCCACTAGACTCAATCAAATGTAACCGCAACTTCTACTCTACTGGCTTCTTTTATCGCACTTCCCACCTTCCGTATACTTGCTTCCCTGAAATCTACTCCAAGAATTTAAATACAATCTTGATTGCCATTTCTTATCTCCTTTCCCTAACAACGCTTGTATCTTGTTCTCCGCCCTTTCCACTCTATTCTCGTGCAGCTCTCTTCACACCAGTGTTCACATTCTTCTCTTATCCATTCTCTGGTACTCCCTATATCTTGTTCCTCTTTCTCGTCACTCGCCTCATATGTAACCTCATGAGCACCAGTGGCAGTACTGCCTTGCTTGGAATTACAGGATTATAAAAAAAATGTATCCCAAAACTCCAGCTGTCATAATCTGATTGTTAGCAGCCGTTTCTTTATAGTTAATATTTCCCTTACAACTTCCCCATTACTCATATTTTATGACTATGTTATTCTTAACATAGTCTGTAGAACCACAGCTGTGTCGCATGAAATCTCTTCTCCATCTGTGAATAAATTGTCCGGTTTTCACTGACATATAGGATATTATATAATTCATACTAGTATTTGTTTATATTGTAGTGAGTTCAATAACAGGCTACAGCAGTGGTGAACAAATAACCTGCAGAGTTAGGAGGGAGATAACTCATGACTTCCAATCGTAGCACTACGCAAGGAATGAGAATGATACACACCAGTAAATGTAATAAAGGGTTCGGTTCGAAATTCCTAAAGAAGACCAGAGCGTACAACAGCCGAAACGTCGTACAAATGGCAACAAAGATGAAGACAATAGTCCGAATAATGTAAATCCTGTAAATACTACCTCATCTCAGAAATATAAACAAATAGAATGATCTATTATTAAACGTCGTACAAATAGCAACGAAGATGAGGACAATAGTCCGAATAATGTAAATCCTGTAAATACTACCTCATCTCAGAAATATAAACAAATAGAATGATCTATTATTAAACGTCGTACAAATAGCAACAAAGATGAGGACAATAGTCCGAATAATGTAAATCCTGTAAATACTACCTCATCTCAGAAATATAAACAAATAGAATGATCTATTATTAAACGTCGTACAAATGGCAACAAAGATGAGGACAATAGTCCGAATAATGTAAATCCTGTAAATACTACCTCATCTCAGAAATATAAACAAATAGAATGATCTATTATTAAACGTCGTACAAATAGCAACAAAGATGAGGACAATAGTCCGAATAATGTAAATCCTGTAAATACTACCTCATCTCAGAAATATAAACAAATAGAATGATCTATTATTAAACGTCGTACAAATGGCAACAAAGATGAGGACAATAGTCCGAATAATGTAAATCCTGTAAATACTACCTCATCTCAGAAATATAAACAAATAGAATGATCTATTATTAAACGTCGTACAAATAGCAACAAAGATGAGGACAATAGTCCGAATAATGTAAATCCTGTAAATACTACCTCATCTCAGAAATATAAACAAATAGAATGATCTATTATTAAACGTCGTACAAATAGCAACAAGGATGAGGACAATAGTCCGAATAATGTAAATACTGTTCATAGTAGTAATACATTTTTCTTTCTTTTTTTTCTAAAGATATTTCTTTATTCCTTAATAATTTGCCCAGTTTCCGAAAGGCATCTTTCGATATTCCTATTCAACTCCGTATTTTTGTTTTTCTTTCCATCCACACGTTTATAATGATCGTAAAATGATTCTTTATTACTATGATAGCGATCTGACGAAACTCCACGAATGCCAAGTTACGTGAAACTGCTAGATATGTGTATATATAGTCCTGAATTTTTATTTCTTTTGAAGTTTCCTTTTCTTTTGAAGTTTGCAAAGACATCAACATCAAGTATGGCGCCAAACTCGTTCAGAAATATCTATACTGTCGGCTGTACACCACCGCTTTCTCATATCGACGGTTAAAAATGGCTTCGAGCGAGTGATAATGAGAAACTTTTTCTCTGTCTGCGGTAGAAGGTGTAACTCATACGACTGAATATTTTCAGTCAATGTGCGTTCATACAGGCCGATGTATCCCCATGAGTGCCCAAGTCTGTTCGAGGTATGGTTGCTTTTATCGAGTCACTCTCCTCCAGAATGTGTGTCGTGGTACAGTGGATATCGTCTTGGAACGAGAAACCGGAGAGCAGAGTTCGAATCCTGTTGAATTTCCTGCATTCACTTACGCTAAATACTCATGTGGAAGGTATTAATCCGTCTCTTCTCTCCTGCTATGGGTTAAATAACAGGACAGATTGGGTTCTCTAGACTTGGCTGGCAACCAGTTTACCGTAGAAATTAATGGTAACCTACTGCAGGATAATCATCTACCCAGTCAGTCACGTCTCTTTCGAGACATGATCGCCCAAGTGTGTATCATATATGGCACTTAATGATTATCAACCAAGTCTACAGAATCGAGTCCCCTTATTTAACCCATAAAAGAAATTGATTCATATTTTTCACACAAGTATTTGCACGTAAGTGAATGTAGGAACATGGCGAGAAGATGGGAGCCGGCAAGCTATCTGGGAGTTCACTGAAATTGAATCACGAGGAAGGAGAATCAAAGCAAAATCATGACGGATCGTTCATCACCCCGATCAACGACGGCCGCGCGTCCTATTGAAAAATGGGCGACTGGAGCGATGGACACCATCGAGCTACACATCTCTCTAAACGTCTAACATTCGCACCTCTGTACTTTTAAAGAAAAGGTGGACGGCCATGACAAGGCCGGAACTCCTGAGAGTCATCACCAACATATCAGACTGGAGGAAGTTATAGGATACAAATCCTATATCATCCAACATTTAACTAAAACACACAAAGTAAAATTGCACACCCGCAAAATCGGACCCAAACGACTAAAATCAGTTTGGGAAAACCCAGACCAAGGCAAATTTCACAAGTCAGTGTGAAAAGTAAACTTCTGGATCCTGATTGCATAGGAAATCGAAAATTGATATATGATGTCAGTCAAATTTTTTTCCACACCTAAAGAAGAAAGTGCCTGCTTGAGCCGGTCACGCGACAAATCTACTACTTAAACAATTTTTCCTTGACCGGTCAAATTCAGTCAGAATGAAAGCGATATCTGATAGCATCTCACAATGTAAGGAAGAAACTTCAAGCTGACTCGGTTACGTCTCGTCTTTACTTCCAATTTTCTTTTCTTCTTTTTTACTCCACTCCGCCAAATAGAACAACAACAACAGTAACTCTAAGTCTGTCTGTTAAGTGCCATACGTGAAACACGCTTGGGCGATCATGTCTCGAAAGAGACATGACTGACTGGGAAGAAGATTATCCCGCAGTAGGTTGCCATTGCTTTCTGCGGTAGATTGGTTGCCAGCCAAGGCTATAGAACCCAATCTGTCCTGCTATTTAACCCATAACTGGAGGGAATAGACGGATTAATACCTTTCCCAAGGGTATTTGTACGTAAGTGAATGTAATGAATTCAACTGGAATTTGAACTCGGCTCCCCGATTTCTCGTTCCGAGCCGATATCCACTGCACCACAGCGCACATCCGTAACTCTAAGTCCAATTTCTTTATTTGTTTTGCCTTCTTTCTCACCCTGTCACCAACCTACCAAAAAAGGGAAGGAACATAAGACTTTACATTCTGCTGTGGACATTTCAAATACTTACATTTCTCTATGAACAATTTTAACTACAAAGCTGCATGCATTTACTCAATGAACATTTTTCTTCTCACAAATGTGTTATCGTGTTCAGTTAACAAATTTGTTTCTTCTTACAATTTTGTTATTCTGTTAATAAATCTTTATTTTAATGTACAAACAAAACATTTCATCCATCTCAGTCTCTTTTCGACCTTCTGTTATTTAAATTGTGGGGACTCCGGATGTGTTTGGCACAAGGCCAGTTTACCAAGCATCACCGAGGCCCTTACAAAGTTATCTGTTTCTTTTGCCCCTGGGTCGCTCCACTCCTAACGATGATGCGACTGATGATGATATAACGAACTCATCTCTCCGATTTCTCATTCCGAACTGCTAAACATTACACCACTCTTACATCCATGAAGTATGTAGGTTTCAGCGAGGACCATCTTTTTTCGAACCTCGTCGACTGGCGCTAAAGTATCGTCAAGAACAACAGAAACCACATCACTTGAGAATCTTTTCCAAATAAAAATGGATATCACTTGTAACTCGAAAAGAAAATAATAATATAATTAAAATGTTGATGTTCCCCACTATCTAAAACAATAGGCAAGAAAGGAAACGGTCCTGGACATGACGGTAAACTGCATCCGGCAGCTGATTGTGAGGTTGTGAGGAGCATGGAACTATCTCTTAATTGCTGTTGTTACTAGTTACACCCTAACCTGGAGTGGTAGCACCTGTTAGGGTCCCATCTATGGGAAAATAGTTAACCCCCAAACTGAGGTCAGAACATTATGAAAGTATAAAAATACACTTTTATAGAAATATATACATAAAAATAGACTCTTATAGAAAAATATACATTTTTGAAGAAAAGATTATTGCAATAGCACATTTTTGAAAGAAAAAAATTATTCTCAGTAAAACTATTTTGAATACAAAACTAGAATACATTTTCAGTTTTCTAAAATAAAAAAGAATAAAAACAAAAAATTTTCATTAAAACCTGAGAAAATCAACCTACTCACTATAACCGAACATTAAAAAAAATACCTTAAAACCGAATCTTTTTGGCATTAAACTCACATAGGTGTTGATATGCCATTAAACAAAACTCAAACTCAAACTCCGGTAAGGAAACCCCCATTAATACTAGAAAGAAAAATAACAGCTACTGGACTTGATAATCCTATTATCCAGATTTTTTTTTTTTTTTTAAGAGAAAAAATATTAATTTGAGCTAACATCAACAATGAATACCGAATGTTTCCTCATAAGGAAACAGTAAAAATTGCCATTATCATCTATTATTTATAGAAACCCTATCTCGGGGAGAGCTCTTCCTTCTGAAAGAACGTATATTTTACGTTAAACCTTCTCTCTGAGTACAATAGGTGTGCACACTAATTTAATGACTCGACTTGAAAAGGTTCGAACGTTAGTCGAAATTTGAACTTAGTTTGCAGACCCTATTTTTCGTAAAGTTAACCGTTATGCCAACTTGTCTTAATTTAACTTACCTCAAAAATATTTTTTTTTACCTAATAGCTTTATCAATCCTTTGTAGGTTATTTACGGCTTGTCAACCCTTTGTGGGTTATTTATGGTTTATCAACCCTTTGTGGGTTACTTAAAGCCGAAACATATTTTGTATTGTAAGAATAATGTTTTTTACGAGTGAAGAATCGCATTTTTTTAAGAATAATAACGATATTTTTCCTGATACGAAACCTATTATTTAACCCATAGCTGCGTGGAGGAGATAGACTCATACCTTTTCCAACAGTAATCCGACTGAAATTCGAACTCGGCCTGCAATCTCTTGGCTATCCACACATAAAGCATAAGAAGAGGAATGAAAAGTCATACCCTAAAATAAGCATTGTCACAAAAACAAAAATATAGTATCGCCAATAACTGTATTGACTCGTTTAATAGTCGATGTTTTGATGACCCAATTATAAGGCGAAAATCATCAGTCAGTAGTTTTATGAGGTTTATATCTTTACACGATTTTAATTGCCAGGCAAAACAATTAACATTCATGTTACTTTAAGAGGACATAAAATGTTATTTATAACGTAAAACTATGTAATACCTTCAGCTGATGAAGTTTATCTAAACAGATTAATCCTATCCCAAAATATATCCTAGTATAGTTTGACCTAGTTCTGAATACCTTTCATGGGTTGATTGCTTACTTTCTACGTCGTCTACACCAAGGGTAGCCAACCAGTAGTGCATTGCACTATTACGGGTGGCGCATTATACCCCAGAGATAATTTACAATAATGATCAATTATAATAATACAACTTAATAGTAAACAATTTGGATTACTATAAATAGTTTTAATTCGAAACAATATAAAAATAGAAAAGTTTTTTTATATGATTGTAACAATTATATATTTAAATAAATGATTAATAAAATAAATTTTGTTAAGTAATTATTTTATTTATTTTTGAAAATTATAAAAATATTAAAATAATATTATTAAAATCATCCATTTTTAATCTTGTTATTTAAAAAGCGGTAAATTAGCTTTCTTATTATTTAATTCCCGTGAACATCGATTGAACTTAAATTAAAACTATTAAACAGTCAGTTTGAAACATGCACCTGATAATTGCGTAATGCATGAAACTCCGAGTCGTGCAATCGACGTAGGACAATATGTATATTTATTAATATATATGAAATAACTCTGTTTATACTACATTGAGTAGTGTTTTATTAACAGGTGAATAATAATAATAATATGTATGTTGGTACTCTCATATGTATATTTATTAATGCACTTTACTATATATATATATATACATATATATATATATATATATATTATATCCGAGTGAATAAGGAACGAAGAAAATTTTACAACGTCCAAAACATTAATTTAAAACAATGTTCGATATATAATATAGAGCTGTGAATATTTATTCTAAATTATATTTCAGAACACCTACAATTTTTTTCACTACAAAGTGTACATTTTGTTTCGACATTGAAATTACAATGTTTCATCAAGTGGTGTGGAAAGAAATGGAAAGCCTCTTTTCTTATATTTGGCGAGTTGTGTGTGGGATGTTGGTGGGGGTTAGCCATTATATATATATATATCTATATATATGTAGCGAAAAAATAGCAGTTCGGGGTTTACTCGAAGGAAAGCAGACAAGAGGGGAATAGGGTCAAGGAAAAAGAAAAAAAGAGGAGGAAAAAAGTTGGTTAGCACGTAAATTCCTCGAGGTCAAACACCTAAGTGAATCTCCATTCTGATTAGCCGAACACACACAAAAAAAAAAAAAAAAAAAAAAAAACACCCACATACATTCACAGTAAACCGAAAGTATTTGTCATTTGAATGTAAATCGTCTGCACAACCACACCAACATTACCTGATGATGAGAATTAATCTCGAAACATTAATGTTGGGACGCCCGCGCCTATTCGGCTATAATGGACTATTTCATTACTATGTAAAGTAATGGTGGCATCTACGTAAGGGAGCGTGCCGAGCAGCCGATCGACAAGTCAGTCGTAGACTTCCGGTGACGACCCGGAAGTACCCATTGCTCATACTACGTCTTACGACAGTTGAGACGATTAACCTTTATTCTTGTATTGGATACTAATAACCTTTGTAAATACTATTTTCACGAAATACAACAATTAACCTATTCCTGTTGTTGAGTTATTTATTCTTACGACATAACAATTAAGCTCTATAATACTCATTATATTGAGCACTGTTCATAATAAAATAAATGCCAGAGAACTCAAGATATAAAAAAACCTCGAGTCCTCTTCACTTGGAAATATATCTATATATATATAATTTCCTGTATAACTACTAAATATTTCCATATTACCATATTTTACGGACTCTCATCAGGTAAAATGTGGTGCATTTGAAATTAGTCATGAAAAAATGGTTCATTAGGGAACAAAAAGGTGGCAAACCCTGGTCTAAACTGTACTCAAGTAGACCAGTTTATACCCTCCTTTTGTTAGTAGTATCAATAACTGTTTCTTTATTAGAATGTAATGTAAAATGCACATACAAACAACAATGTTCAATTACAAAAAATGACTCTACTTCAATTATTTTGACCAGAATTAATATGTATCTTATTGTTGTGGCCTGTTAGAGCCAGGAAAAAAGACACGAAAACAAGAAGGTAGTTTGAACCAGTGTATTGGAAGAACTGAGCATATATACAAAATTAGAGTTATTAATCAGCAGATAGAAGCGTCCGCCGAACTGTCAAGTTACACTACGTCTCGACTGCCTCCTCTAGGAAGCCTTGCAGGTTAGTATTTATGAAAGAGGAAGAGTTCATTCCAATATAGATAGGGCACCATAACACTTATTAATGTGCAAACCAAGGTATCAGAATTAAATTATAGACAGTAGAATACACGCAAGAAATCTCTGCGAACGTGTGACGCTACATACTCCATAGCATCTCCGACAATCATCTTTGGATATAATCATATACATCTTATTACTTAAAAAAATGAAAAGTGTACATTCAGGTTGAACGGTAGGAATATATTCTGGTTTCGCATGTTTTGTACCCAGTAAAGTGAGAGGCATAACCAGAGTTAGCCTAACCATTTTTTTTCTTTTTTAATCATATCACTCCGAGCAAGGCAGTAACGCCACTGATGTGCAGGGGGCTACATAAGAGTAAAAAGATTAGAAGAGAGCGAAGAGAAAGACGAACCAGTCAGAAAAGAGCAAGAGAAGGATGGGAATACAGGTGTGATGACAGTTGCAAAGGTGGAGAGAAAGGAAAGGATATACAGGGCGGTGTGGAAAGAACTAGGGTCAAGTAGTTAAGAGATGAGTATTGACCTTGCATTTAAATTCCTGGAAGTTGTAGCCGTTAGGAAAGCAAGTATATGGAAGCGTGTTCTACAGGCGGGAAGTGCGAGAAAAGAAGGTGAAGGAGTAGAATTGTCGTCTGCATTTGGTTGATCTAACTGTGAATAGGTGAGACCCAGTTGCCAGTCTGGTTGCACGAGTAAACACCTGTTGCGGAGGCACCAGTGACTTAAGTTCGTTGGAGCAGAAGCCATGGAAGTATTTATAAAACAGACAAAGGGAAGCCACATCTCGTCACATTACTAATTCTCCGTTGGAGACTCGGATATAAAACACCCTAGTTTATGAAATAGAAATACTTGATAGAGAAGAACACTGGAGAGTCAAATGTCTATAGGAATCAGTACGTATGCTAGGCTATGAAGACATTCTAAGTAGGCCTAGCACAGAAATAAGTATGATATGGAATAGGGCGAGTAACTAAATGAGAAAGAGATTTGTTATCTTTCCTAGACATGGTCAGCAGGATGTGAACAATCTTCCTCTGTAGATTACACGCATAAGTTTGAAACTATTTGACTGTTACCTGGATAGACAAGCTTCTGATGACAGCCGGACGTCACAACGGTGGAAACGATGTGAAATGAAAAACAAAGATAAGGACAATAGTCCCCATGTAAATAATAATAAAGCCTCATATCAGACATTCAGAAAGAAACTTAGGTTACTGCACAATTTGAAGTGGGAGGTATATTCTAAATTGCTGCATTGGTTTATTTATATCATATTTTGAATAAGAGTAGCCATAGATCCAAGGAAAATAAAAGCTTTTCGATTTTATCTTATTTAATACATAGTTAACACCAAGCTAATGTAGCTATTTACATGATATCCCATGGATGCGTTGTGGTGCGATAGATATCGGCTAGGAACGTGAAATCGGGGAGCCGATTTCGAATCCATAGTTGAAGTCGTTGCATTCACTTACGCGCAAATACCCTTGGGAAAGGTATTAATCCGCCTATTCTCTCCAGTTATAGGTTAAATAACAGGACAGACTGGGTTCTATAGCCTTGGTCGGCAACCAGTCTACCACAAAAATAATGGTAACCTACTACAGAAAAATCTTCTGCCCAGTCAGTCATGTCTCCAAAGGGACATGATCGCCCAAGCGTGTATCACGTTTGGCACTTAACTGACTGATATGATATCTCACTAGCTGCTGAGTGTTAGTACCGTTGCCAGGGCAGACCCCATTGATTTACCCCAACAAAAATTGTATATTTGTAAATATTTTTTGGTGTGTTTTGTAAATTAAATATTTGTTGGCGTTTTATCTCTAGAGTTTTGGTCTATCATTTTTTTTTCTTTTGTTACACTTAACACGTAACAGACATGAAGCACTTTTCCTTCATGAATATAGAAACTTATAATCGATATGGTAAGTGTAATGATTAGTCTAACCGTTTCCATATATGGAAGTTAACAACTATTTTACAAGTGTATAATTGCCACGAAATGCATTCAACTCAGACGCGATGAGAAGAGAAATCTTGCTAAATATCAATAAATAAAAATGGTGGGATTGTGTTTCTGGAAACAGACGACTAACGAACAAAACAGTAAACTGAGCAGATTGAGAAATAGTAGCTTGTTGTGTGGGAGAAATAAAGGTTGTTTCTACAATGAACAACAATGCCTTAACATTAATGCCAAAAGCAAAGCTTATTTTTTATTTTTGTGAAAAATACATCAGTCAACTAAGGAATCCTTTGTAATTAGAGACAAAGTAAAAAAAATTGCATGGGTCCAGATTTAACCGGTAGGCAAGTTCTCACCCACTATGGATGGTTAACGTAATCAAATCTTTTTACTCTTATTTCACACCGTTTTGGCCTTTAGTTGAAATCGGGTGTTGTCTATTTCTCATATGCGCTAGTGGTCAGGGCTCGAGTCCATGGGCACACCGGGCACGGGTCCGGGCCGATCCGTGCAATCATAGTGAAAATCCGGGCAAGGAAAAATGTCTTCATCCGAAATCAAACTAAACACTTCACGAAGAAAGAAAGAAAGAAAGAAAGAAAGAAAGAAAGAAAGAAAGAAAGAATGAAAGAAAAATCGAAGAAAACATCCGAATGAACGCAGTAAAAATCTGTTTATTTATTAATTTGGGGAGAAAAGACTGGTTATACTCAGAAAGTCCGAACCCGATTTCCTGCTTTCGTTCACGTTCTGCGCCTAATTTCCATCGGAATAGCCGAAAAAATCCGCAAAATCATAGTTTCTGGAAACGGATGACACAGATGACGCCATCACATTGTCAACTAATAAATCCAGGCAATTTTTTCTGTGCCCTGTCTGTTTTTAGCATCAGCTACGACCCTGCTCGAGTCCATATGAAAGTTAAGATTTGTGATACTGATTTACAACCAGCCGAGCTCTAATTGGAAGACAGACGCAACTAACTTTCTACCCAAGCCAATTCTGTTTCATGCCGTATTCAGCTGGTAAACTTAACCGAATACGAGACCAAAAAAATATTATGGCATACTACAGCGTGTTTGGCAGGAGTTGGACTACCAACTTGACGTGTGTTCTGCCCCCCCCCCATAAGCATGGACCAATCGAGTCGCACTGAAAGCAATATACTGCGTCTCCTCGGCCTTACCCTATCTTCCGATCTCAAGTGGAATCATTAGATTGAGTCAATAGCTAAATCCACTGCTAGGAAGGTTGGGTCAATGTGTCGGGCCAGGAAGTTTTTTTATGCCTGAATCCATCTTGCACATATACAAATCAGCCATCCGTCCGTGCATAGAATACTGTTGTCATATATGGTCAGTCGCCCCTGCTGTTCCTCTCAATTTTCTCGACAGGCTCTAATGGAGAATCTGTACTATGATAGATCCCGACTTGACGGCCACTTTCTCACCGGCGGGATGTGGCTTCCCTCTGTCTATTCTACAGATATTTTCACGGCTTCTGCTCCGACGAACTTAAGTCACTTGTGCCCCCGCCACAAGAATTTACTCGTACAAACACACTGGCAACAAGGCCCCACACATTTACAGTTAGATCAACCAAATTCAGCCGACAATTCTACTCCAACAGCTTCTTTTCTCGCGATTCCCGCCTGTGGGACTGCCTTTCGTATACTTGCTTTCCTGACGGCTACAACCTCCAGGAATTTAAATACAATGTCAATACCCATCTCTTATCCGCTTGACTCCAGCCCTTTCTACATCACTCTGTATATCTTTTCCTTTCTCTTTCCCTTCGCAACTTTCTTCATACCTGCGTTTTCTTCCTTCTCTTGCTCTTTCTCTGACATCCCCTTTAATTAGTTCGTCTTTCTCTTCCCTCTCCTCTTGTCTAAACTTTTACTCTTATGTAGCCCCCTGCGCATCAGTGGCGGTACCGCCTTGCTTGGGCTGAAACGATTAAAAAAAAAAACAAGTGGTGCGCATATTGAACAGTTGTGAAATTTTGTGAAATCGGTTATAAAATCAATATCTCCTTAAATATTTTATTCGAATTTTGATAAATAAATATTTGATTATTTAACATGAAGCTTATTTGTTTGCCTGAGACATGTAATTACTCAGATATTCACATTTTAAATTATGTCAATTTTGTGGAAATACCCTGAATTATAAACCAGCAGTACTTATGAGAGTGTGAGGTAAACTCTTCCCCGATGACAATAGTCGTTCTATTAAACCAGGTAAAAGCCAACATTTTGAGTATTGATATTCAATACAAGTATCTCCTCTCCATATAGGCAAAGAACCATTTTTCTAAACCCATTACTGAATAATGTATTCAGGGGAGAATGTAAAAATGTTAGCTGCACAACATGAAATTTCTTCTTCTTCTTCTTCATGTGCCGTGCTCCTTCAGGACGTAGACAATCATGGACTTCCACTGGGCTCTGTCTCTTATCCCTCTCAGTAAGTTTTCTCTTGGTATCGCTTCTAAGCTCCGCTCCGTCAACCATTTACTCCGACCCAATAAGTACGTCACTCGCTGCTTTCCCCTGTCTCTCCTTTCATTTATCCGACCTGTGTGTATCAAGTTCTTCCTCATTACGTGTCCTAGGAAACTCATTTGTCTCTTCCTGATATTTGTTATCAGTTTTCTTCTCGTTTGCATCCTTTCCAACACCTCATCGTAGCACACGTGCTCTGACTATGGTATCCTCAGCATCCTTCTGTAAAATCACATTTCTGCTGTCTCTCCTTCATCTTTGATGAGATCATCCAACATTCACTTCCATACAGAAGGACAGATGTCACGTAGCAATCCAGCACTCTTTTCTTTGTTTCTAATGAGATTTTCCTGTCTTTCAGTATGCTGGCTAGCTTCTGAAATGAGTATTTGGCCACGTCAATGCGTCTTTCAATCTCTATGTCGCATTTTCCATCCTCTGTCAAAACACTTCCCAGACGCGCCATCTTTGGATATAAAAACGTCGAACTCTAGAAAACTAGAGGAACAGACATCCAGTCCAAATTATCTTCGCAGCAGTGCAACTTGAAGAATTCTATTATTTGTATTGATTTACTAAAACAACCCTGCTAACAATTAGATCGCATAGCTTATACTATTACCTGCTTATATTACGTGATATAATGGATTGTGTTGAGGTGGGTTGTTTCATTTTTGTGACATGTCAACTCATATTGTCCAAATCAGTTTTATTATTATAACAATAATAACAAGAAGCTAAAAAGTTTTCTCTTGACTATTTCCAGGAATCTTTTTGCACTTCAGGTCGCCTTGGGGATACCTAACATTATTGGAAATGTGCAGGCAGTAGTACTACTAGGAACGCCTCATATACTGAGGAAAATTTTTGTCCCTATGTTTCGGGTAGGAGGTGATATATGATGATCATCAATTAGTTAAGTGTCGTACGTAATATACACTTGGGCGATCATGTCTTGAAAGCGATATGACTGACTGGACAGAAGATTTTCCTGCAGTAGGTTACCATTACTTTCTGCGGTAGACTGGTTG
Organism: Ascarosepion bandense; assembly: GCA_037127315.1. Taxonomy (NCBI): domain Eukaryota; kingdom Metazoa; phylum Mollusca; class Cephalopoda; order Sepiida; family Sepiidae; genus Ascarosepion; species Ascarosepion bandense. The sequence goes on from JBBBDQ010000405.1 coordinate 521,899, forward strand.
CTAACCAGGGCTATAGAAATCAATCTGCCTGTTATTTAACCCATAGTTTAAGGGAGAAGTGACTGATTAGTACCTTTCTCAATGGTATTTGCGCGTAAGTGAATGCAACGGATTCAACTGGAATTTGAACTCAACTCTCCTATTTCTCGTTCCACCGATATCCACTGCACTACAACGCACATCCTATCTATGATCATCATCACTTGGCCTAAGCATCTAATGTAACACTGTATCCTCACCCCACTGGACCGACGCACTCCACCAGACCTGCCGTTGGTCCGGTATGGTCTAGTATTACTGGTTAGACACAAGTCTCCTGTTCTCAATGTCAATTCGATCCCACCCTCCAGCCACATTGTGATTTTTTTTATCCTGGAGAGCGGTCAACAGATCGTAAGAACCCGGAATCTCCCTTTTTATCCACCTGCGTGTTTGTCGGGTGAGAATCGAGTTAACAGAAAAATAAATATCACCAAGTCGATGCGATTTTGGAAGGAGAAAATGTATTTTATATATCAAAAACACACACACACACACACACACACACACACACACACACACACACACACACACACACAATTATTGTTGCACGAAGTTGAATGTCTCTTGTATATAAACAATAACTAAATAAAACACAAATACTTCCAATAATTTCGGTAAAGGAGAGATGCGGCCTTCGTTTAACTCTTTTTGGTTTGTTCTTAGTGCAACTATTTCAACCTTCGACGTTCCCATTCTCAGTGGTAGTAACGGTAGTAATAGTGTTAGTGGTAGTAGGAGTAGCGGTATTTAGATGTTAGCGGCGGTATTTCGCTTCTTCGCCCTCAGTATCAGCAACACACACGGCCGACGCTTCCTTTCAATCTCTGACATCTCTCAACTCAGTTCGACTGCATTCGAAGACAGTCGAAGCCCCAACTCCTACGCTCTCCTCTTCTCGTCCCATCGACCCGTCTTCGTGCTTCTCTTTGTGCTCGAGCAAACACGCGTTTAAATAGAGTTTGGTGGTCTTAGAATGCAATCTGATTATTGACTTCTATCTCTAGTTCAACCACACCAACCCCCTCCATGACATAATTTTAAAGTGAAATTTCAACTTTCCAAGAATAAACAATTTACTTTTTTACTGATTGGTTTCCGAGGTTCACAACAATTTTGTTTTTTTTAATCACATCACCCCAAGCAAGGCGGTAAGGCCACTGGTGTGCAGGGGGCTACATAAGAGTGAATAGATTGGAAAAGAGAAAGCCGGAAACCACGTCCTAAGCAGGGAACAAGGGATGAGCCTCTACACCTGTTCAATAGACGTGGGTGGAGTGTGAACCGGGCGATAGTTCAGTCTATCTACTCCAATTGAAAAAAAATTAACAAAAGAGAAAAGTGGAAAGATTGGAAAAGAGAAAGCCAGAAACCACATCCTAAACAGGGAACAGGGGATGAGCCTCCACACCTGTTCAATAGACGTGGGTGGTGTGTGAACCGGGCGATAGTTCAGTCTATCTACTCCAATTGAAAAAAATTAAACAAAAAAGAAAGTGAGAAGACTGGAAACCACGACCGAAGTCGAAGGAAAATGAACCGGAAACCCCTTCCTAAACAAGAAACAAGGCGATCAGCTCTACTCCTGTTCAAACGAACGGGGTAGAGTGTAAAACCAGGTGATGGTGGGTACTATCTACTCCAATAATAAAAAAAAATAAAGTTTTAACTTAGTATAAGTCGAAACGAGATTTAAACGCAAAAATTATTTACAATAGCAGAATACTGCCCCTGTTAAAAAATTCAGACAAATTAAAGACAAAAATTAAACAGACAAAAATTAAAATTAAAAATTAAAATAGAATGTGGAAATCAACATACCAGTTAGGTAAGACAGACTGAAAAAGTTGAGCAGAAATACCGAACTAGGATTCCGTTCTTTAATTTTCCCAGAGAATTTACTGGTGTTATCCGCCATCTTGGGTTAGTTGTGCTATTGTTTTATCACTTTACTATTAATTATTCTGGCGTTCTTTTTGTAAACTACAGAGATCTTGTTTAAAAAATTCTAGATCAAAACATCCGTAATTTTAACTTCGATTCTTATACTGGCAGAATCCGTTTCTCTTTAAAAGTTCCAAATTATTACGATTCTATTAGTAATCTGATATCCTTTATATACTTACAAAAAGATTGTATTTCTAAATTAACATTACAAAGTCTTTACAGCATATCAACATCTTGGTTATTCGAAGACAGTCACTTGTTTTTTTTCTGTTTTGCGGCACATTCTCCATTATTATCATTATTATTATTTCAGGGGTCACATCGCCCCTACCGCAATAAGAGTCGTAGTAGTAGTATTAGCAGTAGTAGTCATTCTCATCTTCATCCTCCTTTCGAAAATAGATAAATAAATATGCATTGATTATACTTGAGTCTACAAAGATTTACTTAATTCGAGAATTATCTCAGACTAGCAGTATAGCCCGGCGTTGCTCGGGTGTAATGAAAGCTTTGAAACTAATCCATGGTCCTGGAGCTCAGACTCAGCCTAAAGAATATTTGAAATAATAAAATAATTGCGACAATTTACCAATCGCACCTAATATATATATATATATATATATATATATATATATATATATATATATATATACTAGTATTATAGCCCGGCATTGCTCGGGTGTAATGAAAGCTTTAAAACTAATCCATGGTCCTGGAGCTCAGACTCTTTGGACGTTGACAGGAAAGACTAAAAAGCAGTAGTTGTTTCCAGTTAAAGCGAAACTGTAGACCGAAAGAAAAATGAATGGATGTAAGTCAAATTTTGATTTCCTGGTATCAATATCAAATAAGATTTTTGTCGTCGTAAACTGAATTTTGAAGGCTAAATAAGTTCTCTGAGTCAATGGTATCATGGCTGAGACTAAGAACTACAATTATACCTACTTAGAGCCAAACTCGAAGCAAAAACTAAAATAAAAGGGCTGAAAAAATTACAGGCAGATAAACAGACACACACACAAACATCTTGCCTTTAATATATATATATTATCGATTTTCTGCACAACTAAGAACTGCAACCATGAACCTTCTGAATATCGTTTCTTATGTCTTTGTCTATGAGTGTATGAAATTTGATTAAAATCGGTCCATTCCTTCTATAACTGGATTTTTTTGATAATCGATTTTCGATATTTATCGGGGATACCTCGACACAAACCTAGCTAAAAAAAAACACTCGCAGACGCTTATAGTACAACTGTGTAAATTTTAAAGAAAATCGGTTCAGCCGTTTCGGGGCCTATAGGTAACGGACGCACATAAACAAAGTTCCATTTATAAATAAGTTTAAATCTCAAATAAAAAGATGGGTTGGGATAAGCGGATAATTGGGATTTTTTTAAACTAATAAGCGTTAATAAAACCTGAAGAGTTGAGTAGGATTAGTCTATAATTAAGTTTTAGTTCATAGCAGCGAGGAATTTGTTATTTTTCATGGGCAGGCTGATATCAACGTTATTCAATTCAATTTCTTCAAGTTTTTCATAGCAACGTTCAGCCATTTTCGTAACGTGAACAAAGTCTCATTGTTTTTATTTGTACTCTTCGTTGGAAACAAAGAGAACACTGCTGGACACTCTCATCAAAGATGAAGAAAATATTTGAAGCAACCGACATACACTACCGGCCATAATTATTAGGCCACCCCAGTTTTTTTTTAAAACAAATGACGTATTTCATACTATTTTTAGTATTTATTGCCAAGTGGATAATTCTAAATGAAAACAGAATGGTTCTTTTTTAAAACTGCACCATAATATGTGCATCAAATGAACTGTTCTGGTGTCCAGCTTTTGTGCTCTCTTCTGAAAACTTCTCTCTTCTCAGTCTCTTCTTCTTATTGGATGGCCGAAGAAAAGGTTTTCTGGCTGCCTTGTAAAATTTTGCAAAGTAATAATAACAAAAGAACCATTCTATTTTCATTTATAATTATCCTTTTGACAATAAATACTAAAAATAGTATGAAATACATCATTAAAAAAAACTGGGGTGGCCTAATAATTATGGCCGGTAGTATGTATTCTACAGAAGGATGCTGAGGATGCCATAGACCGAACATGTGAGCAATGACGAGGTTTTAGAGAGGATGGAAACGAATAAGAAACTTATACTTAACAAAAAGAGAGAGCTGAAGTTTCTGAGGCACGTAATGAGGAAGGAGGGCTTGGAGAATATGATGCACACAGAAAGAAAGAGAGACAGGAAAGCAACGTGTGAGATGCTTGATGCGCTTGAGTAAGTAAATATCAGAGCAGGGTGTTATGGTGAAATACACCTATTCCTCAGATAATGGATTCTCCATCCTATATTAATAAGAGTTAACAGGAAATTAACAGGAGAAGTTCTTGAGAAGTTCTTGGAAAGTTCATAGGAGTTCTTTAGACTTCTATTGGAGTTCAGTAGAACTATTAGGCAGTTGATATTAGTCGACAGTTAGCCGAATACTAAGGAGTCAGCTTTCAGTGGAAGATTACCAAGTTCCTGACATTTTGGGTACGTTAAGTCGATTAGCAACCGACATAGCACGATTATAACCTTCAGTGCGAAAACTACTCCACAACACATGGTTTGGGAGAAATAGCAAGAGAAATGATGTTAAGAGCTACAAGACATAGGGGATGTAGAGGGGCATGATCACCTACATCCTCAAGGGATACGGCACAAAGAGAAAGTTGGATTTAAAAAAAAAAAGCGAATTGCTTTGGCAAGATATCCTTGTTTTGGTGTTAAAGGAAATCCTTTTTTTTCTTTGGCTTAGAATTACAAAATGTTTTAACCGCTTTCATTCATGTTTCTATAGAATTTTACATTTCCGTATAACAGCTACAATGGTTTGCTTTTCTTCTATAAGAGCCGCTCCTAATCGTCTGGTTTCAGTCATATATTAAATAACGAGAAAGGACTGTGTGTTGTACGACTAAATTACCCTTTTGATTCATTATAATTTGAATTAACTTTAAAATTGAATAAATTATTATCCCAATGAAGTTTAACATCCGAAAGATTTATAATTTCGACAAAATTTAGAATTGAACGTATTATAAATTTTAATAAGGTTTTAGAATAGAATGAATTATATAATTTTAATGAAGATTCTTTATCAAATAAGTTCCGCAATTCAAAAATTACAATTTCCTTTGAATTTAAATATTTGTAGGAAGCCTCCACAAAAATAAATCAGTTCGAATTTGAATTAAGAGCGAAGGTGGGATTTATTTTTTCAAAAATTAATAAGCGATTGAATTCGGATTATTTAGAATTGAACGAATTATAATTTTAATAAAGTTTTAGAATAGAATGAATTATATAATTTCAATGAAGATTTTTTTATCAAATAAGTTCCATAATTCAAAAATTATCATTTCCTTAAAATTTAAATATTTATAGGAAACCTCCACGAAAATAAATCTTTTATTTTAGTTTTAATTGAAAGCTAAATGATTAAATTTATTATTTTCACTAAGCATAATAGTCTGGTGTATTTCAAACAGAAATTATATTTATTGGAATATAAAATTTTGAGTTTTTTTTTTAATTTTCAGTTTTTCAGCCATTTTTGAGCGATCGACACATTTGTAAACAAAAGTTAATTCTCGGGTTTAAAAATCTTGCAAAAACAAAATATACATCTGTGACACATTATTTTTAAAAAATTAACAAATTTAATGTTAAATTAATCTGATTAACACAACTATTACTTATTTAAAGCATGAGATTTAGAATAAAACTATTTTTAAACACAGAGTTGACTTTTCTAACATTTCCACTGTATGTGTTGCCAGATTTGACAGATGCGAGATAAGATCACTAGTGACATAAATGTATGGCGATCACTAGTGACATAAATGCACAATTTTCTTTTCTTGTAAGAGAAAAAAAACTGAAATACACATGATCTTTTAATTTACATATAGAAATTATTTTACAAAAAAAACACTTCAAATACAGACACAAAAAATTAAATTCGAAGGCAAGACGATTTGTATTAATATTTTTTTTAATTTTTGATTAGTAAATATAATTTTCGCTTAATAAGTTTTTTAAACTAACTTCAACAAATCATTGAAGTATTTTTAAATATTTTTTTAAACTTTATAAATTATTATAATTTAAAAAAATGAAAACAATTCTTTTAAAATTTCATTATTAATAGAAAAAAAGTTCTTTACACTATAATATCCTTAATTTATAATATTTCCTCAAGCAATTAAAAGCTTATCAAATTAAACAATGTCATAGTTATATTACATTTTTATTTTATTCTTAGGAGCAAAAAATAATACATGATTTACATTCTGCAATGAGTTCTGCGTTTAACTAATCCAACCAATCATCGCAACAAAAGTTTATTTCTTAAATTTTCATGAATTTACGTGGAGGTGAGTATCAGATGTAAAAAAAATATATTTTTATCAAGATATTTTTAAATAATACTTTCAAAAAAATTTTCATTCATTTACAAATAGATATTAATAGTTTCATTAAAATTCGACAATTGTTTGATTATTACAAGAATTTCCAAACGAATGTAAAAAACTGAGTTATGTAACATTACGTTTTCCATTGGTTACCCGCTAACTAAAAAATCAAAACAAAATTATTACCAAAATTTCGCACGTGTTAGAAGGGATTAAATCTTTTTTTTAAATAATTATAAAATACTTTTAATCTTTTCTCTTAATAATAATATAAATATTTTGATGGAAAAGGTTCGGTTTTATTAAGTTTGAGGCATATTTATTCATATTATGCTGTTTTTTCAGCGATTTAATGGAGGTACCTAGATTCAACAGTCGGTTAGAAGAGTATTGGTTGTTTATATGCGAGCCGCTTGTGTGTTATCCAACTTGGCTTTGCCGAAATGTCGCTAGGGGCGCTCCTTAATCCTATAAATAGGCAATGATATTCTCACTCTCCCTCTTTTTGGTCTTTTCAGCTCTTGCTTTCGGATGGAGTCGCGCGTGGGCAAAAGTGTCCCTCACCGGAGCGTGTTCATTCTTATGTTTTCCTCTCTTTCTCTCTCCTACCCTCTCTTGACATTTGTACTCTCTCACGCACACATATACACACACGTGTCTAGCACACAGACACAAAAACAATCACAAACACACACACACACACTAAAAAAACAAGCACATTCTTATTACCTCGGCCTTAAGGCGGAGGTATTGTATTCGGTCACGTTTGTCTGTTTTTTGTTAGTATGTATGTCGTATGACCGTGGTCAAGATATCTCAAGACTCGCTGGGTGGATTCGGATGAAGCTTTCAGGGATTATTCATCTTCATGACTGGCACGAACTGATTAGATTTTGGATTCGATCCGATACGTGATAAAGTTTCTGGGTTATTTTTCAGGATTTTTTTACTAACATTTTTCGTACGTTTCACATGCCAAATACTGAATTAGCTCCCCTAGATCGCTTTACGTCATTACATTTTTAAATGCACTATTTTTCTACGAAAATATTATTATTTATAATATAAATTTAATATTTATTATCTAAAAGCCAAAAAAATAGATAGATAAAATGAGTCAAAATACAACTTTAGAATATTAAAAAGTAAAAACGAACACTTCCACAATTTTTAATTTCATTTAAATTTTTTTTTTTTGTAGTTTCACTCTTGAGAGGGATTAAGTTCATTGCAGTTCTTCCAATTTTAATAATCATTTCTTGCTAATCGCTGAGATTATCTCCGTATTGCTTTGGCGGAGGTTTTTGGTCTTTGACAGCTCTTGTTATCACTTGTTTTAATGTTTTTTACGTTCATTAAAACTTGTGGGGTTTGATACATTGACACCCCCCCCCCACACACACACATGGTCATTCAGCGTTCACGTGATAACTTAGTTTCCCGCGTAAACGAATGCCAATAAAAGCGGGGAACGTCACGTGGTACGCTAGTTAGGATTTTGTCCCGGGCAAGAGCAGACATGTTTCCCTAACTCACAAAAACACACGCGCACTAATTGCGGGTAGCAATTAGGGGCGCAATTTTTTATTTCTCACCAGGGAAAGAACTTTTCTTTCCTTAATTTTTTGCATACTGTCAACCCTATGTAACCTTTGTTAATATATTGTTTTTCTTGTTACTTTCGCCTACTCGTCTTTCTTATTGCCTGTTTTATTTCATGACCCCAGTTACGTCGAGTCGACTCGTAAACTTAAATTAGTAATGGACGCCTCGTCCTCTACAAACTGCTTCCACATGTTATTTTTTGTTTGTTTTTTGTTAATACGTGCATTGTTTGTTTTATATTGTTTTGTGTTACTTGTTTTTTTTCCTGGACTCATTCTGCCAATATTGTTTGCGGTATAAATTTTCCAGGTGCCCGTAAATATTCAAAGTGTTGATTTATGGTGAATATTCTCGGTATTTATTCATCGAAGCTCCGAAAATAAAACGAACTGATTCAAGGGGTGTAAACAAATAATATATATTCATTTGATTTGGATTGGAGTGGGTTCTTTGTAATTCAGGTTAACAAAATCTCATTTATAAGGCAGATCTAAGTAGCAATCGGGAGAAAGTCCGTTTCGCTTCGGTATTCAACAGTTTAGCAGTCAAAAATTGGGAGTAGTCGTCATGTTTAGAAATAGGTCAGTGTCAGTCTATAGTCGGCTCTAAACAGGACAGAAAATATCATTTGCAAATAATCCCTTAAAATTCTTCACGCGTCATGCATAAATAGTTTCTATAGATGTCCTGCCTCCTCGTCGTGTCAGTTTATTTCCTTTTTGACTAGACCCTAGACTACTGGTTCGAACCTTGATTTCGACTCACATCAAAAGTCTCTGTGTTAATTTTTTTTTTTTGATTGGCCTAAATTATTTTATTTTTCGGTATCCCATTCTTTACACACACACACACACACACACACACACACACATACACACACACACACACATATATATATATATATATATATATATATATATATATATATATTTATATATATAGGAAAGTTTTGTAAATTGTTTGAAGTATTGTGTATATTAGGTGTATGGTTAGGTTTTGAAGGCTATCACAATGAGTTTAGTAAAATAAAAGAAAATAAGGGAGGCGTTGGGTATTACCTATTTATTATTCATTAATATTTCGAGACCATTCGTTGAAAGGCACGGTCCACGAACGGACGTGAAATCAGTCTCTCTTACCATTCTGAAGATGAGATTTTGATCTCGAAATATTTATGAATAATAAATAGGTAATACCCCACATTTTTACCTTCTTTTATTTTACTAAACGCATTGTGATAGCCTTCAAAACCTACACACACACACACACACACACACACACACACACACACACACACACACATATATATATATATATATATATATATATATATATATATTGGAAGCTATGCGTTAAGTCTCTCTGATTCTTGGTAATTTCAAGTCACAGGTGGCTCCACCCTTTCAATCCCTGATTAATCTTCCAACTACTCAAATTAAGATTCCACCCAGTCAAATTCATAAAAAAAATACGACCATTCTAAATTTTTATAAAAAAATGAGAAATTTACAAATCATGGGATAGTTACATACCAATTGGGAGATCCTCCCTTCGAGGCACCCCTGGTAGTACTGCACCACATAGTGGTACCACGCGAGGCACTAGGACATGGTAGCTATCGGAATTGCATCATCAACTGAAATTTCGACATATCTCAATACATTCCGTCTAGCAATTCCGAGAGATGGGGATAGTTTGTCCCTGTTTAAATGACTTTGCATGTCTGAGTTGGACATATCTGAACAGTTAGAACTGTTTGAGTTGTTGTGTCCTTATCTAATCATTTAACTGAATGAATGTTGCTTAATAATTCTGAGTCCTGATCAACAGAGAGTTAAAACTTTCCCCAAAATAACCACCGACCAAATAAATTCTGAGAGTGTTGCAAGAATCTATATCCATTTCCAATAAAAAATAAAATAAAATATATAATTTTTGAAAAATACATCATTTAGATGCGGTTAGGACACACCAGTGATGTTACCCTGGTTCATTGACGGTTTCGGTCCTTTACAAACATCATACCTTCTCCCCAGGTTGACCCAGCCAAGGTTAATCAGGCCCCGGCCTGTGTCCTAATCTCTGCTTGCTACGTTATTGGAATGCAAGATGCTCAGGAGAAGAGGAAAAATTTCTAGAATAACGCCGTCCACAAATAAATAAATGTCCAGTGATGATAATGTGTAAATGGTTCTAGTAAATATATGGAAAAAATAAAATAAATTGATTTTTCGTGATATTAATGTGAAGATGAATGGTTAAAATAGCTAAATGACCAGATAGAGAAGAAAAACTCATTAAATATACTAAAATAAATACATAAATTAACACGATGTGGAAGATACCATTCCATAGGGATGAAGGAATATGCCTATTAATGAAATCGAAAATCATACCGAATACGGTAGATATGTAAATCACTAGAGACAAAAAAAAATGATATTAATGTAATATTTCGGATTAAAAAAAACTAAAAGGATTGAAAATAACCACCGACCAAATAAATTCTGAGACTGTTGCAGTGTCTTATTTTAATTTTTTTTTTTTTGTTTATGTATATTATTTATATATTTTATTTTATTTTTTTATTCGGAATGGAATCTAGCATTCCATCTAGCAATTCCAAGAATGAAAATTATGTGACCTAACTGCCACTCTACTACTCCCGAAAACTCGTAAAACCAGAGTGCCAAAGAAGAAATCTCACCAGAACAATTACCATGAAAGTATGTATAGAAAAGGCGTAAGGAAACTACCTTATGACGGTGAGAGTGTGACTGAAGTGAAGATGCAAGATAAGGACCTATAATATTGCAGATTTTTCTTTGAATTCTGTCAGGAATTGGTAGATACATATCCGAAGCACCAGACTATATTTGGCGATTATATTCAATACAAAGACAAATGAAAGACTTAAAAAATGCGTAAGATAGATTATAGCGTAATAAAATGATTTGCAAGAGATAGGGAACTATCCTTCTGTTATGGGGAAACATACTTATTCTTCAGATAATGGACTCTCCCTCCTATATTAATAAAAGTTCTTAGGAGTTCTTAGAAGTTCAGTGGAGCACTTTAGACTTCTATTGGAGTTCAGTAGAACTATTAGGCAGTTGATATTAGTCGGCAGTTAGCCGAATACTAAGATGTCATCTTTCAGTGGAAGATTACCAAGTTGCTTACATTTTGGGTACGTTAAGTCGATTAGCAACCGACATAGCACGATTATAACCTTCAGTGCGAAAACTACTCCACGACACCTTCCTAACAGCAGACCTAGCAATTGATTCAATATAATCATTCCCCTTCGTATCAGTGGAAAACGCTACCTTGCACATACTTTTCCCTCTTAAATGACTTATGGGTCTTGTATTGGGTGAATATTTAGTAATCAAAAAAAGTATACACGGCTGTATTTTGCTTTCGAACCCGTCATCAGCAGGCAAGGTTTTGAATTTTCTTATCGCTGCTCCAGCACTACTCCAACATTCCGATGTAACAAAATTAAAAACTTCATAATTAAATGCTGATTTCCCTGAACTTCGAATTATAGCCTTCGATCTATCTGACGCATATTGAAATCTAGGAAGGAGGGAATTGTTAATAGTTAGTAAAATATTAAAACAAACTCTACAAACAGACAGAATAAAATCCTTTATCTTTTCTGTTTCTTCCAGGAATCAAAAGAATGTTATAAAATCAGAAATTATGGCCTCTCAGCCATTACACTCTTGCTCTTTTCCACAAAACACACAAGGATAATGTTGGTGACTACTGAAATTTTCTGACTGCCTGAAAAAGAAAGCTGAAGTCATCTGAACGCGATTTGATGATCACGAGAACCGTAACCCATTAGGGTCTAAGGTGCACTGCATGTACTGTAACCGCAGTGATGTTTTCTCGGCAAGATAGCATTAGGTCAGTCAGTTAAGTGTTGTACTCTCAGGCCTTCTACAGGTGCTTGGTGATCCAGCTTTTTTTTGATCAACAACTATTTGAAGAAGGCTGGAGAGCAAAATGGCTGAAATGTGATAAAACCAACAAAGATGAGGACAGTAATCTAAGTGTCAGTCAGTCAGTTAAGTGCCATACGTGATACACACTTTGGGTGATCATGTCTCGAAAGAGACATGACTGACTCGTCAGAAGATTATCCCGCAGTAAGTTGCCATTACTTTCTGCGGTAAACTGGTTGGCAGCCAAGGCTTTAGAACTCAATCTGTACTATTATTTAACCCATAACTAGGGGGAAGAGACGGATTAATAACTTTTCTCGAAGGTATTTGCGCGTAAGTGAATGCAAGGAAAATCAACTGGAATTCGAACTCGACTCCCTGATTTCTCGTTCCGAGCCGATATCCACTGCACCACAACGCTCATCCTTACGTAGGCCAAACTTATCTATTTACTCATAGCGGGAGGTCAAGGAGGGATGCGTTCGCACTTTTTCTCAAGAATATTAGCGCGTAAGTGAGCTCGAATATCTGATTCCTCAATCCGTGCCGCTATCCTTTACAACATCTTGCCTTTGATGATAAACAATCTAATATACAAAAGATACGTGCGTTGCATTAATAAGTCTTTTATTCGAAAGTTCTATGGCAATGAAACTACGATAAATAAAACTAGTGGGTGTTTGCGCCGTGAGCGTGGTAAGTCGTAAGTGTACAGGTACCATCGACCACGCCTATTTCTTTCACAAATTCTCTGCTCCAAATCTTCCATTCACAACCTTCTGTAAGTAAAAACTGTCATCAGCAAATAAAAATCTTCACTCATATAAAGATGAAGAAGGTCATTAATAATAAAAAAAAATATGAATGATCAGATCTTACGTGACTTTTGATCGTCAATTGAATTTGATTTCAACCAGGACATTTACTCATTTTCATTAACTTAATGAATTATAAATAGGGAAATTGAATGTACGTTGTGGTGCAGTAGATATCGGCTCAGAACGAGAAATCGGAGAGCTGAGTTCGAATTCCAGTTGAATTCGTTGCGTTGACATTCGCGCAAATACTCTTGGGAAATATATGAATCTGTCGCGTCTCCTTCCCGCTATGGGATAAATAACAGGACATATCCGGTTCTATAGCCCTAGTTGGCAACCAGTCTGCCGTATTGTAACCTACTGCAGGAAAATCTTCCCAGTCAGTCATGTATCGACAAAGACATGATCGCCTGAGAAATTTCCCAATGTGTTCGAATCAAGATAAAAACCAGGACTTTGCTGATTTTCAAAACAAGGTGCACGTCCCAGTTTGGAAGATTAATGCAACATATTCTCTCAGTCGAGTTCGACACATTCACTTACGCGCAAATACTCCTTTGGAAAGGTATGAATCCATTTCTTCTCATCCCCATCGATGGGTTAAATAGTAGGGTAGACTGTGCTATTTTGTCTTGCTTGGTAACCAAAAGAATAACTCTATTTTCAAAACTTGAGGAAACTGTTTGTTGCACAAGCCTTCACCACTTCAAATCATGTGTGCAGGTAATCTGGCAGACAACGAGAGAATATATATATATATATATATATATATATATATATATATATCATTTGTGTCTGACGAACCGCAAGGTCATCATTTGGTGGCGAAATATGTATTACCCATGAAATTGTAGTATAACTAATTTTTTTTTCTAAATTATATTACACTGTGAAATTAAATAAATAAATTTAACATTGAGTTCTTTTGAGTTCGTCTCTATCAGAATTTACCTGGATAATATACCAAGTGTTCTAGGTGATATATATATATATAAGTCTGTCTCCTTCTACCTATAGACTCCGAAACGGCTGAACCGATTTTCTTGAAAATTTACACAGTTGTACTATAAGCGTCTGCGAGTGTTCTTAGCTAGGTTTTGTGTCGAGGTATCCCAGATAAATATCGAAAATAAAAAAAATCAGGTTATAGAAGGAGTGGTCCGATTTTAATCAAATTTGATACACTCATAGACAAAGACACAAGAAACGATATTCAGAAGTTTCAAGGTTGCAGTTCTTACTAATGTAAGTTGCAGTTCTTACTATTGCAGAAAATCGATAATATATATATATATATATATATATATATATATATATATATATATATATATATATAAGGCAAGATGTTTGTGCGTGTGTTTGTTTATCTGCCTGTATGTCTGTATTTTTTTTCAGCCATTTTATTTTAGTTTTTGCTTCGGGTTTGGCTCTAAGTAGGTATAATTGTAATTCTTAGTCTCAGCCATGATACCATTTACTCAGAGGACTTATTTAGCCTTCAAAATTCAGTTTACGACGAAAAAATCTTATTTGATATCGATACCAGGAAATCAAAATTTGACTTACATCCATTCATTTTTCTTTCAGTCTACGGTTTCGCTTTAACTGGAAACAACTATTGCTTTTTAGTCTTTCGTGCCAACGTCCAAAGAGTCTGAGCTCCAGGACCATGGATTAGTTTTACAGCTTTCATTACACCCGAGCAACGCCGAGCTATACTGCTAGTAAAATATAAAAAATAAAATACAGAATGAAAATTTAACCACTCAAACGACTCTTTACTGTATTTTTTGCATTAGCCACACCTGAAAAGTATTAACATCTGGTCATAAACCTAATGTCTATGAAGTGGTATGTCTCTTCCTTAATATTTACAGTTGTTAAATAAGAAAAAATAGTATTGTGATGGAGAACGGCACCTCGGCGTGATGCAATAGTTAGTGAGCTTGTCTTGCTAGAACTTTTTATTAATGAGTTCAATCCTACCTGCGTGCCCCATACTTTTGGCAACATCTCAGCGGTGCTTACAGAATCAAAATTACTAGTTTGGCGGTACTTATAAAATCGTAGAACCCAATCTGTCCTGTTATTTAACTCATAACTAGAAGTAAGAGACCTTTCCGAGGGGTATTTGTGCGTAAGTAAATGCAAGGAATTCAACTGGAATTCGAACTCGGCTCCTAGATTTTTCGTTCCGAGTCGATATCCACTGCACCACAATGCACATCCAATGGTATTTGTACGAAAGTCACCACAGGAGACATGACCCAAATTTAAACTTGCTGTTTCCACCTTCAGCGCTGATCTCCCTTACACTATCTATTTATGATCTTCATGGTATTCGAACCTTGGTCTGATAGCCGGTAAGGTGACATGTGGATGTTATCGGCCTGGTTAGACACCTTTGAAAAGTGTCCGAAAACTATACCACGAGTTGACCCAAGACTTGTGAGTAAAGTTCGGTTTCTTGATGTTTGTTCTAGCACGATACCACAAGTCATCGTGACCGAGGAGTTGAGTTGCTTAAACTACTGATCATTACATGATCATGATCGCCGTCCACGGGGAATGTAACTAAGGCTCAATCTTCATAGTTGCACAGCTCTGTTGACGTTGAACAAAGAAAAATGTGCCTGAGCAAGCTTCTGCGACATGGATTGGTTCGTCGGTTTAGGCATACTAAGAAACGAACGGCCAGCCATTATCTTTTTTACGACGCGGTGCAGGTGCAAACAATTTTATCGACTTTGTGGGTCTTTAATTGCAAGCACCTGACTCTTCGGAAATGGATTAAATCCAGGACCTCAGTTCACCAATGTTTACCAGCTGCCATTTAAGAGTCAACTTGGATTGACTCATTCCCAACTGAAAATCTCCTCATCCACTTTTGAGTCACATGGTCCTTAACTCCACATTCATCAAACGCTAGATATTCTGTGGGTTGCTTTTATTCCAAGTTTAAACTTGTACATTCTCGTGTGTATGAACATTTAAGCCAGTAAATTGAATCTATTTCTTTGTTTTTTATTTAGTATTATTTTCTGTTTTCCTGCAATTTTCGTAGGATTTAGACGACCATAGGTTCTTTTCCTTATTTTCTGTGATTTACTATGTGAAATTTTTTTGTGAAATACACGAGTGTTGATTTCCGTTACCTGTACTGCTGTTTAGTATCCACAGTATTTTTGCGTGGTAGCTGCATAAGGCTAGCAAATTCAGTGTAACCTATTTATGAACCCATATCTGGGGGAAAGAACAGACAGATTCATGCTTTTTCCAATGGTCAGTCAGTTAAGTGCCATACGTGAAACACGCTTGGGTGATCATGTCTCGAAAGAGACATGACTGACTGGGCTGTTGATTATCCCGCAGTAGGTTGCCATTGCTTTCTGCGGTAGATTGGTTGCCAGCCAAGGCTACAGAACCCAATCTGTCCTGTTATTTAACCCATAACTAGAAGTAAGAGACCTTTCCGAGGGGTATTTGTGCGTAAGTTAATGCAAGGAATTCAACTGGAATTCGAACTCGGCTCCTCGATTTCTCGTTCCGAGTCGATATCCACTGCACCACAATGCACATCCAATGGTATTTGTACGAAAGTCACCACAGGAGACATGACCCAAATTTAAACTTGATGTTTCCACCTTCAGCGCTGATCTCCCTTACACTACCAGCACATCTATAATATTTATTTTGAAAGTACGTATTTTGAAAGTTATGTGATATTAGCCCTAGTACCAAAATTACAACTCTGAAGAAAGGTCAAATCAAATTTACGTTTAATTTAAGAGAAGCATATCTTTAAAAACAGTTGTTTCTCCGAAATGACGAATAAAATAATGCATCAATATTATTTGGGCAAAGAGAATCTTACTTTTTTTTTTCTTATAAAAGTTTCACCCCATGCAAAACAGTGCTGCCACTGGTGCGCAGGGGGTTATAGTGAGATAAAAAGGGGGAAAAACAAGGTACAGATGGTGTCGAAGAAATTATAAGAGACAGATGGGAATCATAGAGATAGAAGATGGCAGTTGACGTTGCACTTAAACATTTGAAGTGTGTTGCTATCAGGGAAGTATGTATACGAAATGGAGTTCCACAGGTGGGAAGTGCGAGAAAAGAAACTGCCGAGTAGAAGTGGCGGTTACATTTGACTATTTTGACGGTGAAAGGGTGAGATGTAATTGCTAATCTAGTAGCACAAGTAAATTTATGTGGTCGAGAAATCAGGGAAAGAAGCTGTCAGAGCAGAAACCGTGAAAATATTTGTAGAAAAGACAGAGGGTAACCACATCCCGTTAGTGAGAAAGTGACCTTTGCTTCTTCTTGTTTTTCTGGTCAATTCACTTCAAGCAAGGTGATAATTCCTCTAAGACGCAAGGGAGCAACTGGGCGTGAAAGAGAATGAGAGGACTTTAGATGTACTGGAAACCTGATCTTAAACACGACATAAGTGATAAATCTCTACTCCTGTTCATCAGTGTCAACCGGACGATATGTCCCCGAAATGTCAAACAATTCTTTCTGGTTCTTCGTACGAATATTCGTTTTGCTACACATTTTTTTAGACTTTCACATTGGAACCTGAAAATACTATGGACAGAACATGATTGTCTTGTCAATAGTATTTTCAGGTTCCATCTATAGAATCACATCTCCGTTGCTACGGGTCTTCTTTTATTTTATGAGGAATTTCCAACACTCACCGTTTCATAGAAGAATTGATGTTACATAGCAAATCAGCAGTTTTCTGTTTGATGGTTTCTAACACCTAACACCTTCTAACACCTAACACCTTCTAACACCTAACACCTTCTAACACCTAACACCTTCTAACACCTAACACTTGTTTGTTTTCGACGTCTTCGATTCATAGCTTGCATCGTGGGCCGTCTCTTTTGTTATTGTTCATATTTTCTAACTTCTTACAATTGATGGTTAGCCCTTTCTTCCTGCTATAGTGAAAAAACATTTTATCTAAACTTATTTATAAATGGAACTTTGTCTGTGTGTGTGTGTGTGCGTGTGTGTGTGTGTGTGTGTGTGTGTGTGTTCGTTACCTATAGACTCCGAAACAGCTGAACCGATTTTCTTGAAAATTTACACAGTTGTACTATAAGCGTCTGCGAGTGTTCTTAGCTAGGTTTTGTGTCGAGGTACTCCCGATAAATATCGAAAATCGATAATCGAAAAAATCAGGTTATAGAAGGAGTGGTCCGATTTTAATCAAATTTGATACACTCATAGACAAAGACATAAGAAACGATATTCAGAAGTTTCAAGGCTTCAGTTCTTACAATAGTGCAGAAAATCGATTATATATATATATATATATATATATAGATAGATAGATAGATAGATAAAAGGCAATATGTTTGTGTGTGTGTCTGTTTATCTGCCTGTATGTGTGTATTTTTTCAGCCCTTTTATTTTAGTTTTTGCTTCGGGCTTGGCTCTAAGTAGGTATAATTGTAGTTCTTAGTCTCAACCAAGATACCATTTACTCAGAGGACTTATTTAGCCTTCAAAATTCAGTTTACGACGAAAATCCTTATTTGATATCGATACCAGGAAATCAAAATTTGACTTACATCCATTCATTTTTCTTTCAGTCTACGGTTTCGCTTTAACTGGAAACAACTATTGCTTTTTAGTCTTTCGTGCCAACGTCCAAAGAGTCTGAGCTCCAGGACCATGGATTAGTTTTAAAGCTTTCATTACGCCTGAACAACGCCGGGCTATACTGCTAGTTTTACATATTTTATGAGTTATTTTTATTCGAAGTGTTAACTTGTCAGACTACCTAAAAAAAAAGGTTTACAAGTAAAATCCCATCAATAACAGGACTGATAACAATAAAATGTCTATTTACAGGAAAACAAAAATTTTTAAAAGTGATTTTAGAAATTTCAACCGACATTAACGCTAACTGTCCAGTCAATGACATGTTTACAGTATGGAAACAGTTATTTTTACCATTACAATTACTAACAAATTGTTGTGCCACTAAGTTCATTTAAAGTGCAATGTTGACCGATTCTTGGAAGACAAGATTTAGGGAATTAAAAATTTTCTTACTAAATTTAAAAGCTTTTTTATTTTTTATATAAGATTGTCTTTTACATGAATGTAAACGGTAACTAACATCCCGTATTCTAATTGGCCCTCACTTTCTGTTCTGCTGACCTCAAAATACACTCATAATCATTTACACTCCGCCATCTCCCATGTAAATGCTTCTAACATTAAACTCCATTGATATTCATCGCTCAAATAAAGTAGGGCTGACAGATCGCATGTAAATATTACTTGCATTCTCAAGCAACATTGAGTTAACGCTAGAAGGTATTTTTATGCGCTTACATACGTCTGGCTAACATCTGTGGTCAATAAAGCCAACCAGGAAACATTATATATATATATATATATATATATATATATATAGAGAGAGAGAGAGAGAAAGAGAAAGAGAGAGAGAAAGACAGACAGAAAGAGAGTTTGCGTGTGTGCGACTTCTACTTATTTAAGTAGAAAATAAAGATATATGTGCGTCTGTGTACGTGCAAATGAGTCCGCGCGTACCCGTTTTATTTCACTCACACACACACACACACACACACACACACACACACACACACACACACACACCACCTACCAAACTCTGTACTTGGGATGGTGAAAGTAACATGAATCAGCTAAGTGATAAGCTTTTACTTATATATATATATATATATAAGTAAAAGCTTATCACTATATATATATATATATATATATAGTGTTCAGTTGTGATAGTTTTTGGCGCCAAGATTGTTTTTTTTTTTTTTCAGTATTTTTACTGAACTGATAACAAGTATTTTGGCAAGCAGATTCTTTTATCGTAAAGTGCTCGATATCGGGGTAGAGATAAAGCGTCCATGTTTTTCGTGCAAAGAATTTGTCACTTTAACTGAGCAGATTCATGCCGACTTCGAAGTTTCGTGATGACACCATTATAATGTTTTCACTTTTCATTCATCGTTTTTTTGTTTTTTTTTGTTTTTTAGTTTTTTAGTTTTTTTTTTTTTTTTTTTTTTTTTTTTTTTTTCTTTTTCAGTACCCGTCCTCTTTCCTGTTTGTAAAGAGCCCGGAGTAATTTAATATTTTCTAGGAGCGGTTCCGCTTACAATTAGTAGATTTTCTTCTTTTATTTATTTATTTTTTTCATTCTGCAGGTTTTTAGTTTCATTTTAATGCGTCATTCGTTGCTTTTAATGCACGCGTGATTGCGTTTCTGCTTAATTGTTTTTTAATAAAAACAATAAAAACAATAAAAAGGTGTCCAATTAATTAATTAATGGCTTTTTTTGTTTGTTCTTGTCGTTTAGGTTGACATTTTGGGGGTTTGATCTTCTTTTTTTTTTTACCGTGGTGGTGTGTTTCTTAAGTGAAAGTAAAAGTAATAAGGCAAGATCATTGCGACATTAAGAACATAATCAGGAGTTCATTATCATCGTATTGCACTGATAAGATACTCCGTGATTATGGTAATACGAGGGATGTTCGCTTATTGACATCTGGTAGCATCGCTTATTACTCCTGACTAAGAAGTGGATACATTCTACATTATATATATATATATATATATATATATATATATATATATATATATCAATTGGAGTAGTTAGATCTATCTATCGCCCGGTTTATACTCCACCTATGCCTATTGAACAGGTTAAGAGGCTCATCCCTTCTTCCCTGTTTAGGATGTGGTTACCGGCTTTATCTTTTCCAATCTTTTCACTATTACGTAGCCCCCTGCACATCAGTGGCGTTACCGCCTTGCTCGGGGTGATACGATTAAATATATATATATATATATATATATATATATATATATATATATATATATATATATATCTAAAGTATTTAAAAAATTTCGAAATTTAATTTCGTTGGATGGCCATTTCAGCGAGAAAAATCCGCTACAGTCGAAAACAAAAACTTTATTAATTTATATATGTTCAATTTTAATATTAATAAAATTAATATTAATTGGATCGGGTTTGGGGATTTTACTTATATGCACATCCTTTCTGGATATATATTATCTTGGTGAATGCCTTCACGGGGTGTTCGTCAAGAATTTAGTTTAAGGATGCAGTAATACTCATTTCATTTCATTTAATTACGGATGTAGTTATGTTCATTGTCGGAGCTGAGTTCGAATTCACGTTGAATTCGTTGAATTCACTTACGCGCAAATACCCTTGGGAAATATATTAATCCGTCTCTTCTCTCCAGTTATGGGTTAAACAACAGGACAGATTGGGTTCTATAGCCTTGGCTGGCAACCAATCTACCGCAGAAAATAATGGCAAGGATACTGCGAAATAATCTTCTGCCCAGTCATGTCTCTTTCAAGATATGATTGTCCAAGCATGTTTCACGTATGGTACTTAACTGACTGACTAACTGACTGAATGTTCATTTGATCAATGTTTCTAACATTGAAACACTGCACAGGCGTCACGTCTATCCAGTGTAGCCCTTTCAACTCTTACATTGGCCCTTATAGCATCTTCCATCACCGTCTAAGGCTCAGACACATACTATGCACTGGTATGAGTGCTACTATGTCGCAAGAAAGTCAAAGACATTGGAATTGCTACCAACTAATATTCACAAACTGGAACTAAGCCAAAACTGTCATGGTTCTTCAGTATTCTAATATATATATATATATATATATATATATATATATATATATATATATATATACGAAGATTAACGAAACTGGTTATAAACAACAGACAATGTGAAATGAATTGTTTGAACATTATTTTTTATATATGCTGTAATGCACAAAATTATTAGAACAGGGGTGCTCTTCCTAAAAAACTCACTGAAATTCAAATACAGGGTAAAAAACAAGTAAATTGGTAATAAATATTGATTATTTAAAACAAGGTGTAAAAGAAATGTATTAAAAAGAAGTTATATTTAATTTTTCATATTTACTATTAAACAAGTTATTTTGAAACTCCTCATTATTCTATTATCCTTGGATATGACTGACTTTTTTCTTATTCCCCCCTCTTGAATTGATAAATCTAATGTTACTTTGCAAGACACACTTTGGAAACAAATACAAGCTGCTTGGCAGGAGATACCATTGGATATATTGAAGAAGCTATCGAAGAAGATATATTGAGAGAGAGGGGGAGAGAAAGAGAGAAAGAAAGAGAGAAAGAGAAAGAGAGAGGGAGAGAAAGAGAGATAGAGAGAGAGAAAGAGAGAGTGAGAGAAAGAAAGAGAGAGAGAAAGAGAGAAAGAGAGAGAGAAAGAGAGAAAGAGAGAAAGAAAGAAAGAAAGAAAGAAAGAGAGAGAGAGAAAGAGAGAAAGAAAGAGAGAGAGAGAGAGAAAAAGAGAGAGAGAGAGAGAGAAAGAAAGAGAGAAGAAAGAGAGAGAGAGAAAGAGAGAGAGAGAAAGAAAGAGAGAGAGAGAGAGAGAGCATCCTGTGACGTGATCAACAAATTGAACAAGACTATTACACTCAAGCCTTCGGTCACTATGACTTACGATTGCGTGTTAACGCAACCATCTACGGCTTCATGACATTTCAATTTTACCATTTGCATGCTCAAGGCTTCAGAGGCACGCTGGGAACGCCTCATAATACCGATAACATCGTCACCTACTGACAAATCGACCAGGGCCTGATGGTCTGCAAGCAAACGTAGTAATCACTCCACATACAACACTAACACAAATGTAAATATTTTATACTTATTATAATTATATTATATGCATCTTAAAATGTTGCCACTTGCAATAAAAGAATTAATGTGGGTTGTTTCTTTTGTATAATAAAGTTTTTCCATCTTTACAAAGTCAGTTAAGAGCTATGCGCGATACACGCTTGGGCAATCCTGTCTCGAAAGAGACATGACTAATTGGGCAGAAGATTTTCCCGCCATTATTTTCTGCGGTAGATTGGTTGCCAACCAAGGCTCTAAAACCTATTCTGTTCTGTTATTTAACCCATATCTGGAAGGCAGAGACGGATTAATTAATTTCTCAAGGCTATTTGGACGTAAGTGAAAGCAGCGAATTCAACTGGGATTCGAACTCGGCTCTCTGGTGTGCAATATATTATATTGGTTATTTTTTAAATTATTGATATTTGCATGATTTCCATTAACTTTCAATAATTGACAATTTAAATTACGAGAGTGTGTGATCCTTGTGTGGCCAATATAAAATTTGATAGTGTTTTAATGTAATTGTGTTGGAAATGCGATCTCGTAAAAAACATGAAAATTCATAAGCCACATATTTTTACCAATAATTATTTACATTGTTCGGACTGTTGTCTTAATCTTTATGACCATGTTTACGACGTTTCAGCCGTTGTACACCCCGGCCTTCTTCAGGTTCAAGGAATTTAGAACCGAACATTTCATTTTGATCACTAGGGTAGATTTTTTTCATTCAGTGTGTGATTGACTCTATTTCTGTCTGATTAATTTTCTTTTTTTTTATATTTTTTTAATATTTCATGGCTTCTGCTCCAACGAACTTAAATCACTGGTGCCTCTGCAACAGGTGTTTACTCGTGCAACCAGATTGGCAACTGGCTCCCACCCATTCATAGTT
This sequence comes from Ascarosepion bandense, assembly GCA_037127315.1. Classification (NCBI taxonomy): domain Eukaryota; kingdom Metazoa; phylum Mollusca; class Cephalopoda; order Sepiida; family Sepiidae; genus Ascarosepion; species Ascarosepion bandense. The sequence goes on from JBBBDQ010000405.1 coordinate 545,377, forward strand.
AGATTAACCAAATGCAGACGACAATTCTACTCCTACAGCTTCTTCTCTCGCACTTCCCACCTGTGGAACTCGCTTCCATATTCTTGCTTTCCTGACGGCTATAACCTCCAGGAATTTCAATGCAATGTCAATACTCATCTATTAACCACTAGACTCTAGTTCTTTCGCCACCCCGTATATCCTTTCCTTTCTCTCCACCTTTGCAACTGACATCACACCTGTATTCCCATCCTTCTCTTGTTCCTTTCTGACTGGTTCGTCTTCCTCTTCACTCTCTTCTACTTAATCTTTTTACTCTTATGTAGCCCCATGCACATCAGTGGCATTACCGTCTTGCTCGGGGTGATACGATTAAAAAAAATATATATAGCGTTGGATAATTTTTTAAATATACTTGTGTTAGTTAAGATTTCAGTTAGCACTTTTAGTCGTCCTGGCAACTAATGCTGATTTTATGTTCTTATTTTTCCTTTGAATTTCTCAGGACATGTATCTTAAAATTCTCGTGTAGTGACTAATAGAGAATTATTGTGGCAACTCTGATCATGCTGTGGCGTCCGTTAATCTCCCTCTACTTTCTCTCCCTACAGGAACCTCCGACTTGCAGAACATCTTACAGCTACCAAGAAGCAGACTAAAATCGTTCTGCGACTTCCTGTGTGACGTCCCTTGGAACAATATTTCCCGTTGAGATCACTAGTGCCCCCTAGGTATGAATTTGCACCAGATACTAGATTAGCAACTAGGTCCCACCCTTATACAGTGAAACAGATAAAATGTAACAGCAATTTTTACTCGAACAGCTTTTTTTCTCGCACTTTCCGCTTGTGGAATTCCCTTCCATATATTTGCTTCCCCGACAGCTACAATCTCCAGGAATTTAAATGTAAGGTCAATAGACTCCTCATCACACTAACTCGCATCCATTCTCTCATTCACGAAGATAAGAGATGGCTGGGAATACAGGTGTGATGTCAGTTGCAAAGGTGGAGAGAAAGGAAAGGATATACGGGGTGGTGAAAGAACTAGAGTCTAGTGGTAAATAGATGAGTATTGACATTGCATTGAAATTCCTGGAGGTTATAGCCGTCAGGAAAGCAAGAATATGGAAGCGAGTTCCACAGGCGGGAAGTGCGAGAGAAGAAGCTGTCGGAGTAGAATTGTCGATATACGTGCTACACGCTTTAGGTGATCATGTGTCGAAAAAGACATGACTGACTGAGCAGAAGATTATCCCGCAGTAGGTTGCCATTGCTTTCTGCGGTAGACTGGTTGCCAACCAAGGCTAAAAAACCCAATCTGTCCTGTTATTTAACCCATAACTGGAGGGAAGAGACAGATTAATACTTTTCCCAAGGTTATTTGCGCGTGAATGAATGCAAAGAATTCAACTGGAATTCGAACTCGGCTCCCCGATTTGTCGTTCCACGCCACTACACCACAACGCACATCATGCTCTTTTTTGTACCTCAACTTCCCGAATTTAAGTGCAGTACTAGTTTGGCAGTGAGGTCTCATCATGTTGTAACCATAAAGTCGATGCTAAAAGCTTCTTTTCTCGCGCTTATTGCTTGTGGGATTTCTTTCCAGCTTCTTGCTTTCATGCAAATTATGTTCTTCAAAAATATAAATGCAACGTCGATTGTTATTTTCTATCTTTTTAACGATGTCTTTTTATTGCTTTTCCCCTTCGATAACATTTTTTCAGATTTTCACACTCAGTAACCCCTTGCGTCTTAGTGACTTTATCACCTTTATTGGGTTGAAAGTATTAAAAAAATGAAAGGTCTGCTTCTTTTCTCCTTATAACAACCTCATTCAGTAAACCCTACCGTGAGTGGCTCTCGGTATTCGTATTAGATGAAAAAAGCTTAGATTATAAAACAAAACTCTAGCTTGGATGTGGCAAGAACAGTCACTCCAATTTTGTCTAATCTGACTCTTGTAAAGGTAAAGTAAAACAGAAAGTATCATATGCTTCCTGAAATGATAGAATGGCCGACCATTTTATTACATCTTACACATTTATGACAAATCTTAAGTAATTATGGCTATCATTAAGTAATTTGCAACGGTAAATTATATTTATAATGGCTTTTCGTCTTGTTTGTAATTAGGTTTCGATATAAAAAGTTAATGATGTTTTTATTTACATTGGGACGATTTTTACGTATTTTTCTTTTCTAAAAACTTATGAGGCTAATTTTAATTGACTGTTGATATTTTATTATAGTGCAATTTTAAAAAATAAGATTATGTAATCAGTTAAAGATTTTCTTTTATAATTCTCTTAATCATTGAACACACTTCAATTCCTTGGTAACTGATACACTAACTATCGATGTTGGTGGACATCATTTTAATTTATACTTAGAAGTATATATCCTTCAAATTAAATTTATTTCAGCACTCTGCTTTCTTTTTTCTTTTCTTTTCTAGATTTCTTTCAATTTTTCACTTTTTATTTCTCTCCTGAACTTCTTTATCTTCCTTCGTTTCAATTAATAAAGTGTTTCTGTTATTATGAGTTTATTATTATTATGTCATTTTTCATCATATTTCGATTTCTGCTTTGGTCTCACTACCAACCAAGTCTGCGGGGAGACCTAAGGCAGGTAGTGGCGTGCTGTTATGGCTCCATTTCATGTTTTTCTATCTTCCCTATCATCCCCAGCATTACATAGATAAAGTTTTCCTTAGTGTGTGGGCTGTACTTAATAAGACAATTTTTTGTATATCTCTTAAGCTGGGGTTTCCAGGGATTCTTTCAATGTGTTGTTTTGTTCCATTTTTTATCATTCCAAGTGCACCTACTATCACTGGCACAACTCTTGTTTTCAATTTCCACATTTTTTCTATTTCAATTTCCAGGTCTTTATATTTTGACAGTTTTTCAAATTCCTTGATTGCTATGTTACAATCCGCTGGACAAGCCGTATCAATTAATAGACAAGTTTTCTCCTTCTGGTTTTTAACAATAATGTCTGGCCTGTTTGCTTCAATTTTTCTGTCTGTGTAGATGGTGTAATCCCATAGAATGGTTACATCTTCTATTTCTGTAACCGGTGCTGGATGATGTTCATACCAGTGTTTGCCTACAGCTTTTCCATAATGTTTGCATATTGCCCAATGTAAATATTGCCCAACTCTATCGTGGCGATTTTTATATTCGTTTGGGACAAGCACAGAACAGCCTGAGATTAGGTGGTCTATTGTTTCTTGGTGTTTATCACAAAACCTGCATTTTGGATCCATATTATTATGCATAATATTTGCCTGAAAGTTTCTCCTGAAAAGACTTTGGTCTTGTGCTGCAAGTATAAATCCTTCAGTTTCAGACTTTAATCCAGATGCACGTAACCATTGATGAGTATTAACTTTGTCAACATTGGATTTATTGGCACGTTCTGGATATTGGCCATGCAGAGGTTTGTCTTGCCAGCGCTGTTTCATCTTTTCAAGAGCTTTATCTTTGGCTTTCATTTTCATATTTTTTGCCGCAATAGTTGGTTCTTGGCTTCTGTTTTGCTTTTCTACAGAATCTACTAACTGTAAATCTTGTTTGTATTTACTGCCTTCTTTTATTATTGAATATTTTTTCTTTCTTTCTTCATGTTGCCTTACTAATTGTATCATCCAATCCTTTGTTGTTTCTATGTATGTTAGTAAGCCAATAGTTGTTGTCTTGTATGACAATTCCAGCTGAATAAGACCCCTTCCACCTTATTATTATTATTATTATTATTATTATTATTATTATTATTCCGCCAACACATTCAGTCGCTGATCATGTGATTCTTATATCAGTCAGTGCTCTTGAGAAAAGCATATACACGTGCATCGACGTCGGTACCCGCTCATGACAGAGAATCGGAATCGTCACCCGCCATCCTTATTCCCTTTCTCCCTTCTAGTGACGGTGACGGAAATGGTTGTGAAGGCCCAGCCTACTCCTGAAGAATCGTGAGTAGGAGCCACATAGGAGTGTGCGTAGTTGATGCAGCTGAGCGTGTCGGCCCCTCCTGACAGCATGTCGTAGATCTTCATGATGACGTTTCTACTCGAAAGTTTCGGTCCGCCTTCGAATAGTACAACGCCAGGAAGACCGATTTTCAGCAAAGGTTTCCCATGTTTCAGAGTCGATGTTGGCATGTCTCAGCAAATGGCAATAGTACTTAAAATCTCAAAAATGGCAATGGTACTTAAAATCAGAAAAATGGCAATAGTACTTAAAATCACAAAAATGCCAATAGTTCGTATAATCAGAAATATGGCAGTCATACATAAAATCAGAAAAATGGCAATACTGCTGCAAATTAGAAAAATGGCAATAGTACATAAAATCAGAAAATGGCAATAGTACTTAAAATCAGAAACATGACAGTAGTAATTAAAATCGAAAAAATGGCAATAGTACTTAAAATCAGAGACATGGTAACAGTACTTAAAATCGAAAAAATGGCAATAGTACTTAAAATCAGAGACATGGTAATAGTACTTAAAATCGAAAAAATGGCAATAGTACTTAAAATCAGAGACATGGCAATAGTACTTAAAGTCAGAAAAATGGCAATAATACTGAAAGCAGAAATATGGCAATAGTCTTTAAAATCAGACACATGGCAATAGTACTTAAAATCAGAAACATGGCAATAGTACTTAAAATCAGAAATATGGCAATAGTACTTAAAATTACAGACATAGCAATATTAGTAAAATCAGACACATGGCAATAGTACTTAAAATCACAAAAATACCAATAGTACTTAAAATCAGAAACATGGCAATAGTACATAAAATCGAAAAAAATGGTAATAGTACTTGAAATCAGAAACATGGCAAGAGTACTTAAAATCAGAAAAATGGCAATAGTACTTAAAATCGAAAAAATGGCAGTAGTAATTAAAATCAGAACCATGGCAATAATAAAATCAGAAACATGGCAATAATACTGAAAGCAGAAACATGGCAATAGTCTTTAAAATCAGACACATGGCAATAGTACTTAAAATCACAAAAATACCAATAGTACTTAAAATCAGAAACATGGCAATAGTACATAAAATCGAAAAAAATGGTAATAGTACTTGAAATCAGAAACATGGCAAGAGTACTTAAAATCAGAAAAATGGCAATAGTACTTAAAATCGAAAAAATGGCAGTAGTAATTAAAATCAGAACCATGGCAATAATAAAATCAGAAACATGGCAATAATACTGAAAGCAGAAACATGGCAATAGTCTTTAAAATCAGACACATGGCAATAGTACTTAAAATTACAGACATAGCAATATTAGTAAAATCAGACACATGGCAATAGTACTTAAAATCACAAAAATACCAATAGTACTTAAAATCAGAAACATGGCAATAGTACATAAAATCGAAAAAAATGGTAATAGTACTTGAAATCAGAAACATGGCAAGAATACTTAAAATCAGAAAAATGGCAATAGTACTTAAAATCGAAAAAATGGCAGTAGTAATTAAAATCAGAACCATGGCAATAATAAAATCAGAAACATGGCAATAGTACTTAAAATCAGAAACATGGCAATAATACTGAAAGCAGAAACATGGCAATAGTCTTTAAAATCAGACACATGGCAATAGTACTTAAAATTACAGACATAGCAATATTAGTAAAATCAGACACATGGCAATAGTACTTAAAATCACAAAAATACCAATAGTACTTAAAATCAGAAACATGGCAATAGTACATAAAATCGAAAAAAATGGTAATAGTACTTGAAATCAGAAACATGGCAAGAGTACTTAAAATCAGAAAAATGGCAATAGTACTTAAAATCGAAAAAATGGCAGTAGTAATTAAAATCAGAACCATGGCAATAATAAAATCAGAACCATGGCAATAATAAAATCAGAAACATGGCAATAATACTGAAAGCAGAAACATGGCAATAGTCTTTAAAATCAGACACATGGCAATAGTACTTAAAATTACAGACATAGCAATATTAGTAAAATCAGACACATGGCAATAGTACTTAAAATCACAAAAATACCAATAGTACTTAAAATCAGAAAGAGACAGTTAAAATTTATGTGAGACATTCACCTTTGTGAAAATTAATTGAAACAACTGCTTTAGTTTTCTTTCTTTTATCATACACTCAGTTTTAGACCCACTGGAGAGACAGGGTGTAATCGATTTCTATTTTTTTTTTTTTTCCTCAGATTAGTTCATTTGAGGTTGTGTGCAGTAATATGAATCTATTTGGGGTGTATGATGTAATTTGTTTGGCTTTAAAAATATTGCGTTATCCGTGATTATATCAGATTTATATGACGCCCAGACAGTAATGTCTCGACCGTCGATTAGTTGTCCTACGACCTTTGTCTGCGATTAACGTTACACCGAGGAAGCGTACAAAAACTGTAGACTTCAACGGTCACACAGGCCAGCCTTACGGAGAGGTCGTGGAATTTGTTGGTGCCGGCCTTTCAAATGTTATTCGCGTTATCAAAGCGAAGAAACAAAAGGCAAAGGAAAATGTGGTCGGAAGTCAAAACGAATACCAAAAGACGACGTATACGTGATCAGGGAAAATTTGAAAGATCCTAGGAATACATTGTTCGTTTTGTTTCAAATAATTTGCGCAAAGGGTATATCTGGGTTCATATCTATGATGTATATATGATCAAGGAAAGTGTGAAAGATCCTGGGAAGACATTATTCGTTTTGTTTCAATTAATTTGCCCAAAGGTGAGAAAAGGGAACATGGATAATTTAACATTTACCGGACATATGGAAGGCAATAGGGACAACAATAAAAAACACGTAACATACCGAACTGGTTTGGTGACATTGGTAATGTTCACATTAACCGTTTTCATACCAGAAACATTCGACACTCATTGTTAGCTGAAATGTATAAAATCTTTCTATTAAAATTTTAAAAAAGAAACTTATCAAACTCACTGTTGTCACTCTTTTTAGTTCGGATGGAGTTTCCTTACTAACCTTTTATTTAAAGTAGTGCGGAATGTCATAATTTTCACTTCTACTTACATAGGTTATTTTTTGTAGTCAAATTTACTACGCTATCTATTTGATCCACTGGATCTGGTTCTATCAAGGACGGCTCTCCACAGCTTCCTATCATTTGTAGCTTTTAACAATATTCGTCTTTCTATTATCCCGCCTACTTACTGTTCTACTTTCCACAAGCTTGTGACGTAAGCTACCCGTTCTTTGCCCCTCTTCCTTCTTATGAGTGTTAAATTCTCCAAACTTACCATTTTTATTATGCATCCCAGAAATTTCAGGTGCTACTTAAGCGTAAGTGTTTTTTCTTTTTTGTTTTTGTTTTTGTTCTTTTGCTTCGATTTTCCTTAAAACATCCTCGTTGCTCACGTTATTCGGGTTTTCTTTTCTCGGGGTCGGGGATTGCTCTCATTTGCATGCATGATTAACTCAGAACAAAAAAAAAATTACGTGTTAGGATTAAACTCCGTGGTTATTTCAGATTTGTGTAACCTTTCTTTCTTTGAGCTGAGCGGCGAATTGGCATGGCGAAAGAAGCATTCCAGAAATTGAGTAAAGTATTAAGAAACAGGACAATTTCACTAGAAACAATTGGATTGCTATGTGATGTCGGTTCTTTAATATGACAGTGAATGTTGGACAATATCTTCGAAGATGAAGGAAAAACTTGAAGCAGCTGAAATGTGGTTCTACAGAAGGATGCTGCGAATATCATGGATCGAGCATGTGAGCAATGATGAGGTTTTGGAAAGGATGGAAACGAAAAGGAAATTAATGCTGAGCACCAGGAAGAGACAGCTAAAGTTCTTGGAACATGCAATGAGGAAGGAAGGAAGGCAGGAAGGCTTGAAGAACCTGATACTAACAGGTCAGACAGAGGGGAAAAGAGACAGAGGAAAGCAGCGGATAACATATTTGAAGGACCTGATCAGGTGGATGACGGAACGAGGGTTGCGTGGTGTAACAGGAGAAAGCGTGCTAAGAGAAACCAGGGATAGGGAGATGTGGAAAGCCATGATCGCCTACGTCCTGAAGGGACAGGGCACATAAAAGAAGAAGAAGAATCCGTCAGGGAGTATTTGGATAAATAACATCAAATTTCAAATTTCATAAAAATAAAATAAAGGTCTTTGTAATGATCGGTTTTGCTTTTTGCGGTTTTGCTGTGGGCACTTAAGAAAGAAATCTCTAGTTAGCGGAAAAGAGAGGAAATATTATACATGACAGTTTCTTATGTTTGGAAATCTGAATTACTTGAATTCGTGGGCGTAATCTTGGCGTCTCCACATGGTTGTAACAGACGATAGCTCACATCTGGTTTCTAATGGAAAGCTTTACGACTGGAGTTTTTTTTTCATCAGGGAAACTTCAGCCAGTATTATACATTTCTATCAAGGATTATGGTTTTCATTTTGTGATGTTATTTACTAAGTTTAGCTAAGTCTGGCACAAGGCAAAATTGCTGGAGACGAGATAAGAAGATCGCGTTATGATAATCCTTCAAACAAGGTGTATTTGCCTACTTGAAACTGAACAATCGATTAATCAAATTTTTATGAATTCATCCCAGCGTCTCTCTTCAATCCATTCTCTCTATCTTTCCCTCCTTCTCTCTCTCTTTCTCTTTTTCTCTCTCCCTCCCTTTGTCTATGTGTGTTCTTTTTCTCTCTATATACTTTCCTCTTTCTAATCCTTTTCTCTCACTTCTGCTTTCTACTATTTTCCCTCACTCTATTTCTTTTTCACTAATCTTCTGTCTATCTCTCTTCGCTCTCTCTCTCTCTCTCTCTCTCTCTCTATATATATATATATATATATATATATATATATATATATTCTAAACATATACTGTTAAATATAAGAGACAATGAATGTCTATTATGTTTAATTATGAGCCGTTCTAAACGTCGTGTTTTGGCTTTAATTTCAGTTGAAAATAAAGAAAAAACTTCTCCAACATTTGGATAATTTTTTATTAATTTGATTATAAGATTTCGGCTCACATGAGCCATCTTCAGAGAAGTATTAAGACGGTAATACAATAACATCCACCATCACTGACAATTTTATTTTGTGTTGACATAAAACTCCGCTAGGCAACGGCAATAGTTACCAAAAATAAGAAACTCAGTTCGCAAATTTGCAATGCGATTCTATGACGTCACACCGCGTGATAAGCGGAAGGCTTAGAACCAAATTAATAAAAAAATATCCAAATGTTGGAGAATTTTTGTCTTTATTTTCAACTGAAATTAAAGCCAAAATACGACGTTTAGAACGGCTCATGATTAAACATAATAGACATTCATTGTTTCATATATTCTAAACAGTATATGTTTAGAAAATTATTTGCTACCTCGATACACTATATATATATATCTGTTCGTTTTTCTTTTTTTCTTTCCTTTCTTATCTCCAAAGTTTCTATCTTTTTTCCCCTTTCATTTTTTTTTTATCTCTCTACTTCCTTTTACTTTATACCTTCACTTATTTTTTCTTATTTTTTCTTTTCATGTGCGGCTCGGAACGAGAAATCCGGGAGCCGAGTTCGAATTTCAGCCGAATCCATTGCATTCACTTACGCGCAAATACTCATGGGAAAGGTATTAATCCGTCTATCCCTTCCAGTTATGGGTTAAATAACAGGTCAGATTGAGTTCTATAGCCTTGGTCGGCAACCAGTCTACCGCAGAAAGCAATGGCAACCTACTGCGGGATAATCTTCTGCCCAGTCAGTCATGTCTCTTTCGAGACATGATCGCCCAAGCGTGTATCACGTATGGCACTTAACTGACTGACTGACATACAATACACACCCAAGAATAAGAAAAAGGAAATATATCAGTTGAGGGGTGTTATCATGGTGCAATGGATCAAAAAGTTAACTTGATCGTAAATCCCCTTCAAATGGGGCCATATGTCAGACATAGCTAAGTCAAGTAAACATTATGAAGATATTTTGGCTATCATGTTAACCAAGATCTCCCCGTATACAAATTTTCACAAGCAATGAGTTCACGCTACGGTACCCTTCTACCAAAAGTAAACCACGACTAATAAATAATAACCTCTGTTCAATTTGTTGAAAAGATATTTACGTATTTTCCGTCAATGACTAAGGATACTGTTCCAGTCATGTTCTCTTTTTTTAATTCCAGAATTTCGACTGCTGATTTTCCAAGCAGACAAGATGTCCCAATTTGGAAGATTGGCGTAACATGATCTTTCCATCTACTTATTTCACTTCATTAAACCGTATGCCTTACTAAATTACTAAAAAAAATTTAAGCATGTTCTTTGAATTCGTTAACAACCCCTTACCAACCTTAATAATTTTCGATGACAGATTGTAGGGGACAGATGATTTATTATACCCCCCACACACTTTTTTTTTCACAAAACTAAAAGTCTAAAATGAATTAGATTGTAGAAGTGATATATGCCGTTTGGTGCAAAATGGCGCAAACTGTCTCAGTCGGAATATGAAGTCAGTGTCAAATAATAATCCAACCGCCATTCACCATTTACCGCAAATAAAGATCTGTTTTGTTTTCTGAATAACACGTGTGAGATGAGCTTAATGTGATGCCCGATATATATATATATATATATATATATATATATATATATATAAACATGCGGTGTAGATAGAAAAGAATCAAAAGGAGTGTCCTGTAAATAAAAAGGTAGGATAACTCTCTAGGAGAGCCTTAGATATATATGTATATCAATAAATATAGAGCAAATATATGTAAAAAATTAAGACAGACACGTTATTCCATGATTAAGCCGAATTATAGGCCTATTTCAGGCGAACCATCGTCAGCTTCCGTCTTTATTGTACAGAAGATTTTGAGTGTAAAATCTTCTGTACAATAAAGACTGATGATGCACAATAAAAGCTGATGATGGTTCGCCTGAAATAGAGCCATACTACTGCTTAACCATGGAATAACGTGTCTGTCTTAATTTATATATATACGTATATATATATATATATATGTGTGTGTGTGTGTGTGTGTGTGTGTGTGTGTGTGTGTGTGTGTGTGTGTGTTCGCACCCACCGATTGAGCACGCTTAAGAAATAGTAGACTTTAAAAACAGTAGCTACTCACGCATTTATGCATCGGTCATTCAGTAATGAATTTGAACACCCTCGGCTACTGGCGAGTATTTACATTGTGTATATAACACGCTAATATCCGCCTTTATTAATCCTTATGTTACCTAGCGCCCATAGTTTAGAGGGAGAATCACCGACTGATGCAAACCGGGTTTCAATCCTGGTTAGAAGTAATCGAATGTATAACATTACTGATGAGCTGTGATACAGCGAAACAGGACTGTCTGCCGATGACTATATTGAGCACTATGGAGGAATGGTAGTCATTGAAAAAACAGTAGCTACTCACGCATCTACGCATTGTTCATTCAGTAATGAATTCGAACACTCTCGGCTACTGGTGTGTGTTTTACGTTGTATATAACACGTTAAAGTCCGCCTTCCTCTACCGAGTGCCTATTGCTTAGATGTAGAATCGCCGACTGATGTGAATTCGTTCGGATTTCACTCCTGGCTAGAAGCAATCGGATGTCTAACCGTACTGATGAGCTATGATGCAGCGAAACAGATCTGTCTGCGGATAACAACATATATATATCAATGTGTCTGTGCAGGACCTTCAAAGATTCGCAAAAAAAATGATCATAAACGATGAAAAGAAGTCAAAAACTTAATAAAACTTTTTATCGTCAAAATCTTTGTGTTATTATTAAGATAAAACGATTTTTTATGCAACCTTTTTAAACTTTTTAGAACGTTGAAAATTTTTATTGAAAAACTTGTTTTCTACTGTCAATGTGAGACCTTAAACTTGTACGGGGAATTTGAGTGTCGTTTGTGGTGAAACCCTTTTAAAAATCAGATAATTGTCGGATTTAAATGTAACATTCAGGATAAACACATTAAATTATTTTTGAAACATTTCTGTTTTAGAAATTCATTTGCAAAATATTTGTGAGAAATATTAGTTCTTCGGATGCAACTGTCCAAATAGATATTCTTATTAATGGGATACGAAGGGAATGAGGATGATTCAAGCCTTGTGTACGTGGCATAATAGGCCCCAGGGGTCGGGGGAATAAAGAATGTATCTCGTCAGGATACTTACCATGGAAACAGTGATAGAGTAGCAAGAGGATCGCTATTTTCTTCTGTTGAAAAGAACTTGGAAGATGGAAAATAATTAATCAAGGCCACATAGACGCTTTTGAACTTTTTCAAGACTGGGCGGGGAAACGGCTCTTGAAATATTCTTTTTCTGGTTTGATCTGACGCTTGTAAATACAGACTCTAGAAGTGGGAGTTAGATACTTAATAGAGCAATACAATGAGCCAACCATTTTTTATCTGATCTGGCTCTTATAAAGGCAAAGTATAGCAGGGTGAATCAGATACTACTAGAGCGGTACAATGAACCGACAATTTTTGGTCTGATCTGGATCTTATAAAGATAAGGTATAGCAGGTTGTGCGTTGATAAAGATAGAGTATAGCAGGATGTGCGTTGTGGAGCAGTGGATATCGGCTCGGAACGAGAAATGAGGGAGCTGAGTTCGAATTCCAGTGGAATTCGTTGCATTCACTTACGCGCAAATTAATAGGTATTAATCCGTCTCTTCCTCCCAGTTATGGGTTAAATAATAGGACAGATTGTGTTCTATAGCCTAGGCTGGCAACCAGTCTACCGCAGAAAATAAGGGCAACCTACTGATGAATAATCTTCTGCCGAGTCAGTCATGTCTCTTTCGATACATGATCGCCCAAGCGTGTAACACGTATGGCACTTAACTGATTAGCTGACTGATAGCAGGGTGAGTCAGATACTTACTGGATCGGAACCATGAACCAACCATTTTTGGTCTGATCTGGTTTTTCAGCATCTCTAGCATTAGAGGCGGATATATGAGTTCCACTTGAAGCATGAGGTGAGCTTGACTCCCAACTCCCGTTCAAGACAAGGAATCTCCTTGTGAGAAGAAACTTCTAGCATGGCAGATGAAATTTCAGGATAATGTTGGTAATGGGGAAAATTTACTAGTTTTTGGATGTCACAAACACGTACCCAAAGTCACATACAAACAGGGTGTGATGGATAGAGATGCAGATTTTCTTTGATATTATAGATTTTAAAAGATAATCGATATCATCTATGAACCGAGCTACTTAAAGATAATACACGGATATTTTAATAAGTTAGGAAGCAAATATACGTTGAAAAATGATTGTTGGTTGTTTTGTTTTTATGGCATATCAACCTCGGCGGGTCATTTATTGCCAACTAAATTTTATTTATTTATTGCTGGTAATACCTTTTTCTTTCAACAATTTATTGTTGTTGTTTTTTATATAAGTTTTGTATCTAGTAATACTTTTTCTTTCCGAGTTTCAAGATTCATTGGGATTTGTTTTTAAGGACAGTGTCCCCAAGTTCTACCCTGTTATTTGACCCATAGGGAAGGGACAGATTAATACCTTTCCCAAGGGTACCAGTGCTTAAGTAAATGCAGGGCATTCAACTGGAATTCGAACTCTGCTCACCGATTTTTTCTTTCCGAGCCGATATCCACTGCACCACAACGCACATCCGTCACTAAACGCTTACAGCACCTAGTATTAATTTTAATTGGAGTAGATAGATTTATCTATCGCCCGGTTCACACTCCACCCACGTCTATTAAACAGGTTAAAAGGCTCATCCCTTGTTCCCTGTTTAGGATGTGGTTTCCGGCTTTCTCTTTTCCAATCTTTTCACTATTACGTAGCCCCCTGCACATCAGTGGCGTTACTGCCTTGCTCGGCGTGATACGATTAAAGAAAAAAAAGTATTCCCAAGCGTTTACCCATCTAAGTACTAACCAGGCTCAACGTTGCTTAACTTCGGTGATCGAGCGAGAACCGGTGTATTCAACGGGATATGGCCGTAAGCCTTGAAAAATGAAGATATATGTGAAATATGCAAATTTAAATCCTGATACGAAGGCTAAGATACGAACGCTAGAAGATCAAAATCCCAGAGAGACCCGCGATAATCCCGCAATAATCCCACGTAATCAGATGAACGATCGGAGAAAATGTGTATACAACATCGTGGTTTTTAACTGCAATTGTAAGGATGAAGAAGGATGTGCGTTGTGGTACAGTGGATATCGGCTCGGAACGAGAAACCGGGGAGCCGAGTTCGAATTCCAGTTGAATCCATTGTATTAACTTACGAGCAAATACCCTTGGGAAAGGTATTAATCCGTCTCTTCCTTCCAGTTATGGGTTAAATAACAGGACAGATTGGGTTCTATAGCCTTGGTCGGCAACCAGTCTACCGCAGAAAGCAATGGCAACCTACTGCGGGATAATATTCTGCCCAGTCAATCATGTCTCTTTCGAGCCCAAGCGTGTTTCACGTATGGCACATAACTGACTGAAGGATGAAGACCCAGTCAAACATATTTTTCGTAAGAACTGATAATTTGTAGAAGCTCCCATGCGGATGCTTCTCTGAACATTACAATCTTAAGTCAAGACTTAATCGCTATCTACTTTATAACCACTTTGAATAGGTAATGAATATGCATACGCCTTGGTTCCTCCTTAAAGTAATGTGATTGGCTGGTGTTAGCTATAAATATAGACGAACGCGAGGACGCATAGAGCTGTACGTCCAGAAGTCTACTGCTACAGGTTTTTGGCTAGTGGTCTACGTCCATAGGTCTACCGCTAGAGGTCTACTGGTCTACGACTATTGACTACGCCTACGTCTCAGGATACTGCATACGACGAGTACCGTACATTATGTCTATGTACTAAATTGTACTACACAGTTACATTTGTCTAAAACCTTGCTACCTAGAACGATATATATATATATATCCTTTCCGGGGCATATCACATTCATATAGGGTGCGATAGATAAATAATCGTCTAAATTACGCAAAAATAAAAATAATGCTAACATCTCATTTTAACATTTTTTTTTAATCATATCACCCCGAGCAAGGCGGTAACGCCACTGATGTGCAGGGGGCTACATAGGAGTGAAAAGATTGGAAAAGAGAAAACCGGAAACAGCATCCTAAACAGGAAACAAGGGATGAGCCTCTTCACCTGTTCAATAGACGAAGATGGAGTGTGAACCGGGTGACAGTTTAGTCTATCTACTCCAATTGAAAAAAACATTAGAAGATTGGAAAAGAGAAAACCGGAAACCGCATCCTAAACAGGAAACAATGGTATATATATATTTACCAAAATTACACAAAAATATATTGAAGTACTAAATAGTAAATTTATCTAATAAAATTGCCATTAGCTTTAGCGAAAGCCTTCAGGCGACTTCAGAATCTCCTGCAACTCTTTTGGACTGTCTCCTTGTTTTGTCGATCTTTGACTCAACTGCTTCCCACATAATAATCATAGGAGTTGCAGTCTGAAGATTTAGGTGGCCAAATGTAAGGGATCATGTGGTCAGAGAAATTGTCTCAAAATCATGACCGGGTTCTCCTGCTTGTGTGCCATCGTGCAGTATCATGCTCTCTTTAGCCAGGGCAGCAATACTTCCTCAAAGCACTTGATGAATGTCTCCATGTTGAGTCTGAGTTCCTCACAACAAATTCGGGAGTTCTTTTCTCATCACAATTGGGTAAGTTTTTCGAGATTTCATAACTTCGTAATCACCATTAGACTCATCCAACTTTTCCGAATCTTCTTCAATGTCCTGTCCTCAGATTGACGCTAATCTGTAATTCTGTATTAGTCCTTCCGGTGCGAATGACAAACAATACAGTAGACCGTTTCCAAATTTCTGACAGAATGAATTGCGTCATGGTGCTCTTTTTTTCATAGACGGTGCCCAACTAATTCTTCTAAGCTATTTGTTCACCATTGCTGTAGCCTGGTATTGAACTCACAACTTTTTGGTTCATGTCACTGGAACTAACCAACGTCAATATTCACTGGACCATGTTTGCTTGAGTACAGTGATCGTAATAAAGGTTTCGGTTCGAAATTCTTAGCACCTGAAAAAGACCGGAGTAAACAACAGCTGAAACGTCGTAAACATGGCAACAAAGTTGAGAACAATAGTCCGAATAATGTAAATAGTGTTTTTACTAACTGTATAAAATTCTCATTTTGTACTGTCCGTATAAAATTATTGAATGACAATCTGCTGCATATGAATACTTATCGCTCCAAAATATAAAACTGATTTAATTCAGCTTTGTGGGTCCAGAAATTGTATCAGAGTCTACTTTACCCTGTTCGTAAATTTCCATTTCTACCTTGTTCGTCATTTTCACTTTTATGTGGTCGGCAACCCTACCTTCTTCTTCTTCTTCTTCTTCTTCTTCTTCTTCTATATGCAGTGTCCCTTCAGGACGTAGGCGATTATGGCCCTCCACATCTCCCTATCCCTTGCAGCTCTTAACACCCTTTCTCTTGTTATCCCTCCCAAATCCTGCTCTAGCATCCATTTGCTCAAGCCCATCAAGTATGTCAGGTGTTGCTTTGTAATGTCTCTCTTTCCCTCTCTCTGTCCGGTGATTGTCAGATTCTCCAAACCCTCCCTCCTCACTATATGTCCCAGAAACTTCAGCTATCTTTTCTTGATGTTAAATATATTTCTTTTCTGTTTCTACCCTCTCCAGAATCTCGTCTTTGTTCACATGTTCGATCTCTGGTATCTTCAGCATCCTTCGACCTTCCTTTATACGGGTTTCCCTTATTCAGCATGAGTAATGTTTATTCTGATTGTTTATCACAAACTCTGTATTAAGCCAGTCATAGTTTGTGAGGTTTATCCTGCTTCAAAATGCGTCGGCTGTGGTTTTCCTATTGTTTTTTTTTTTTTAATCCATTAAGAATTCTGTTTTCAGGATAAAAAGGAGGAAACTAAACTTTTAACTACACACGTCTAAACAGCTTTTTTATTTCGCACTAGCAGTATGACTCGGCGTTGCTCGGATATAATTAAAGCTTTAAAACTAATCCATGGTCCTGGAGCTCAGACTCTTTGGACGAAAGACTAAAAAGCAATAGTTGTTTCCAGTTAAAGCGAAACCGTAGACTGAAAGAAAACTGAATGGATGTAAGTCAAATTTTGATTTCCTGATATCGATATCAAATAAGTTTTTTCGTCGTAATCTGAACTTTGAAGGCTAAATAAGTCCTCTGAGTAAATGGTATCATGGCTGAGACTAAGAATTACAATTATACCTACTTAGAGCCAAACCCGAAGCTAAAATAAAAGGGCTGAAAAACACAGACATACAGGCAGATAAACAGACACACACACATAAACATCTTGCCTTTTATATATATATTATCGATTTTCTGCACTATTGTGAGAACTGCAACCTTGAAACTTCTGAATATCGTTTCTTATGTCTTTGTCTATGAGTGTATGAAATTTGATTAAAATCGAACCCTGATTTTTTCGATTATTGATTTTCGATATTTATCGGGGTACCTCGACACAAAACCTAGCTAAGAACACTCGCAGACACTTATAGTACAACAGTGTAAATTTTCAAGAAAATCGGTTCAGCCGTTTCGGAGTCTATAGGTAACGGACACATACACACAGACACATATACACACACACAGTGACAAAGTTCCATTTATAAATAAGTTTAGATATGAAGTGAAATCCTCATGAATTGCGTAACACTGTTTACTTGGATATTTGAGAACTTATATAATGTATATTTTTGTTTGAAATTTGTATATAACTTCTTATAACAAGTTGAATATCTTATATCCCTTTTACAGTTAAATCAACTAAATGCAGGCGAGGATTCTACTTCAACAGCTTCTTTTCTCGCACTTCCCGCCTGTCTAACTCTCTTCCATATACTTGCTTTCTTGACGGCTACAACCTCCAGGAATATAAATGCAACATCAATTCCCATTTCTTATCCACTTGACTCCAGTTCTTTCTACATCACTACGTATATCGTTTTCTTTTCCTTTTTCTCTCCCTTCGCAACTGTCTTTACTCATGTGTTCACATCCTTCTCTTTCTCTTTCTCCGACACCCCCTGTAATTGGTTCGTATTTTTCCTCCCCCTTCTCCTGCCTTCAACTCTTTTATGTAGCTCCCTGCGCATCAGTGGCGGTACAGCCTTGCTTGGTGTGAAACGATTTAAAAAATTATATACCCGAAATTCCAAAATTCGAAAACCTCCAAAATTCGAAAGTTTTTTAAGTGCTAACTTAGATAATAGAAAATTTCAGAAAGAACTGGGAATGTTCCTGGGTGATGTGCAGCTTTTGTAAGTGGCTTCATATGTCCTGGGTGTGTGTTCCCCAGCCCAGCTAAGTAGACAAAGTTGGCGCCAGTTGTTTTTGTAAGTGGTCGTCTTCGTTCGTAATTTACTTATCAGGTGATTCGTGCTCAGTAAAAATATTATTTAAATTGTTAGAAAGTCCTGTGTTTTTTGTAAATAGTGATCATGTTTTTGTAAATAGTGATTATCTTTTTTGTAAACGTATAGAAAGTAGGAAACATTATTTTTACGTGATATCTTAGGATGTTCGTTGTGGTGCATATCGGCTCAGAACGAAAATCTGAGAGCCGAGTTCGAATTCCATTCGTATTCGTTGCATTCACTTACGCGCAAACACCCTTGGGAAAGGTATTAATCCGTCACTTTTCCCTCCAGCTATAAGTTGAATAGCAGGACAGACTGGGTTCTATTGCCTTGATTGGCAGCCAGTTTACGTTAAAAGTAATGGCAACCTACTGCGAGATAATTTTCTAAGTCATTAATGTCTTGAAAGAGACATGATCGTCCAAACGTGTATCACACTTAACTGACATTTAATTTCATCACTTTAAAATCCGTGTGCGTATTGCATGATTAGCGTCATTAACTCTGTGTGTATGTAAATTTTTTCTGGTCGATAACATGAAAAAAGGTAGGTTTCTTCAATAAACAATTATCGATTTGAGTTCAGCATATACATTTGCACGGAATTAAGGATGTCTTGGAAAGATTTGACGGGGTAAAGGCCTTCGGTGAACAAATCAAAAATTTACCTTAAAAAAGAAAATTGATATCTGCTCAAAACGTGTACCCTCAAATGAAAGACTTTACTCAAAAGTGAAATTTATATCATTTATATTTTAGATCTTCATATACGTTGCTATATAAATCTATTCATGCTTTAATTTCATAGATAAAGTTAATTTTATTTGAGTTTTCACAACTTAGCTTAGATATTTGATCTCTGGTTAGACAAATGGATGACAGCTCGAAATGAGACATCAGAGAGCCGAGTTTGAGCAGAAAGTGCAATCAAAGACCGCAAACCTCCGCTAAAGCAATACAAACATAATCTCAGGAAGAGATGATAATGAAAATGAGAAAGAATAACTGCAATGAACTTGACCGCTCTCATGAATTAAAATTAAAACAAAATGGATTCGACCGATCTTAAAATTAAATGCACATTTAAAATGAAACAGGGACGATTCAATATTTAAAATGATCTAGGGGAGATAATTCAGTATTTGGCATTTGAACTGCAAAAATTAATTTTTATTAATAAAACAGAGAAAATAACCCAGAAACTTTATCCAGTACCGGATAGAACCCAAAATCTGATCAGTTCCTGATAGTCATGAGACCAATTATCCCTGAAAGTTACATTCCAATTCATCAAGTGGATTTTGAAATATCTTGACGACGAACAGACAAACAAACGTGACTGAATACAATACCTCCCACTTAAAGTGGGGGTAATTAGATAATTTCTTATATAAAGTTATCTGTTTTGTGTTTGTTTTAGGTTGTTTGGGGAATTAAGGGTGTTTTTGTTGCTTGTTTTAAGAGTTACGATACAAAATTGTAACACGAGAATATTTATGCTTTATTCAAAGTAAAATTAAATTTATTGAATGACCCTTTTCTACCTCGGTATTGTTACTTTCTCAATAGAGCCATATGAGGTTTTTTTTTTTTAATCATATCACCCCAAACAAGGTGGTAACGCCACTGATGTGCAGGGGGCTACATAAGAGTGAGAAGATTAGAAAAAAGAAAACCGGAAACCGCATCCTAAACAGGAAACAAGGGATGAGCCTCTTCACCTGTTCAATAGATGTGGGTGGAGTGTGAACCGGGCGATAGTTTAGTCTATCTACTCCAATTGAAAAAAAAAAGTGAGAAGATTGGAAAAGAGAAAACCGGAAACCGCATCCTAAACAGGAAACAAGGGATGAGCCTCTTCACCTGTTCAATAGACGTGGGTGGAGAGTGAACCGGGCGTTAGTTTAGTCTATCTACTCCAATTGAAAAAAAAAGTGAGAATATTGGAGAAGAGAAAACCGGAAACCGCATCCTAAACAGGAAACAAGGGATGAGCCTCTTCACCTGTTCAATAGATGTGGGTGGAGTGTGAACCGAGCGATAGTTTAGTCTATCTACTCCAATTGAAAGAAAAGAAAAAAAAAGTGAGAAGATGAGAAAAGAGAAAACCGGAAACTTTGTTTATTAAAAAGGAAAATCTACAATTAAAGGTGAGAAATCTTTTTCTTTTTTTTTTTAAACAGCTCCCGAAGATAGTTGATTTACTAAGCGCCACTTAGATGTGACACAAGGTATGGGGTACCCAGTGAGGATCGAACTCACTACTCAGCTGTAATAGGTTCTGGCAAGACAAGCTTGCTAGCCATTACACCCCGTCGGGGTGCCCCAGCTCGCGAAAATAAGGGTCAGAATTAGAGTTAGAATGAATCCCCACCCACCCCACCCAACCCCGTTTGACAAATTCATCAGTTTTATTTGTCAACATTAACAATAAACTTATCAGCCTTCGTATGTAAGCAAACTGCACACACACACACACACACACACACACACACACACACACTTCTTTCTTTAGCACCGTAGCATGCTAATAACAAGGCCATGAAAGAGATTATTTGAGATGGGTTAGAGTAGAGGGGGATAGTGATTCCTGCATTTCCGACCAATCATTAAAGTGACACAAGCAGTTTCAGACCGAATTCTAAATCGCTCCTACGATTTCCTTTTCCCGCCAATTTACCCTTGTTTCTCATTGTCCATTGCCGGCTAATGTTATTCTGAAAGCTGCTTCAACTGCAGGCTTCCTTTTCACAGAACATCAGATTTAGACAATAGTTTCGCACATATTTTTAACTAAAATTCTTAATTCATATAAATCCACAGCAATCAGTTTTCAAATAATTTTCTTCAACATTTTATAATATTAAGTATATAAACAAATGATGGAAAATACAGAACCGAAATCCAAGCGTGCATTGGACTAACAAAAGAAGCTTTGTAAAAAGTAAACGAAATTCTATGAAACAGGAAATTTTTGTTAGAAACTAAGCGTGTTGAACTTGTAGCGTAGGGAGCTGGTTAATGTTTCTTTAATTCAGGCCTTGTGTCAGACTTAACCGAACTCCCTACAGCTACAGGATTTATGCAGAATTATCATCATCATTAGAAAAATTATCATCATAATTATTATCAGAAGGTTGGTTGTTGGCAGGATGGAATAGTGTGGGATAGTGTAAGAATAAAATATACATTTTGCATTTTAAAATAAAAATTTATTAAAGGAGGAATAACAAGTATTCGTAGAAATTAATGTTCAATGAGAAAGTTATGGTATCAAGAGTTCGTACAAAATGTTCGTAGTAGTAATTTGTTGAAAGAGATAAGGAGAAAGAGACAAAGGACAATGTTCGAGTTGCTTGAAATTGAAGTTACATTTTAGATGCTTGTCTCGCGGCTCCCAATGACTCTCTGCCTGACTGACGTTGATGAAGTCCTTTTATTGTAATCTAGATTTTTCGCACTTACTCGCGAAGTACATTTAGGTCTTGCAAGTCGCTCCCATTCGTCAAAAATCATTTTAACGCCTACTTGCGAAAATTGGTTTCGACTTTTCATTAAACACGTGGCCAATCCTTTTTCTATTTGGGAAAACCAGGATCTCACACATCATTGTGAATTTTTGTAAAAGTGAAGAAGAAGGTTGATTTTAATTAATTTCTTATCCGCTACAAACTATTATTAAAACATCAGCCTCTTGTATGACAGTGAATGCTGGACAATCTCACTGCAGATTAAGGAAAAACTGGAGGTAACGGAAATGATGGTCTACAGAAAGTTAGTGAGAATTTTTTTATGGAAAGAACAAGAAAATCTTAAGGAAAACGGAAACAAAAGTTGCTGTTATTCAGATATTAAATCTTTCCATTGCCAGATCCCTTCCTTAAATCATGGACTTTCCTACTCGTTTCCCTAACAAAATCGAGCAACAGACTTATCTATTTGATTTATTTCTTATCTCCTCTCCATGCTCTTGTCGAGCCTCGCAATACTGCTCTCTTTGAAAATCTGCCCACTCTGTGGCAGCTATTGATATTTGATTCCAGTCGTCTATTAAACAAGAACCCACTAGTCATAAGATTTATTTTCCATTGCCCGATCCTTTAGTGAAATCGGGGGGCTTCGCTACTCGTTTCGCTAGCAAAACCGATCGACCGAATTGCGCCACTGAGGTTTCTTCTTGGGTCACACCCGGCATAGACACTTTCGTCCCTTCTCGGAAATACTAGGTGAAACTTCAGTGCCCGCCATGGTTATCACCAGCATGCTCGGTCGCTATACCACACAAGAAACACTATTATCTGCTACAGCAGTGTGACAACTCTCATCATACTAGGTGTCTATTCGTTGCTGCTCGTAATAAAATTAAGCGAGTCTTCAAAGGAGTAAAGTTCCTATTCGCCGAGAGAATGAGGAAAGTCATAGCCGCTAATAACTTTGGTACTCGTGATTAAAGGTGATTCTGTAATAAGAAATTAGCAAAATCTTTATTCATCCACTCTTCAATCAATTTGTGGTGTTAACATATACTGTTGGTTAAGCTGAATATTTTATCCATAAATTTACCCATTAATTACTAATTAATTTACCCATTAATTTTATTTACCCATTAATTCTCCTTTACCCATTAATTTTACCCATTAATATATTTATTAATATACCCATTAATATCTTTATATGTATATTTTGATATCTTTATATTTTTACCCATTAATATCTTTACCCATTAATTCTCTTCAAACTTTACTCTTAACATCCGGAGAATCCTTACCTAGCTTCGCACTTATAACCGAGTCTCTTTTGAGTGATATGCATATATACTCTTCTATGGTTTCTGCTATTATCTCTAACCTAAATCCCCACAAAGAACGTAGACCCGATGCTTATTAAGAAATGCACTCCCGAACTGGCTTCTCTATAAACTGTATAATAAATGACTCACTGCCTCCTTCTTTCCTGCCTGCTGAAAGTCATCATCTTTTGTTTCAGTTTTTAAGAGCTCTAGTGAGTCATCCGATCCTTCCAACTATCGGTCTTTTATCTCATTTTAGTAAATTCCTAGAGGCCCTACTCAATGCTGAATTGGTTCATCATATTTCTTGTTTCAGTTTTTAAGAGCTCTAGAGAATCATCCAACACTTCCAACTATCGGCCCCCTACCACATTTTAGCAAACTCCTAGAGGCCCTACTCAATGCTGAATTGGTTCATCATATTTCTTGTTTCAGTTTTTAAGAGCTCTAGAGAGTCATCCAACACTTCCAACTATCGGCCCCTACCACATTTTAGCAAACTCCTAGAGGCCCTACTCAATGCTGAATTGGTTCATCATATTTCTTGTTTCAGTTTTTAAGAACTCTAGTGAGTCATCCAACTCCTCCAACTATCGGCCTCTTAACACGTTTTAGCAAACCCTTAAAGGCCCTACTCAACGCTGAATTGGTTCATCATATTTCATCGCAAGGCCTTTCTCATACCAGTAATACGGCTTTCATTTCTTCAGGTCAACTGCTGATATACCGACGATAACTGCAGAAAAAGTATCTCATGCTCTATATGAAAACTGTACTTGCAGGGCTGTAGCATTAGATAACTCGAATGTCTTTCATAGGGTCTGGCATTCAAGTCTTCGCCACAAGCTGAGAGGTTACGGTGTCTCCGGACACATTTTGAGTTGATTCAGTCTTTCTTATCAAATAGTGAAATGAAGGTCATCCTGAACGGCCATTCGTCGAGATCATTTCGTAATAACACGGGTGCCTACCCAGGGTTTATCCTTGGTCTTATGCTGCTTTTTAAATTCCTATTAGCGACCTTCCTGATGAAATCAGGTCTCAACTTAGCTCAACCCAGGTCTCAAGCATTTCTTCCTAGCTCGATAGTAAGGCTAATCGAATCGGTCTGATAATGTCAAAATGACAGCTGATGTCCAAAAAAACCTCAAGACCCTCGTTAACTGGGACAAAAGATGGATTGTCACTCTTGGCACACCAAAAACTAAACTTCTCTACATTAATCATCTGTGAGACCCCTCCCTGCCTTCCATCAGTATGGCTGATGCTAACCTTCAGAAAAGACGGTTTACTGAGTCAGGCGAGACAATTCTTTTCTTCGAAATCTATTTATCTTACATATCTATAAGTCTACCATTCGTCTATGCTTAGAATATTGATGCCACATAAGGTCCGAGGCCCCTGCTATTTACCTTCATCTCCTTGATAAAATCTAAAGAAGAATCAGCAAAATTATTGGTCTTGATCTGACAACTCGGCTTCAATCACTTACCCACCACCGTAAGGTTGTATTTTTGTGCCGTTTTTATAAATACTTTCATGGTAATTGTACGGATGAGCTCTTTTTTTTTTTTTTTTGTGCATAGACTTCTTGAATTTACGCACAGTACTAGACTGGCCTCGAGATCTCATCAATTTACAGTTAAGCGTGTTAGATGTGACCGTAAGTTCTATGTTAACAGTTTCTTTTCTTGCATTTTTTGCTTGTAGAAACTCCGCAGATCTATTGTAATGAAAAAAATAAAAATTAACAAAATAATTATTAGGATTAACTGGAAAATTATTATCATTCTTGTATGTTGAAATAAACATCTCTCTCTCTCTCTCTCTCTCTCTCTCTCTCTCTCTCTCCCGAAGAGGCTGCAAATCATTTGTAATTAAAAAAAAATGAACTTGAGAGAGAAATAGATTATAGATATCTGTTTCGTTCAACATACTTAAAAAGTAGGTAAAAGTTTTGAAAATGTTCGTAATGTATAGCTTCAAAACGCCAATTCTGCGATTTCTTCTGTTTTTCGCGATCACGGAATATTTGCGTTCCGAGAGTATTTTATTTTGTTTAAAATACCATTTATAGTGGGTTCAGTATGTTCGGGGTGGGGGGCGCAAGTTGCATTCTGAGTGTAGAGGGACCGCAAAGCGCATTCCGCGGAGGGGATGGTGCTAAGCACGGCACTGGGTAACTCTTTTCTTTCTGATCACAGTTAATGTTTCTGTCCTATTTCTTCCACACCCTGCAACCCTTGTGTTTTCGTGGCTTTATTGACTTGATACCGATTAAAAAAAAACTTATACTCAAAATCAGAAAGAGACACATTAAATTACTTGAACTTAAAATTAGAAATGAGGCGTTGGAGAATATGGCTCACACAGGGCATATCGAGAGACAAGGGAAGGCAGCGGGCAACTTATCGGATGATCTTGTTAAAATGGATAGCGAATGGGTGGCGGAAGGCATGGAAAAATACTAACGCTGCTGAAGACTACAATGGATTGGAAGGACGTTCGTATGAACCTTGATCAGCCATGTTCTAAAGTGGCACGGCCCATAGCAGAAGTAGATGATGCCTTTCAGCTAACCAGTCTTGTTTTAATTTTTTGATAAATTCGTCTCGAAATTATTCGGTATTTTGAACCCGCTGACCAGACAACTAGTGTTACATGAAGCGTAGCAATGAAGGTGACAGGTGTACGGGATACACTTTAAGAGCAAGCAGGATTTCACATGCCGTCTACGTTATGATTTGATGTGTCTTTTTTTTTTTCGTCACTGTTAGGGTTTCCTTACAACAAAATCATGTGACGACTTTCCCAGAAGAATGTCTTTTTTGTTCCAAATGCAAAAATGTACCAATCTTTCACTGTAGCACTTGGTAAGTAGCAGTTTATTTTGGTTCCAGAAACTTGTAAGAAATAATTCACATTGAATCATATTAAACAGCATGACCGCACCACCCAGTAAGTTCCGTTTAGTTTGAAATGTTCATGACTGTCCCGGATCAAGCCAGGATTTTCTTTGTTTAGGGAATTACTTATTAAATTTGCATTTCTCTGCGAGTGACAATCTGATTAAAAAAAAATAGAATTTCTATAGTTAGCAATAAATAAGTATTTAAATGCAGATCGATATTTGTTTTATGAGAGTGGATATGCAGGTGGTCCATCCACTAATTTATATATATATATATATATATATATATATATATGACTTTTATCCGTACATCAAAGAACAAACACTAAATAATGCACTAAACTGGGGGAAACAATATATAACCAGAAAATATGGCTAAAAAACACAGTCAGTCAGTCAGTCACTTATGTGCCATACGTGATACACGATTTGGGCGATCATGTCTCGAAAGAGACATCACTGACTGGGAAGAATATTATCCCACAGTAGGTTGCCATTGCTTTCTGCGGTAGATTGATTGCCAGCGAAGGCTATAGAACCCAATCTGTCCTATTATTTAACACATAACTGGAAAGAAAAAACACAACACCACTAAAAACAATACCAACATTGACTACAACTTCGACGTAACAATGGGACGCTACGCTGCCGCCGAAATATGCAAAATTATGGGCGTATAAATCAGCAAACTAAGAAAAGTTATTACCAAAAAGATATTGGTTTATACAGAGACGAAGGCTTAAAAATTCTAAGAAACTGCAACAGTAGAACTATGCAAAATATAAGAAAGCAAATTAGAATAAAATCTTCAACATTCTAAGATTCGTAATTGACATAAAAAACAAACCCAGATATAATAAATTTCTTAGACATTCGGCTTAAACAAAAATACGTACAAATCTTACAGAAAAAAATAACAACCTCATATATATCAACAAAAATTCTAATCTCCCTTATAACATATTCAAACTCATACCTATATCTATAAACAAAAAGCTATCCACGAATTCAAGTAGTATAACAATATTCAACAAAAAGAAGAAAACATACGATTCAGCACTAAGAAATAGCGGATACCCAAATAAACTCGAATGCCCAAACGAAGATAAACCAAACAAAAAGAATAGAAAAAGAAACATAATCTGGTTCAGCCCACTCTACAACAACAATATAAAAACAAAAATAGGAGAAACATTTTTCAACATAATAGGAAAACACTTCCCCAAACACAACAAACCTATCAAAAATCATCATCAAAAGCACAGTTAGAATCAGTTACAGCTGCATGGAAAACATGGAGAAAATAATAAACAAACACAAAAAAAATATTTAATAAAATTAATAACAATAATACAAACACAATACGAACAAATATAACTACTGAAAGAAAGACAACGGCCGACATAATGATAAATGCCTAACCAACAACATTATATAAAAAGCTACCGTAATAAATAACATCAATAAAAACGAAGAGATTTATGCAGGAGCAATAGAAATATCGTTTAAAGAAAGATTCAATAATCACAAAACATCAGTCAACAGAGAAAAACACAAAACCACAACATAACAGCAATAGCAAAAACTGTAAATTATTCCTAGAAATGAAACTAGAAATATAAACCAAAAATAAAATATTAAATAAAAGAAACGAGATAACTGGAAAATGTAGACATGAAAACGAATATCTGCTTTGCTACACAAATAACGGTAAATAACAGTAAAAACAAAGCAAATAAAAACATAAATATACAAACCTTCAATCACGATAAAAACAAAACTAAAAACACCAAAGGAAAAAAATACAAAAAAAAACAACAAACAAACAAATATACACAAGAATACAAAACCCAACCCAGACCTAAAAAAACGAAAACTTAGATAATCAAACACACAAATAAGGTAAGAGAAAAAGGTTAAACTAAGAAAATCAACCTAAATCCAAACGAAAAAATAGAAATTAAGCGAATACCTACTTAACACAAAACAATTAAGCGGACATTCATTCACGCGTACATTAAAGCGTGAAATAACAAGAAATAAAGCATTTAAAAAGAGATCAACACCTGCACAATAAGAATAAAAAGAAAAAAAAGAAAAAAAGAAAAGCAACCAATCACAAGCAGGACCACTCCCAAGAAAATATCAAATTACACCAGGAAACGAGACCGGAATTCAACAACAGAAAAGACCAGCCCCATTGAATGAAGACGTCACAACGCTCTCTTCAAGAAACTTCAAAAGCGGCATGAACCAGCTCAGTTACAGTGATAAATCATATATATATATATATATAATGATAATAATAACTACTTAGATTCTGTATGAATGCACTTCGTAAATTTATGCCAATATAAACCTTCGAAAAAACCATTAACAAACAGAACCTAAATCCGTTACAATCCGGCGTACTAAGGGGGAGAAAAAAAAAGAAACCAGCGGAATAAGAACAAACATTCAATATTCCGCAGTAAAGAAAAAAAAAACAAACGGAACCAAACACAAGAAAAAGTATGTTTTTGCTCTACTATTGTATATATATATATATATATATATATATATATATATATATATATCGCATCGCTCATTCAGTAATGAATTAGAGCACTCTGGCTATTGGGCGTGTAGAATGATAATATACACGCTAAAAAGTCTGCCTTTTTCTACCGAACACCCATAGCCTAGTGGTAGAATCGCCGACTGACGCCAATTCGCTCGGGTTTCAACCCTGGGTTAAAAGCAATCGGAGTCTAACCGTACTGATTAGCGAAACAGATCTGTCCGCGGATGGCTTTATATATATATATGGTACCAACAAAAATTTCAATCAACTAGTCACACTCTCATATCACTTGTTTTAATTGAAATTTTAAAATTGTGCAAAAAACTCTTTTACAGTTAAAACCTTGAATTTCGGTTTAGTCCTTCTCGTTGAATTCGTTGCATTCACTTACGCGCAAATACACTTGGGAAAGGAATTAATACAATCCCTTCTCTCTTCAGCTATGGGGCTGAATAACAGGACAGATGGGGTTCTATAGCCTTGGTTGACAATCAGTCTACCACAGAAAGTAATGGCAATCTATAACAGGAAAATCTTCTGCCAGGTCATGGATTGAAAGAGACGTGAACGCCCAAGCATGTATCACGCATGAAGGCACATGCAAACCATATCATCTTCTCTCATCATACAATGTGCATCAAAAACTTGACAAAGTAAAACAA
The DNA here is from genome assembly GCA_037127315.1 of Ascarosepion bandense. NCBI lineage: Eukaryota > Metazoa > Mollusca > Cephalopoda > Sepiida > Sepiidae > Ascarosepion > Ascarosepion bandense. Next base: position 574,741 of record JBBBDQ010000405.1, read on the forward strand.
TAAAACAGATCCCTTTATAATGCATTTCTGAGCAACAAGCTGGCGAAAAATTAAAAGATGCAATTTTTTTTCTTCAGTTTTCTGCCGTTATAACACATTCTCGATTGATTAATGCCATTTAAAAACAGTTTGCATATTTTGGTTAAAAATATGTAAAATTAAGCATTTTCTGAAAGACAATGTGAACAAAAGTGCAGAAAAGTAAATGAAATAAACCATTGCAAGAAGTCATAAGCATGATATAAATATGGCTGAAAAGGGACATTTCTCATTTCTGAGGAAAATCAGACCCCCCCCCCCCGCAAAAATATGTAGTCATTGTAAAAACTGTTCAACCAATAATTACTTGTACATCTACCTTTGAACTGCACAAAAAACATTTATAGTCGGTAAATGATCACTACTTTCTGGTTTCACAGCATTTCTGTTGTGAATCTTCGTCGCCAATTTGTTGTGGATCTTCGTCACCAATTTGTTGTGGAGTTGTTACGAAACTTCGCCGCAAAGTTATAGTGACCGGTTTGGTCAGAAGTAAGACACGGAACACAGAAGGTAGGTTCAAAACAGTATATTAGTATAACAAGAACATAGATACAAAGGAAGTTTTAGTAATCGGTAAATAGAAATAAGTAAGTCCGAACGGCACAGTTAGGCTGCTTATTGCCTGATTAGTATCTGACTTTACCTGCGTACTAGCTGTCGTTTTCCGGAAGTCACGCAGGTGCTTATATATAACAAGAGGAAGAGTCCATTCCTCGTAGGAGGGCACCATAATAATTTCATGGTCTGTGAAATGAACAAATGTGGAATAAATACACAATATGAGCGGCGGGCCAGGTCATTATCCTCCATTTTGCAAGCAATGTCTTTCCAACACGAGACATCATCGTATAAGCAGCAATGCCTTATCCTATCCTTGCGGCAGTAATTCTCTCATTGCACTGGAAGGTGGGTTTATTGTATATTAGATCTTATTATATCAGAAGTTCTTTCCTAAAGAAGGAAAAGAAACTCAGCAGTAAAGAGCAGCAAATCCTAGTATATTGTTGCTTATACAAAGTTGTATTGTCCTTACAAAACCGGCTACGTAATTCGGTATTTAGATGCCGGTGAATATGCGTCGTGGTGCAGTGGATATCGGCTTGGAACGAGAAATCGGGAAGCCGAGTTCGAATTCCAGTCGAATTCCTTGCATTCACTTACGCACAAATACCCTTGGGAAAGGTATTAATCCGTCTCTTCCCTTCAGTTATGGGTTAAATAATAGGACAGATTGAGTTCTGTAGCCTTGGTCGGCAACCAGTCTACCGCAGAAAGCAATGGCAACCTATTGCGGTATAATCTTCTGCCTAGTCAGTCATGTCTCTTATGAGATGATCGCACAAAGCGTGTATCACATATGGCACTTAACTGACTGACAATATAATAGTTGGAATCATGATTAAGACTTCTACTGGTCATAAAGTGGGGGACACGTTTTCTATTGTTATGAAATAATAAACTTATCCCCCACTAATTATTACGTAATAATATAATACATCGCTTCTCCCTCTAGCTATGAGTCAAATAACAGGACAGATTGGGTTCTATAGCCTTGGTCGGCAACCAGTCTACCACAGAAAGCAATGGCAACCTAATGCTGCATAATCTTCTGCCCAGTCTTTCGAGACATGATCGCCCAAAGCGTGTATCACGTATGGCACTTAACTGACTGACTGAATATAATAGTTGGAATAATGATTAAGGCTTACATTGGTCATAAGTGGGGGATCAGTTTATTACTTCATAACAATAGGAAACCGATCCCCCACTAATTACTACATAATAATATAATAGATTTCTTTTCCCTTTACCTATGCGTCAAATAACAGGACAGATTGGGTTCTATAGCCTTGGTCGTCAACCAGTCTACCGCAGAAAGCAATGGCAACCTACTGTGGGATAATCTTCTGCCCAGTCAGTCATGTCTCGAAAGAGACATGATCGCCCAAGCGTGTATTACGTATGGCACTTAACTGACTGACTGAACTTGTAGTACGTCTTTAATGGGTCAAAAAACACTTCTAAGATTTTCTTAACATCGGACAGGGGGGAAGTTAATAATTATGCATAGACATGAATGCACCTTTCATTAAAGACATGAAAGCATTTATGGAAGAGCAATATTCTGAAAGATGATTCTCGAAGTCATTTTCTTTTTCTTTGAAAACATACTCGTTCCGAGTGACGCCCATCAATCATGCTTGATACCCTCATTTCTAAGTAGTGCCTACTCTGGGATTGCGAGTTTTGTTAAACATAAGACTCCAATTTCAACCTGTGTAAATTTTACGGGGTCTTAGATGACAAAAATAATAAGGCTACGTGGAATTCAAAGAATGTGTTAACTAAGGAAACATTTTTTAACTTTTTATAATGAAAGTATTAATTCCACCGACTCTTTAATTTTTTTATGTTTTTCCTTTTTATTCATTTATTTTTTGGAACATGTGCTTCTGATACCGAAAGAGGTTTTGGAATTTGAGTCTAAACCTCATCACGTAAATGACTGACAACGTTCATTTTTTTGTGCTTTTTCTGGAATTCTATTCATTGATAAACTCGACAAAATTCCAAATATCCAAAAGTCTTGGAAACTGTGAATGATGTTGAAAATTGTATAGTCTTGGTAGTTCTATACTTTATACTCCGAGTTGCCTACATTCAAAATGTCGTTTCCTAGCACTTCCATCTAGACTCAAAGTGTAGTATCTGTCCTCTCAAACGTACGACAGCACCTCCCTGAGTACGTCATTGGATGCCAACACCAGCGTGACAATTTCGCGGGAACTGGGTAATTTTTTACCTTAGCGTATATGTATACGTAATAACAACCCACATAATAAAAAAAAACATAGTACCAATCTCCTAGGGGAGGCGAGTTAATACCGGCTCAAATGCGTTTCTCGTTCACCTCTCTTCCGTGTTCATGCCTTCAGCCTGATCGCATTTTAATGGGGGTGCCTTTTCCCTGGAATTCAGATTATGTGGTTGTACCTCCTTCATTGTTATAAAGAGGGGAGGTTATTAAATACTAATGCCAGCATTAAAGTGGTGGTTAGGACTGAAAAATTATTTCTTTGGTCCATATGTAAGTGTAGGGGCATTCGTCCTTAAAAACAACTTCATTTCATATCTCACCACAATTTTCGAGTGCACGATACCCGTTCTTCAGTCTATGATCAGACTATAGTATATCTTCTCTATTCCTTTTAAAATTAGTAAAGAAGTTTTGAAGACTTCAACAAGAACGTTATCAATGCCCGGAAGAAGGTATGTTGGTGGGTAGCAACACCAACAGGTACTTGGCATTGTTTACCATTACCTGTATCTTCATCAATAGATTGTAAAAATGGTTTCCACTTGATGTCTCGTATTAGATTGAGTCCAGATAGAAGTCCAAGGAAAGAAGCTTCATTTAGAATACAACTGTTTATCATTATGCGAAATTTAAGAGATTCTCAACGGTGATAAAACGCTACTAGTTTGCTTTTGGAGGCATTAAAGTCAGTGTTTTCCCTCCATTGTGCTGTGCGACTAAGGTCACAGGGTAGATCAGCTGCTAGGCCCTGGTAACCTAGAATATTGGAGATACTCCCATAAACCGTGGTATCGTCTACAAAGCTATTTACTTACGATCTGAGTTACTTTCCAATACTCCTTCTTGGTACATCACAGGCTTATTCTACAGCCACTTTCACATTTCAAAGTCAATCAGTTAACCCTCTAGGGCCATTCGTATCATATTTGATACAGTATGAAAACAAGCCTTGAAAGAAATATTTTCCTGAAAAATTTTTTAAGAGAAATATTTTATAAATTTCAAATGAAAGCAGTACTGACTGCTCAGTTAATGAATACCAAATGTTTCCTTATAGGGAAATACCAAATGTTTCCTTATAGGGAAATACTGTATCAAATATGATACGAATGGCCCTAGAGGGTTAATTAAGTGCCATACGGGATACTCGCTTGGGCGATTATCTCGAAGAAACATAACTGAAGATTTTTCCACATTGCCATTACTTTCTGCGATAGACTGGTTGCCAACTAAGGCTATAGAACTTAATCTGTCCTGCTATTTAACCCATAGCTTTAGAGAAGTGAGGGATTCAGACCTTTCCCAAGGATATTTACGCGTAAGTGAATACAACGTATTCAACTGGAATTCGAACTCGGCTCTCTAATTTCTCGTTTTGAGCCGATATCCACTTCACAACAACGCATATCCGCAATTTCAGCACTAATCCTATTTCTGAATCTCTGTCAGCTACCTCATCCCGTTCTTCCCTAATCTTATCCACGGTAAATGAACGGCGACTTTAGCATTTAAGGAAAAAAAAAACATTGTTGCAGAAAATCAAGACTAATTTATAGAAATTGTGCGGCTTTGGAAAAATAATAATTTAAAGAAATAAACGGTATGAGATTTGTAGTGGTAATATTAGTCAGTTCCTTACGTGAAAACATTCGTCATTCTTTGATCGAGCAACCAATACCACTCAAGCTACGTTTTTCTTCACTCTTTGGCCATCAGGATAGCGTCAAAGTGTAGTATCTGTTCTCCAAATTACTAAAGGAAATGATAATATTCGCCGTTTGACCGATCAGCTAAACGAATTAGCCTTCTTTTTACTCTCTGGCCATTGAGATGAGATCTAAGTGTAGTATCTGTTCTACACAACTTTCATGTTAATTGTAATATTAGTCGTTTCCTTATAAAGAAACATTCGGCATTCATTGATCGAGCAGTCAGTGCTACTTTCGGTTAAAATGTGTTTCTTTGTTTAGCGGCATATCAACTCCTCATGGGTCACTTAATGCTGAAAATTAATTCTCTTTGCAGTATTGACAATTATTTGGGTTCTGGGCATGACAGTAAACTGCATCCGGCAGCAAGGCCTCTGATTGGGAGTTTGTAAGGAGCATGGAACCATTTCTTAATTGCTGTTGTTCTCAGGTCTACTCTGACCCCGAGTGGTAGCACCTCTTTGGGTCCCAGCTATGAGCAAATAGTTAGAACCCAACCCGGGGTCAAAACTATGAAAGTATAAAAATACAAACTTTTATAGAAAAAAAGCATTTTTGAAGCAAAAAAGTTATTCTCAGCAAAACATTTTTGAATACAAAACTCGAAGACATTTCCAGTTTTCTAAAATAAAAAAGAATAAAAACAATTTTCACTAAAATCTTACTAATTCAACCTTTTCACTATAACTGATTATTAAAAAAATACCTTAAAGCCATAACTTTTTGGCATTAAATAACCCACAGTGGTTGATATGCCGTTCAAAACTTACTCACTCATTGGCAATTTTTTTTCAAAAAATCTATTGCCGGTAATTTTTTTCTTTTATTATACAAAAATATATTGTTGGTATTGTGTTGCTCGCATTTTTATTATAAAAAATGTAATTTATACTTTCATATTGTTTTGACACCAATTCGGAGGGGGGTTAACTATTTGCCCATAGCTGGGACCTTAACAGGTGCTACAACCCTAAGTCAGGGTTAACCTGGGAACAACATCAATTAAGAGGTGGTTTGAAATTTATATGAAAAATATGTTAAAACAATTTTTCAGACAAGTTGGTTTCTCAAGTCCAGTAACTGTTATCGTTCTTTCCATGATTGATGGAGGCTTTCTTTCTAACTTTTTGTTTGAAGTAGGGTGCAATGTCGACATCTTTGAGTTACATGTACCGTTCATTTTAAGTATTACTGTTGTTAATAGTCCTCAACTGCTGTAGTTTCTGCTTTTTTTTTTTTTTTGTTTTTTGTACAGTTCTCTCTGATTCTGTAGCGCTAGTTCATGAGGTTCGAAGAACAGTCCAAGACTTGCAGGGTTCAGTTAAACAGTCAGTAGGAATGGATGAATACATTCTGAACATTTCTTGGAATTCTCACATCTTATTCTACTTCTCGCTCCTGTTCTGTATTTTCAGTTTCACTACTGATATTTTTTTCAGAATGCGTACCGCTTCCAAGAATCTCCCTGCTAATTTCGAAACTCTGGCACAGAAATCTCTCTCTCTCTCTCTCTCTCTCTCACACACACACACACACACACACACACACTATCTATCTCTCTCTCTCTCTCTCACACTATCTCTCTCTCACACTATCTCTCTCTCTCTCACACTATCTCTCTCTGTCTATCTATCTATATATCTCTCACCCTCTCTTTCTTTCTCTCTCTCTCTATCTATCTATCTCTCACCCTCTCTTTCTCTCTCTCTCACTCTCTCTCTCTCACACTATCTCTCTCTGTCTATCTATCTATATATCTCTCACCCTCTCTTTCTCTCTCTCTCTCTCTCTCTCTCTCTAATAATTTGTGTTTGTCTATATTTCTGAGGTGAGGTAGTATTTATAGTATTTACATTATTCGGACTATTGTCCTCACGACTTATGAATACCAAAAAGGCACTCCTACCCAAGAAATGGAGTCCATATACCCCAGTGATTGTAATAAAGAGTTCGGGTTTTCTTGAAATAAATATGCAACCTTTTAATTGTACGAAATAAGTTAGAACGTATTTACATTATTCGGACGATTGTCTTCATTTTTGTTGCCATTTGTATGACGTTTTGACCGTTGTACGCTCCTGCCTAGGAATTTCCTTAAGGACCCTTTGTCCAGTGAATATAGACTTTGGTTAGTTCCTGTGACTTGACCCAAAGAGTTGTGAGTTCAATACCAGGCTACATTAGTGGTGAACAAGTAACTTACAGGGTTAGAGGGAGATAACTCATGACTACCAGAAGAGGCACTACAACGCAAGGAATGGAGTTCATATACACCAGTAATTGTAATAAAGGGTTCGGTTCGAAATTCCTAGCACCTGAAGAAGGCCGGAGCGTACAACGGCAGAAACGTAGTACAAATCGCAACAAAGATGAGAATATTACTCCGAATAATGTAAACACTGCACACGAATAGTTTTTTCCAATCAATCCCTAAATTCAAAGCAAAACTTTATGCATATTTGAGAAGGTTATCTAATACATAAGGTTGATTAATAGTGTCTTTCTGGCGACTGAGTAATTTTACTGCAGAGTATCTGTTTACGAGTAAACATTATTATTATCTCTATGATGAGCTGCCAAACTAGAGCAAGAGCACAGGAGGTTTTTAAGATATTCGAGAAGGGTTGATATTTTCTAAACAGACTTCGTACAACAGTAGATTTAGACATCAGAGATGATGATTAAAATGCTACCTCCCCTTTAAGATGAAGGGGATCATGACTTTCCACAGATTTCTTTTCATTATTTTTTTTTTAAATCATCTCACCCCAAGCAAGGCATTCCACTGCCACTATTGCGCATGGGGCTACATAGGGGAAGGTAAAGAGAAGGAGTGATTAGACATCAGGAATGTCAGGAGGAAGATGACAGATGAGTAAGGATACCGAGGATGAGGGTTGGGCAGATGTATTTTCTCTGAATAGTCATGTCTTCTCGAGAAAAATACAGAAGTTGTTTCACGTTTCTTTCTTTAAAGTTTCGAATTCAGTTATCCTAAGGAATTAATGGATTTGTAATTATAATCCGACTAGATTTCTTACAGGATTTTCTATTTTCATTTTCTGATTAATCTTAATTGTTCCGATTAATCTTAATTGCTTGAATAAGCTCATGATGAGATCTATGAAAGCAAATTATCCGTAGACATTCCTCTATCGCAACATTAAATATTTGAGCTTAACAACAAAATATTGCAATAACAAACATAAATATGATTATGGCTGTTATTTTAAGAAGTAAAAATGAAAATATTTGGAATTAAAAAGTTGGCGCACCTGAAGGAGACTGCCACCACCTTTAAATTTGTTTTTTTTTTTTGTTTTTTTTTTTTAATTTTTCAGCTCAGTTTTATCGGTTATTACTTAAAGTTTCCGATTATCAAAAAAAATTTTGAAAAAATTTCATTACTTAAATAGTTTTATGGGGGGTTCAGTTTCTCATACAACGTTATAGTAAATCGATCCTCCATTTTAGAACCACTCGCGTTGGGGTCGCTTTGTTTTTTTTTTCTTTTTTTTTGAGGGGGGGACGAGTTGTTGCTCTTGTTTTTGTCCTTTTCAAGTATTCTATAGTTCCTACGATGGCGTCTTCCTCGGAAACCCAAGAATGGCTTTATTCAAAAATGTCGCAAAGGATTCAGTTGTTGAATATGCGCAAGCAAAAAAAGTTAATTGCACAGGATCGATTTACTATAAGGTTGTATGAAAAACTGAACCCCCTCAATTGCTTAAATGTTGAAATTTTTACAAATTCTTTTGTCAGTCGGAAAGTTTAGGGTTTAATCAATAAGACTGCACTGAAAAGAAGTTTTAAAAAATTGATAATCAACCAATTTACAGGTGGTTCCAAAATGGAGGATCAATTTACTATAACGTTGTATGAAAAACTGAGCCCCCTCTAAAATTATTTAAATATTGATATTTTTCTAAAGTATTTTTGTCAATCGGAAAGTTTAGAGTGTAATCGATAAGACTGCACTGAAAAACGTAAAAAAAAAAAAATTAAAAACAACAAATTTAAAGGTGGTGGTAGTCTCCTTCAGGTCCGTCAAAAAGGTTTTCAATTTTATTCAGACATACGTTAAACACTTGTAAATTCCCTTTCTTTTTTCTTTTTTTTCATTTTCTCACTGAAACCAAAAAGCGATCTTATATGTCTTTTCTTTCTTTCCACGTAATGAAAAACAGAATAGTTCATTATTTATGAGATATTGGCAGGTTGTGGATATCGTGCTAAGGGAAGGATCAGCAGAATTATAATTAGATCACTGTAAACGTTCTATTTAATGGATGCATGTTTTTGGGGAGATATTACTGTTGTCTAAATAGCTTAGTTGTCGCCTACCACTCTGGGATTTTTTTTAAATACGTAAAAAAGAATAAATACTTTTTTTTAGCATTGAATATTGCTGCCATATCTGTTCGGGTGCTACTGCTATCCACCTGGATGTCCTTGACAAGGTCCAACGGAGAATCTGTAACGTGATAGATTCCGACTTGGCAGCTCGGATACAGTCACTTTCTCACTGGCGCAATGTGGCTTCCCTGTGTCTCTTCTACAAATATTTTCACGGCTTCTGCTCCGATAAACTTAGCTCACTGGTGCTCCCTATATATAAATTTACCCGAGCAACAAAATTAGCAACTAGGTCCCACCCTTTTACTGTGAAACCAATAAATTGTAAACGCAAATTCTACTCTATCAGCTTCCTTTCTCGCACTTCTCACCTGTGAAATTCCCTTCCATTTACTTGTTTTCCCGACAGCTACAATCTCCAAGAATTTAAATGTAAAATCAATAATCATCTCCTATCTCACTAACCTGCATTCTCTCTTTCATGCTCCTTTTCCGTCCACTCCACTCTCGTCGGTATTCTCATCCATCTCTAACCCACTTCCTGACACCCCCTATAACCTGTCACTCTTTCTCATAACTTTCCTCCTATGTAACCCCCTGCAAAACAATGGCAGTAAAATGCCTTGCTTGGGCCGAGATGATTATAAAAAAAAAACGTAAAGAGGTACTGGATGTGCGTTGTGGTGCAGTGAATATCAGTTCGGAACGAGTTCGAATTCCAGTTGAATTCCTTGCATTCACTTACGCGCAAATACCCTTGGGAAATCCATCTCTTCCCTCCAATTATGAGTTAAATAACAGGACAGATTGGGCTCCATGGCCTTGGTTGGCAACCAGTCTACCGCAGAAAGTAATGACAACCTACCACGAGATAATCTTCTGCCCTTAAGTCAGTGATGTTTCATTCGAGACATGAACGCCCAAGCGTGTATCACGTATGGCACTTAACTGACTGACTTAAAGAGAGCTTAATTAAAGCACTTGTTGACAGGAACCTTGGTATAAAGTATTTAACATCCAAACTGGACATCAGATTGTTTGTCAAACACATCTCTCTTAGTCTTTTGACAAGGTTACTTAAATTTCTAATATATGAACGGTTAATTGTTCCAAGAAGTGGTGCTTAAACTCAAGGCGGATGTAAGGGTTTCGTCCCCATCCTCGAATCAATGATACGGGGCACTCGACTACACATCAATTTTCATAAGATAAAATTCATATAAATTACAAATTTTATTGTAACCTAGTTATGTACAATAATTTATATGTAATATAGGTGAAAAAATCAATTAGATAAATTGAACATAATTACAATGTATCTCTATACACATTAGAAACATGTCATAATAGATCCTTCCTTCTTAAATAAATCAACAATGTTTTACGGCAATTTTTAACATCAACTTGAGATCTTTCTTGTTAAAACGTTGAATAATTCTAACCCATTCATCATTATGGATGAAAAAAAAAAGAATTTTATTGCGTGTTTTTCGACACTTAGCATGAACAAACCAAATTCAAGAGAATGACGTCAAAATCCGTGAAAATTTTGATCCTATAATAGCCAGTTGAACTTAATTTTAAATATGTAACCTATGTAAATTTAAGTAGAAAAAAGCAAATAGCAAAAATCACAAAATACTGACCGGGAACCGGTCTGGTGGTTCATAGGTAAAATGCACCGGACCTAAAACGTTCACTCTAGCTTTTACCATTCTATGGAGAAAAATACCAGTTTCTGATATGATGGGTCGCATTGGAATAACTTTTCTTTTTTTTTTTTAATCGTATCACCCCGTGCAAGGCGGTAATGCCACTGATGTGCAGGGGGCTACATAAAAGTAAAAAGATTAAGTAGAAGAGAGTGATCTGGAAGACGAACCAGTTAGAAAGGAGCAAGAGAAGGATAGGAATACAGGTGTGATGACAGTTGCAAAGGTGGAAAGAAAGGAAAGGATATACGGGGTGGTGAAAGAACTAGAGTCAAGTATTGCTTTCAGACTGATCACAAACCAATTTTATTTCATTTTTAACAATACGCACACATGTAAAAACGCACACATACTTATTGGCTGAATATACAGGGACAGTTTCTAATAAGGAAAACGTCATTTTTTTTTTCTTTTATTGGTCTCTGTTGCTACGTACTTACTTTAGCAGAATATCACAATTGTGGGGAATGCTGTGAGGATCAATCTCATTACTCAGTTCTAATGATCAACTAGATTAGCTCGTTAACCATTACCCCACTCGGAGGCATCTTTTTTATGGCCATTGTTGTCAACACAAGTAGGTCGTTCAAACTGGAATAACCTGTCTTTTTTTATTACATTTCTTGACAAACGAGGTGTAGTTTTACCTTACGACATGCGTACCGTCCGCCAACCAGCCTCGGCCCCAGACCAGAAGGCATGTCGTAATTGTTTATCAGTCTACCAGCTGACATCGGCCTTCTCAGTTATGTTTGTTTTATTACAGTACTGTGAGAGTTATATTAACAACCATAAATTCTCCACCGTTTTTTCCACGCTTATAGATTATTGCCAGAAGTGTGAAGCATTTACTGACACACCTAAAAAACTAAATGAAAATGTCTTTCGCAAAATGCGTTTTCTGCTGTTTAAGGTTTTAAAATAGACGCATTTGTTTTTTAAGAACACGTTGAAGAAAGGATGTTTTTGCACTCGTCTGCTATTGAGTAGCGTAGTGAGGTGGAAGGATTTGTGGTTTATTGCCATAATACAGCGTCTACTGATGTTGCGTGACCTGATAATAAAAAGGATAACAAAAAAGAACTAAGACAGGAAAAGAAAGAAAGAAAGAAAGAAAGAAACTATATATGAATGAGGAAAGAAAAAAAGACATTTTAAAAAAAGTAAGGATCAGTAACAGACATAAAGAAGTCAGAATTCAAAGAAAGAAAGAAAGAAAGAAAGAAAGAATCAGGCAAGTGAGAAAGGAAAGAAAGAAACTATATATGAATGATGAAAGAATAATACAGTCTACTGATGTTTCGTGACCTGATGATAAAATATATAACAAAAAAGAACTAAACCAGAAAAAGATAGAAAAGAAAAAGCGAAAGAAAAAATTAATGAAAGAAAGAAACAAAGAAACAAAGAAAGAATCAAGTAAGTGACAAAATTAGAAAGAAACTAGATATGAATGATGAAAGAAAAAAAGACAGATTTTAAAATCCAACCCCCGCCAAAAAAGTAAGGATCAGCAACAGATAAAAAATATGTCAGAAATCAAAGAAAGAAAGAAAAACAGAGAAAATGACTAAAAAGAAAAGATAATATATAAAAGAAAGAATAAATAAAAAAATAGGAATAAAAAATAAGATGAAAGAAAGGAAAAAGTAGTGTAAAAATACAAGAAAAGATATCGACAAAAAAGAAAATACATAGAAAAATGAAGAAAGCAAAAATGAAAAAGCACGAAAGAAAAACAGTAAAATATAAGAAAGAAAAAGAAAGACTGTATAAAAGATAAGTGAAAAGAATGAGAAAGTAAACAGCAAAGAAAAATAAGAAGAAAGAAAAATGAAGAGAAAAAACTAAATAATATTATGAAGATAGAATGGGTGAGAATACATAAAAGAAAGAAAGAATAAAAGAAAGAAACAGAAAGAATTTAGATGAGTGAAAAGAAGGACAATATATACAGCAAAAATAAAAATAGGATGAAAGAAAAAGAAAAATGAAAAAAGAAGGAAGAAATAATGTTTTAAAGATAGAAAGAAAGAAAATGCATAAAAGAAAGAAAGAATAAGAAAGAAAGAAAGAAAGAAAGAAAGAAAAATTAAAAAAGAAGGAAGAAATGTTTTAAAGATAGAAAGAAAGAAAATGCATAAAAGAAAAGAAAGAAAGAAAGAAAGAAAGAATAAAAAAGAAAGAAAGAAAGAAAGAAAAATAAAAGAAAGAAGAAATAAAAGAAAGAAAAATTAAAAAGAAGGAAGAAAAAATGTTTTAAAGATAGAAAGAAAGAAAACGCATAAAAGAAAAGAAAGAAAGAAAGAAAGAAAGAATAAGAAAGAAAGAAAGAAAGAAAAATAAAAGAAAGAAAAATTAAAAAAGATGGAAGAAATGTTTTAAAGATAGAAAGAAAGAAAAAGCATAAAAGAAAGAAAGAAAGAAAGAAAGAAAGAAGAAATAAAAATAAAGAAAATTAAAAAAGATGGAAGAAATGTTTTAAAGATAGAAAGAAAGAAAATGCATAAAAGAAAGAAAAAAGAAAGAAAGAAAGAAATAAATAAATAAAAATAAAGAAAATTAAAAAAGATGGAAGAAATGTTTTAAAGATAGAAAGAAAGAAAATGCATAAAAGAAAGAAAGAAAGAAAGAAAGAAAGAAAGAAGAAATAAAAATAAAGAAAATTAAAAAAGATGGAAGAAATGTTTTAAAGATAGAAAGAAAGAAAATGCATAAAAGAAAGAAAGAAAGAAAGAAAGAAAAAGAAAGAAAGAAAGAAAGAAAAAAGAAAAGAAAGAAGAAAATATAGAAAAATTAAAAAAGAAGGAAGAAAAAATGTTTTAAAGATAGAAAGAAAGAAAATGCATAAAAGAAAGAAAGAAAGAAAGAAAGAAAGAAAGAAAGAAAGAAAATATAGGACAGAACTAAGCCAGAAGCTAGAAATAAAAATAAGCGCCAAATGAAATTAAAAAAAGATCCATTTTACATGCTAAATGATGTATTTTCTAGGGGGTGAAATTATTTGTAAGTTCATTTCATCCACAACATCAAGCCGGTCACCCTAATCTCCTATTTAAAAATTATTTCTTCTGCTAAAACAAGTAGCAGAGTCAGCTGATAGTAGTATTAGTAATATTAGTATTTAAAGAAAAAGAAGTAGTAACAATAATTGGCGCTGCTGATCTTTCTGTTTTATATTTGTCAGTTACATGCAACCAATTATTTATTTAAACTGAGAAAGGTTCCCAAAATTGAAACTCCGCTACACCCCACTCTCCACAACTTCCGCTTATTCAGCGCAACAGATGTTTGTAATATCGCAACCACGATTTTTTTTAAGAATTCAGACATATAAACACAAAATAAAAACAGGAGTACTGTCTTTTATGTGTTGTGTCCCTTCAAGACGCAAACGATCAAGGCACTCCACATCTTCCTGCCCCGTGTAGTACTTAATAAGTTTTGTAGTTGTATTTCTCCCAAACCCTGTTTTGCTCAAGCCCATCAAGTATGTTATTCGCAGCTTACTTTTTGTCCCTCTTTCCTCAATCTGCCCCGTGAGTATCATATTTTCCAAGCCCTCCTTCTTCATCACGTGTCCCAGAAATTTTAACTACCTCTTCCTGATATTAAGTAGAGTTTCATCTTTCTTTCTATTCTCTCCAAAACCTTGTCTTTGCTCATATTTTTGGTCCATGGCATCCTCAGCATCTTTCTGTAGAATCACATATGTTACCTTAAGTCACTTTTTCATTTTTGAAGAGATTGTCCAGCATTCACTACCATACTGGAGTACAGATATCACATAACAGTTTAGGGTCTGAATATAGTGTAAGGTTTATCTCAATATATTGTCTACCCAGGTGCAGTGGGGAGCTCTGCCGTGCCCCTTCCCTCATGTGGCCCTCCAGCGACAGGAGCACACACTCAGGCAATTGAGCGATGGTGGTTGGATGCTAAAACGATGATTTCCAAGAAAATGCGAAATTTTGGTAGTCAGCTGTTCCAGTCACATCTTGACCACTTTTGCTGGAAGATGATGAGAAAAAAATCCAATGATATATTCGTGCCATTCCTAGAAGATATAGGAAATGTTTATCGCTAAAATAAATATTATTGTTTTTGATAGCGTGTTTATTTTTAACTCTCTACCTTTAATATAAATATAAATAATATAGATATATATAAATATTAATATAAGGTTTAAATAGATACGTATATCCATACAATATTATATTCTAGTTCGATGGTGCGGTAGACCTCACGCTATAGTCGAAACGGGAGGTAGACCTCACGCTATAGTCTAAACCAGATGAACCTCACGTTATAGTCAAAACGGGAGGTAGACCTCACGCTATAGTCGAAACGGGTGGTAGACCTCACGCTATAGTGAGGTAGACCTCACGCTATAGTCCGGTACCTAGTCCGGTACTCTTTCTGTTACTCTTTTCAATACACGTAAAACGTACACGTAAAACCTCTCAAACCTGAGACCAAACCATTCAGTGAGCTTGCGTATTGTGCGACCTCTATGCAAGTAGATCCTTAATCAAAAATAATTATTATAATTTCTAACAAGATACAGTTAATTTTTTAAAAAATGAACGTTATTTCGTTACATTCACTTACGCACAAATACCCTTGGGAAAGGTATGAATCCATCTATTCTCTCCGCGGCTATAGGTTAAATAGCAGGCCAGGGTTGATCTTATAGCTTTAATTGGCAACCAGTCTACCGCAGGAAGAAAGGGTAACCTAATGCGGGAAAATCTGCATAGTCAGTCATGAATCGAGAGAGACATGATCGCCCTAGCGTGTCTCACGTATGGCATTTAACTGACTGAACATAGATTTTGTATGTTTAAATAAAATATTTCTTCTGATGTCACCAGATTACTGTCGGGATATTTTAAGTTAATTTTTACAAATGTTTTCGAGTTCGTTGAACTGCACGCACAACTGCAAGCACACACACGCACGCGCGTAGTGATATGGGACTTCTTGGTTAAAATGAACTGTTGATTTACGCATGCCAAGAAGATTAATGACGAGGAAACACATTGGTAATTTTAACAAAATAATATAAGGAATTTATTTAAGAATTTACACGCTTATGCTTGACTTTGTGTCAGTAGCAAGAAAATAAATAAAAAATTCCGTACATTTGATGCAGAGTTAATGTTCATACAACAGAATAAATAATCTGACAAAAATAATATTCAAAATGTTTTAAATAAAGTTTGCATACGTTCAAATGTAGACAAAAGCATTCTTAGATTCTTGAGAGAAAATTTGTATTTCTTTAAAGTATGGGACACCAGGAATCTCTTCAATGAATCTATCGGGATCTTTACTAATAAATCCGAGGGCTCCAACTACAACTAGAATTATTAATGACTTCATATAATATAATTTTTATTAGCTTTACACTTCTGGATTCTTGTATTTTGACAGGTTTTTTTTAAGTATTCAAAGATACATTACAATCTTCAGGGACTCAGTCAGTCAATTAATTGCCATACACGATAGACACTTGGGCGATCATGTCTAAAAGAGACATGACTGACTGGACAGAAGATTTTGCCATTACTCACTATAATAGGCTGGTTGCTGACCAAGACTATAGAACCCAATCTGTCCTGGAGGGACAAGCGATGGATTAATACCTTTCCCAATGGTATTTGCGCGTAAGTGAATACGACGTGTATCAACTGGAATTGATTTTTTTTTTTATTGTGCAGCTTTTTGAAATCCCAGGTAAAGTTTTATTTTATTTTATTTTTTTTTTCATTTTGTCGTTTTCTTTGGTCTTCATTGATTTTTGCTGATAATTATCAGATTTGGTCTTTTTTATTTATTCATACTTTTTCTTGCTTGAATGGTCTTTTCAATCTGGGCCTCAATGAACTCTTTATTCTCTAAAACGATCTCTGGTTTGTGACATCAAATTTGGTAGTGTTCGAACATGATTATTTGCACGAAGTGGTCTTTGGGCGGACTTGAAGTATTTATTTTCTCTGTTTTTCAACTTTTTTCAATTTTTTCACCGCAGTCCTTACGATTAACCCCTAAGCTTTACGATTATCAAAGAAAATTTGGAAAAAGTACAATATTTAAACAAATTTGGGGGAGGTCAGTTTCTCAAATAACGCCAAACTAAATCGATCTTCTAATTTGAAAACAATTACCGGGATAACATTACCGTCAACTGTAAATTTGTAATTTTTTTTTGGGGGGGGGGGGGGCCTTTTTTCAGTTAAATGTTATTTTTTACATCTGAAACTTTAACAACGATATAAAAAAATTTGCTAAAATTTCAATATTTAAACAAATTGGCGGGGGGCCCAATTTCTCATACAATTTTATAGTAAATCAATCCTCCAATTCGGAAACACTGGCTTCAATTTTTTTCAACTTGTAAGAAAGTAATGAAATAAAACATGTATATGTTTAAAAGTTTTATTAGAACAGGCGAATTTGTTCTTAGTGTTTTACACGCCATTTTGTTTTGTTTCAACTATCAAATTGTTATTTTTTCTTCCTGTTTCAAGGAAATTATGTCCAAAGTTATTTTTTTTTTGGGGTGGGGAGCTCTTCAATAGCATGTGCAATTTTTTGTGGGGAGTGGGGTTTCAATAGCATATTTTTGGGACTTATCAAAAAATTTCCCATTCCTAATGGACATTCTTTTTTGCATTTTGAACATCTTCAGCAAACCTTATCCGCTTTGAAGTTTGCACATGCCTTTACATACATAGCATGCCCACAGGAACACAACTGGCTATGTGCAATTAACTTTTGGGTATGCGCATATTCCATGACTGAATCCTTTGCGAAATTCTTCAATAGAGCTATACTTGGAGTTTCAGAGGAAGATGTAATCGTAAGTTATGAAGAAAACGTGAGAAAGACAAGAACAAGAGCAACAACTCGTTCAAAAAAAAAAAAAAAAAAAAAAACACCCCAAAGCTAAAAAAAAAAGGGCAAGAACTCGTCCCAAAAGAGTTAACATAAACAAAGCGACCCCAACGCGATTGAATTAAAAATGGAGGATCGATTTATTTTTACGTTGTATAAGAAACTGACCCCCCCCCCCCTACACACACCATTTGTTTAAATATTGCAATTTTTTCCAAATTTGTTTTGATAATCGGAATCTATAGTTAACAATCGATAGGACTGCGGTGAAAAAAATTGAAAAGAAATTGAAAAACGGCGAAAATAATCGTGGTGGTAGTATACTTCAGGTCCGTCGGTCTTTGCTTGAAACAGCAAGTCTCCTCGACTTTCCAGAACTGTCAGTGGTCATCGTGGTCAGTGATGTGTGACTTCTATTCAGTACGAGATCCCATTTTCCGAACCGACTCCTCAATGAAACATAACGAAAATGCATTTTTTAAAAACAAACCGGGACCCCAAAACCCCAAAAGAAAATAGATACTTAACAAGATTAAGAAAACAAAAGATTGTGGTGCATGCAAAAGGAACCGAATGTTCGTCATCATCCAAAGATAAGGATACCGTGTATATTCTGGGATTCGAAATCTGAGCCGACCTTTGCTTCTAGGATATACCATTCTATATCAACAGAGTCGAATTACCCTAATTTTTCCCGTATTCCAAATGAAAAGAGAAAGTTACATTCAAAGATATTTTCCTCAAGAACTGTTACTTTGTAAAACAAACTCACGCATAGATGCTTCCTTTTTTTTAATAATCTCATAATCTTAATCTCATATTCTTAATCTCATATTCTTAATCTCATAATCTTAATCTCATATTCTTAATCTCATAATCTTAATCTCATATTCTTAATCTCATATTCTTAATCTCATATTCTTAATCTTTTAAAGTCAAGAGATAGTCATTATTTATCCTCCTTATTATCATGATCTTCAATTCCAACAGCCTTCACTTTCGCCCATATTCCACCTTATTCATCATAAACATTTAAAGAGTAAGTCTATAACCATAGTAACTCTAAAGTCGTGTTTGGTGTGAATATTAGTAGAATAAATAGTCCTCTCCTGCGATCTCTTTCTGGAAAATGACTGATTCGAACAAGCACTGATCCCAATCAGACCAATTTGCAGAATTCAGATTTCAGAAATTTGAGAATTTTATTTATCAAAGTGAACTTGATATTTTCGCTATTTCGAAAGATTCTTTATTATAGAATTGACTAACAGATAGTAAAAATGATGGAACATAAGGCTAAATATATTGTTCAACAATTTTTATGTCAAAAATGACTTTGTTTTTACTCAATAAACTAGGTGAATCTTTTTCAAGAAAACACGTATATAGGCATATATATGGAAGACGTGATATGCAAATCTGTCAGGTAAATAGTTAATGGGCAAATGACAATATAAAAAAAATCCTAACTGCCTAGACTTCAAAAAAAAATTTTTTTAATAGTAATAATGATTCCATCGCTGTAATCTGGCATAGATAGATAGATAGATAGATAGATAGATAGATAGATAGATAGTAAAAGTTAAGATTAAGAAATAGATAGATAGATAGATAGATAGATAGATAGATAGATAGATAGATAGTAAAAGATTATTAGATTAGATAGATAGATAGATAGATAGATAGATAGATAGATAGATAGATAGTAAAAGATTAAGAAATAGATAGATAGATAGATAGTAAAAGATTAAGAATTAGATAGATAGATAGATAGATAGATAGATAGATAGATAGTAAAAGATTAAGAATTAGATAGATAGATAGATAGATAGATAGATAGATAGATAGATAGATAGATAGATAGATAGTAAAAGATTAAGAATTAGATAGATAGATAGATAGATAGATAGATAGATAGATAGATAGATAGTAAAAGATTAAGATTAGATAGATAGATAGATAGATAGATAGATAGATAGATAGATAGATAGATAGATAGATAGATAGATAGTGGCAGAATGAAAATCAAACGGTTGTTACAATAATGACGAAATCGAAAAATACAAGTTGTTTACACGTTTCCTACTTTAAAGGATTTTAAAAAGATTAATAGTAGACAGAAAACAATGCCAAAACATGGAACGGAATACAGGAAGCTACACAAGGACATAAGGAGCAAATGTAAACAACCTAAAGAAGACTGACTAAATAGAAAGATTGAGCACGACAAATAAAGGAGATAGGCATAAAAAATAAGTGAACTAACAGGACGTAACAAATGCTCACCAACAGGACATATAAAATCTAAGGACGAAACGCCTATATTAGAGAAAGAAAAGTACTTCAGTGATGGGTCGAATGCATCGAAGATATCTTCCGCGACAGGAGAGAGCGATTTTCAATCCACAGAAATACCGATGGACAAGAAATATTAAAAGCCGAAATGGAAGCTATACAAATCAAACTGAATAGAAACAAAACAGCAGAGCCAGACGGAATGGTAATAGAGATGCTGACTGCCTTAGACGATTTCGGCGGAGACAGGATTGCAAAAATAATAAATGAAATCTAACTCAACACTGAGTTTGTTTGCTTGTTTCACCACTAGGGAGGTATTTGAATTGTTTTATGTAATATATATATATATATATAGTCATCCGCAGACAGATCTGTTTCGCTGTATTACAGCTCATCAGTAAGGCTTAGACTCCGGTCGCTTCCTAACCCAGGACTGAAACCCGACCGAATTAGCGTCACTCGGCGATTCCACCCCTATATACATATATATATATATATATATATATATATATATATATAATTGCAAGTGAAGAGGACTCAAGGTTTTTTTTTTATAATTTGAGTGCTCTGGCATTTATTTTATTATAAACAGTGCTCAATATAATGAGTATTATAGAGCTTAATATTATATAATATAATTATTTGGTTATGTCAATGTAATGTTATAGCAATGTAAAATTGACATAACCAATATATTATATTATTATTATTATTATTATTATTATATATATATATATATATATATATATATATATATATATATATATATATATATATATATTAAAAGTAGAAATCGGGGTTGTTCCAACGAGAGAAATTAATAGGTTTTGTGTCAAGTATTGATTTATTGCTGTTATTATTATTAATATTATTTGCGTTTTGTATGATTTATTCAGTGTCCATAGCACTACACGTGTTTCGAGTCTAAAGTTGACTCTCTTCAGGCGAATAAACTTGTGACTTTGCATATCGAGATACGCTTGTTTTTCTGATGGCCAACATATAGATAAGTGGTGAGCAGGTAATACAGTTCATATGCGTACGTGTTTGTTGGGTTTTTTTTTTTCAAACTCGCACGTTAAATCTCTCCCGTCACTTTTCATTAGCCAGAAAAATATTTTACACTGACTTGCAAAATTTGATTTCGTCTGTATACTCCAAAATTGTTTTGTTTTTAATAGCGATTTTTAATTTATTCTACTCTACGGGTCATTTAGTTCTTTTTGTTGTTTTTGGAATACAATTTTTTGCAATGGTTCGCAAATTTATTTTTAATCGTGCTTGAATTACAATTTAAGCTAAACGTTCATGGCTGCTCACACTTTTTTCTTATATATATATTGTTATGAGGAAACACACCTATTCCTCAGATAATGAACTCTCCCTCCTATATTAGTAAGAGTTAACAGAAAGTTAACGGGAGCAGTTCTTAGTAGTTCTTGGGGAGTTCATAGGAGTTCTTTAGAGTTCTATTGGAGTTCAGTAGAACTACTAGGCAGTTGATATTAGTCGGCAGTTAGCCGTATACTAAGGAGTCAGCTTTCAGTGAAGATTACCAAGTTCCTAACATTTTAGGTGTGTTAAGTCGATTAGCAACCGGCATAGCACGATTATAACCTTCAGTGCAAAAACTACTCCACAACATGTATATAAAGCAAGAAAATATATCTAAATTGAAATAATATTAATTAGCACATTGATGGTAGGAGAAGAGGTCGATTCATACTTACTTACCGACGTTGCTTAACTTTACTGATACTTCGCTGCTCCTTCAAGAAGCGGTCTTTCAAAGTCATAAGCTGTATTTAGCCGCCTCGTTTCGTCTTCTGAGAAACTTTATCAAGACAGCGTAGATAAAGTTCTTCAGAAGACGAAACGCATCAATAAGTATAATTTTTCTTCTTGTTTCTTTTTTTTACTTTGTCTATTTTTACAGAAACAATTCAAATTGTGAACATTTACACACACACACACACACACACACACACACACACACACACATATATATATATATATATATATATCGAGAGAGAGAGAAAGAGAGAGCGAGAGCGAAAGAAAGAAAGAGGAATACAACAACTGTTCCAATTTTACATAGCAAAAGCTAAATGTACAATGAATAATTTTTTTTATTTTTTTTATCCATGCATATATGGGAATGGCATTACAAAAATACAGAATATATTCTCATAGCAAAAAAGCTTTAATTCAGATAGAAAATTAATTAAATACTTACAAAGTGTTATGGTGATACACACCTATTCCTCCGATAATGGACTCTCCCTCCTATATTAATAAGAGTTAACAGGAAATTAACTCGAGAAATTCTTGGAAAGTTCTTAGGAGTTCTTAGAGCTCTTTAGAGTTCTATTGGAGTTCAGTAGAACTATTAGTTAGTTCCAGTTTGGACATCGTTGGACTAAGGCAGTTGATATTAGTTGGCAGTTGATATTAGTCGGCAGTTGATATTAGTCGGCAGTTAGCTGAATACTAAGGAGTCAGCTTACAGTGGAAGATTACCAAGTTCCTAACATTTAAGGGTGCGTTAAGTCGATTTGCAACCGACATAGCACGATTATAACCTTCAGTGCGAAAACTACTCCACAACACCAACTCTGGGACATGTGCCTACTTATATAAGTGTTATGGTGAAACACACCTATTCCTCACATAATGAACTCTCACTCCTATATTAATAAGAGTTAACAGGAAGTTAATTCGACAAATTCTTGGGAAGTTCTTAGGAGTTCTAGAGAGTTCTTTAGAGTTCTATTGGAGTTCTACTCCACAACAGAATTCTATAGGGGCATAAGACATGGAAGCTTTTTTTCACAGGATTTGTTTGACCTATAAAGCGGGGCAATCATGTCAGAGTTTATAATCTTTTCAACATGGAATATGTAGATGATAATGTGTTGATGGCAGACACAGAAAGAAAACTGGTGGAAATCCTAAACAAGTTAGTAAAAAAAAATAAAGAAAAAATATTAACCATTAACTGTAAGAATGGTTCTCAACAAGAGAAATAACCCAAGATACGAGATACAGATTAAAGATTTCAAATTCAACCAAAATCTTAAATTTAACTCTCTGGAACGTGTTCAAGCAAATGACGAAAACTAGGGTGCAGATATACGAAGGTGCATTGGAATAGCCGAAGAAGCATTCCAAAAGTTAAACAAAGTATGAAGAAATGTCGATGGAATCAAAGAAAAGAGTGCCGAACTGCAATGGAATATCAACCTTCCTCGCAGATGAAGAACTGGCAATAGGAATATAGTCTCGTCCGAAGAACATTAAGATTAACACGGATGGGGCTTCTAGACCAGCGAATAAATCTTAATGCAAATGAAAACGAACAGATTTATATTTAGAATTAGAAAGAGAATTGAAATTATTCGTTGGAAAAAGAGTTTAGAGAATATTGTTATATACAGCCGATGAATCTGGACAAACAACGACGAACACGTATACACAAAAATATCATTTTGTTTTTATTCTTCGTCGGTGACGCTTGTGGAGAGCAGGAAGGAAGACGGAGAGAGATCGTTCATACGAAGGAGCCGTCGGGACTCCTAAGCCAGCGGGAGTTCTTTAGCCCGAAGTTCTAGACTTTATATAGTCTTAAAACTCCCGTGAACTTTTGCTTTTTCGGGTTGTTGCTTTCTTGACGTCATCTACGGGGGGGGGGCATATCAGTCAAAAACGCTTGTCCTTGGTTGACTTTTATCTATCTATCTATATATATATATATATATATATACACACAAAAATCTAGAGTGAGCCAAAACCTACCGCGGTTTCACACGGTTTTAGTGTGAAACCGCGGTCACTCTAGATTTTTGTGTGTTTTTGCTCTACTATTGTATCTTTTCTTTCGTACTTTGTATTGAGCACTTTTTCTTGTGTTTGGTTCCGTTTGGGGTTTTTTCTTTACTGCGGAGTATTGAATGTTTTGTTCTTGTTCCGCGGGTTTCTTTTTTTCCCCCCCATTTATCCGACGTCTTAGTACACCGGATTGTAACGGATTTAGGTTCTGTTTGTTAATGGTTTTTTTCGGAGGTTTATTTTAGTATAAATTTACGGCCTGCATACTTACAGAGTCTATGTAGTTATTATTATTATTATTATTATTATTATTATTATTATTATATATATATATATATATATATATATATATATATATATATATATATATATATATATCAGATTAAATAAATTGCAAACATTATGTCTGCTTATTTTTAATAAAACTTGTTCATATTCACGGATAAACTTTCGCGTATTACAATTGAAAGATGTCAGAAATGAGCTGTAACGTTGACATATGTTATTATCATTCATTTTCCAAGGTACCCAAGTACTTGTAACCTCTTTCCGAGATCATCTTCAAGTGTGTGAGTTATGCACGATACAAAAAGGATGAAAACATAATAAAAAATCTCATCGTACTAATATATCTCCCGTTGATTCTAATAAAAATTAGAATTAATAATATTTTATAAAAGAACTTATTTGATATAGATAGCAGGAACTCAAAATTTGACTTACATCCATTCATTTTTCTTTCAGTCTACGGTTTCGCTTTAACTGGAAACAACTATTGCTTTTTAGTCTTTCGTACCAACGTCCAAAGAGTCTGAGCTCCAGGACCATGGATTAGTTTTAAAGCTTTCATTACAGCCGAGCAACGCCGAGTTATACTGCTAGTGCGAAATAAAAAAGCTGTTTAGACGTGTAGTTAAAAGTTTAGTTTCCTCCTTTTTATCCTGAAAACAGAATTTTTAATGGGTTAAAAAAAAAAATCAATAGGAAAACCACAGCCGACGCATTTTGAAGCAGGATAAACCTCACAAACTATGACTGGCTTAATACAGAGTTTGTGATAAACAATCAGAATAAACATTACTCATGCTGAATAAGGGAAACCCGTATAAAGGAAGGTCGAAGGCTGCTGAGGATACCAGAGATCGAACATGTAAACAACAACGAGATTCTGGAGTGGATAGAAACAAAAAAGAAACACATTTAACATCAAGAAAAGACAGCTGAAGTTTCTGGGATACATAGTGAGGAAGGAGGGCTTGGAGAATCTGACAATCACAGGACAGAGAGAGGGAAAGAGAGACATATACTGCTAGTTTTATTATAATACACACAACGATCACTGAGTTATAAATTAAAAAAACAAGTAGCATTTATTGTTTTCACTAATTTAAATAACGGACAGAAATATGACTGAACGCGCTAAATCACTTAACCTTGGACAATATTCTACGCTTATTAAATCGAAACATGCTTACTTAATTTAATTTTTAGCTCAAAGTGAACTCAATGTTTTCTTTAATTCCGTTGTGTATATGTTTACATTAATTACATTCATTAAGATGGCTTGGAGAATTTAATACTCACAGGATATGTTCCCTATATTAAAAATATACCTTGCCCCATCGTGGGAGCAGTGTAAATAAATACTCACAGGGCATGTTAAAGGTGATTGATGGAAAAGTACCCTTCTTCTTGAAAGCAAACCCACCCAACTGGTTTTATTATGCGGACTTTTACTAAAAGAGGAACCCATTTTTTTTTGTTTTTATTGAAGCTAATGACCACAAAAATAATCATATTAACAGAAACGCGATTACATTAACGTATTTAGTAATAAGATTCCCAAGTGAGTATTAAACGAATATGTAAAAACAACTGTAATTAAGTAGTACCAATTGCTTACTTATGAGGTCGCCATAGAGTCTCTAGTAACCTTTTAAAATCCCAAGATGGTTATGGCTAGTTTCTTATGATGCCCGCTTCTTTTCTATTCCATGTGCTTAAAAAGGGCCCCACTGCAATATTGATATGAAATGTTTTAAGTGGATTTTATTCCCCACAATCACCCGTTACTTCTCTTGACTTTTTCTAATGACACAGAGACAGAGGGTAAGAGCCACGCACACTTGACAACGGTTCAGATTAAAGGATTCATTATGCAGTACCATGACACCCACTTTTTTGTTTTTACTTCGACAAAAAATAGGCTAAAACTGTTTTCCTTAACTTAAATGCCGACATTGGCGGCCTTCGCTTGATATCAACTCAATTTCTATTCTATAGAATGTATATTTGCAATCGAAAATCATCATTAAACTTCACATTATAATTCAATTATTGTAGGTAGTATCACTTTTTTGGCGGGAAAACAGTATAGCTTAATGATTAAAGCATAATGAAAATTATGAAAATGAAACATCAAAGTATTTTTTAATTGTTTTTAAAACTCCGATGAGCTTAGATCACTGGTGCCGCCGCTTAGATCACTGGTGCCGCCGCTTAGATCACTGGTGCCGCCTAAGCACGAATTTACACGAGATACTAGATTAGCAACTAGGTCCCACCCTTTTACAGTTAGACAAATAAGATGTAACCGTAAATTCTACTCCAACAGCTTCTTTTCTCGCGCTTCCCGCCTGTGGAACTCCCTTCCACAAGTCTGCTTTCCCGACAGTTACAATCTCCAGGTGTTTAAATGTAGGGTCAATAGACACCTCCTATCACACTAACTCACAACTATTCTCACAACACTCTCATCTACCCAACCCTCATTCTCGGTATCCTCACCCGCCTATCACCCACCCTCTGTTATTTCCTATATTTAATCAGCCTTTCTCCACTCTACGTAGCCCCCTGCACAGTAGTGGCAGTGACATGCCTTGCTCGGGGTGAAACGCTTATAAAAAAAAAAAAAATTGTTTTTAATCCTTCCTAACACGTTCGAAATTTTTGTTAAAATGATTGTTTTGTTTACGTCATCGCCGTGGCTAACTTTTAACATTGACTTTTTTTCGCTTGTTTTCCGTTGAAAACACATTTATTTGGATATTCTTGTAAAAATCAAATATTGTCCGATTTTAATGAAACTTTTACGATTTATTCACAAATGAACGAAATTATTTTTGAAATCTTTCTTTTTAGAAAATTTTAGTAAATTATTTTTTTAACATGTCCCCACCCCTTACTTAATTTCATGAAATTTCGCACAGAACCTTCCTGTTCCCTGAAATTTAATTTTGTTAAAAGTAGGAGTCTTTGGAGATTTTAAATCACTTACTATTGTTTTTCAGATTAGTGCTATCTAAATGAAAATCTGCTCTGAATTGAAAAATAAGGAACCCAATAAAACTATGACATTATTTAATTAGAAAAGCTTTTAATTCCTTTTGTAAATCAGTAATATTAAGGATATTATTGTCTGAAGAAATAAATTTTTTCTGATGAATAATGAATTTTTACGAGAATATTTTTTAATATTTTTGCATTTTATTTATAATAATTTATAATAATTTAAAATCGTGTAAAATTCTCTGTTTGGCTGTTCCCTGGATGTGATATAATCATTAAGCGAAACGAAATTTACGAGTCCAAAATTGCAAAGATTATAAAACGTATTATTTTTAAAATAATAGTTATTTACTTAATACGTTCCTTATTTTTATGTGTGGTAGACCAAAATTATAATAATTCTGTTAGTTCTTCTGCTAGGCCGTAAGTTAGCACGTGCGACCCGCTTGCCGTTTCCTCAGAGAAACAATAAACGATCATATTTTGATTGCGTGGAAAAAAGAGAAGAAGAAATATATCAGAGACGTTGTTTAGTCTTTGTGAAAGAAATGCATATCAGAGACGCTACTTGTTTCTGTGAGAAAATGAATGAAAAAAAGACAAGAAGAAAGTAAAAAAAAGTAAGAGGTCACCCCTATAACGTCTGCTCCAGTGAAATAGAAAACCTTGCCAATCTTTTAATCTTTCCATTTTTTTCCGTCTTACTTCTTTAAATAATGACCTACATTCCGACTTAAAATTGTTATTACCGTATGTTTTAAAAGTTTTTGAGCTGAAGGATGCAATACGGGAATTTCTCCGGGCATTTTATGGTCGTATAATTTTTTAATCCTTAAATTAAGAATTAATTCATCAGAAAAATATTTTTTTTTAATCATATCACCCCAAGCAAGGCATTCCACTGCCACTATTGCGCATGGGGCTACATAAGGGAAGGTAAAGACGAGGAGTGGTTAGATGAAGGAAATGTCAGAAGGAGGGTGATAGATGGGTAAGGATACCGAGGATGAGGGTTGGGCAGATGGGAAGAGTGTTTGAAAGAATGGGAGCGAGTTAGTGTGTTAGGAGGTGTCTATTGACCTTAGATTTAAACTCCTGGAGATTGTAGCTGTCGGGGAAGCAATCATGTGGAAGGGAATTCAACAGTCGGGAAGTGCGAGAAAAGAAACTGTTGGAGTAGAAGTTGCGGTTGCATTTTATCGGTTTCACTGTAAAAGGGTGGGATCTAGTTGCTAATCTAGTATCTCGTGCAAATTCGAACCTAGGGGGCACCAGTGATCTAAGGTCATCGGAGCAGAAGCCATGGAAGTATTTATAGAAGAGACACAGGGAAGCCACGTCGCGCCGGTGAGAGAGAGAGAGAGAGACTGCAGGCGGTCTGCCAAGTTGGTATCAATCACATTACAGACCCTCCGCTGTACCTTGTCGAGAAGCCCAAGGAGAATAGCAGGGGCACCCGACCAGATATGGCAGCAGTATTCAATGCACGGTGCACGGGCGGACGTGAAATTTCCATATGTATTACTCGTAATCATTGTTAATTATTATTATTATTATGTCATTTTTTCATCATATTTCGATTTCTGCTTTGGTCTCACTACCAACCAAGTCTGCGGGGAGACCTAAGGCAGGTCGTGGCGTGTTGTTATGACTCCATTTCATGTTTTTCTATATTCCCTATCATCCCTAGCATTACATAGATAAAGTTTTCCTTAGTGTGTGGGCTGTACTTAATAAGACAATTTTTTGTATATCTCTTAAGCTGGGGTTTCCAGGGATTCTTTCAATGTGTTGTTTTGTTCCATTTTTTATCATTCCAAGTGCACCTACTATCACTGGCACAACTCTTGTTTTCAATTTCCACATTTTTTCTATTTCAATTTCCAGATCTTTATATTTTGACAGTTTTTCAAATTCCTTGATTGCTATGTTACAATCCGCTGGACAAGCCATATCAATTAATAGACAAGTTTTCTCCTTCTGGTTTTTAACAATATTGTCTGGCCTGTTTGCTTCAATTTTTCTGTCTGTGTAGATGGTGTAATCCCATAGAATGGTTACATCTTCTATTTCTGTAACCGGTGCTGGATGATGTTCATACCAGTGTTTGTTTACAACTTTTCCATAATGTTTGCACATTGTCCAATGTAAATATTGCCCAACTCTATCGTGGCGATTTTTATATTCGTTTGGGGCAAGCACAGAACAGCCTGAGATTAGGTGGTCTATTGTTTCTTGGTGTTTATCACAAAACCTGCATTTTGGATCCATATTATTATGCATAATATTTGCCTGAAAGTTTCTAGTGAAAAGACTTTGGTCTTGTGCTGCAAGAATAAAGCCTTCAGTTTCAGACTTTAATCCAGATGCACGTAACCATCGATGAGTATTAACTTTGTCAACATTGGATTTATTGGCACGTTCTGGATATTGGCCATGCAGAGGTTTGTCTTGCCAGCGCTGTTTCATCTGTTCAAGAGCTTTATCTTTGGCTTTCATTTTCATATTTTTTGCCGCAATAGTTGGTTCTTGGCTTCTGTTTTGCTTTTCTACAGAATCTACTAACTGTAAATCTTGTTTGTATTTACTGCCTTCTTTTATTATTGAATATTTTTTCTTTCTTTCTTCATGTTGCCTTACTAATTGTATCATCCAATCCTTTGTTGTTTCTATGTATGTTAGTAAGCCAATAGTTGTTGTCTTGTATGACAATTCCAGCTGAATAAGACCTCTTCCACCTTCTTTACGGGGTATGTATAGACGGTCTACATCAGCCTTTGGATGATGCATCTTATGCTTAGAAAGAAGCTTTCTTGTTTTAGCATCCATTCGCCTGATGTCGTTTAGAGTCCAGTTTAAGATGTTAAAGCTATATTGGACAACTGGGATTGCAAGGCTATTAATGGCCATAACTCTGTTCTGTGAATTCAATTCAGTGTTTAATATCATTCGTAGCCTTCTATAGTACTCTTTACACACTATTTCTTTCATTTTTTTATGGTGAATGTTTTCGCTCTCATTTACACCTAGGTATTTATAAGCTTCTTCTGGTTTCAATTCTTTTATTGTTACAGCAGGGTCTAAACTAATTGAGGGTGTTTCTTGTATTGATCCACGTAAAACTGTAGCTTTAGCACATTTTTTCAAATTGAATTTCATTCCAATGTCTTCGCTGAAGCATTTTACAGTTTGCAGAAGACCTTCCAGCTCATTATCATTCTTAGCATATAACTTTAAGTCATCCATGTAAAATAGATGGCTTATTTTCTTTTGGCCTATTTTATAACCACATTCTGTCTTATTAAGTTGACTGGTTAGTGCTATTAATGATATGCAGAATAGTAAGGGAGATAAAGAATCACCTTGAAATATACCTCTTTTGATGTTTATTTCATCAGACTTATAGGTTCCATTTATATGATTGAGGTAAAGGGTTGTTTTCCATATAGACATGCACTGTTTGATGAAATTGATGATGACGGGCGATATCTTGTATATATTTAAAGTCTTTAAAATCCAGGAATGTGGCACACTATCGAATGCCTTTCGATAATCTATCCAGGCAGTACTAAGATTTTTCTTTGTACTGTAGCAGTTTTCCAGGATTATTTTGTTAATTAGCAATTGGTCTTTACATCCATAACAACCACGTTTGCACCCTTTTTGTTCAAGCGGTATCATGTCATTTCTTTTTAAGAATAAATATGTCTGTTTTGTTAAAATAGATGTTCATAGTTTATATGTTGTCGGAAGACATGTAATTGGTCTGTAGTTTTTCGGGTTGTTTGTGCCACCATTCTTGGGTAGAAGAAATGTAATTCCTTTGGTCATCCATGCAGGAATTTTAGTGGGATCGTCAACCATTTCTTGAAGTTCTTTGGCTAGTTTTTTATGTGCTGTATTTAAATAATATAGCCAAAAGTTAGGAATTTTATCTATACCTGGGAATTTCCAATTGTGTGCTTTTTTTAGTGCAAATTTAACATCCTCTTCTGTAATTCCAGCCCATGTCTGTTCTGGTCTATTTTTCATTCGTTCTATCTCTTGCGCAATCCAATTATTATTATTATTATTATTATTATTATTATTATTATTATTATTATTAAAGTGTATTCACAGTTATGCCACATTTGACGAAGGAGGAAGTGTATATTGATAACAGATTTCTCAGTTAATACACATGACATTATCTCCCTTTAACAGCCATTTGCATCATCATTTATTTAAACTTACACAGAAATCGATGACTCGACTGGAAATTAGTTTTTTTTCTCTCAAATTTAAAACGTTGAACGTATGTTTGTGGGAAGCGTAACGGTTACTGACGCAGAAAATGGGTTCGAATTCTGATCAAATCTGTTATGCTCCGTTCGCAATTTTTACCTTTGTAAAGATATCTATCCAGCGTCATGTCCGCGATTAAAGACAGAGAAAAATATATCAGTGACACTGTTTGATTTTAGTGAAAGAAAGAAAGAAAGAAAGAAAGAAAGAAAGAAAGAAAGAAAGAAAGAAAGACAAGCAGACATAATGAAGAAAATTGCAGTGTAAACTTGGCTCTAATTTCTTTGATAGCAGCCAATCGAGGAGAAGGTCGACTCTATATTAAAAAAGTGAAGACGCCAATGGGAAATCATTCTATCTTCCCTGAGAAGCCATAAGACAAAGAAACTCTGATGAGACATGATCACCCATGTCCTATTAGAAGACATTAAAAAATGATACTAAGCTAAGATAAATCTTGCTAAGGTGTGCTGATTTTGCTCTGAGGTGCGTTTCGAATGATAAAAAAAAGAACACAACAACATATTGAAAAAGTCCCTGGAAATCCCAGCTTAATATATATACAAAATATCATCTAGATAAGTACAGCCCACATACTAAGAAGAACTTAGTCCATGTAACGCTAGTGATGTTATGAATGTTAGAAAGACAAGTACAATGTAGCTATTACAACACATCACAACCTTCCTTAGGTCTCTCTGCAGAATTGGTAGGTAGTGCGACCATAGAAGAAATTAAAATGTGATGATGATGATTATAATAATGGTAATAATTTCTAAAAAAAAAGAATTTCAAAAACTGTCAAATTATAATGCCCTGAAAATGTGGAAACTTAAAACTACACTTATCCCTGTTGTAATAGCAATATTTATTATGATAAAAAAGGATACGAAAAGCATGTGGGTTCAATTTCTGGACACATCGATATCTCACAGTTACAAAAAAATTAATTTGTGCGGAAGTGCATCAATCATCTGTAAAACCCTCTCTATTCAAACAAAATATCCCAAATGTGCATAGACAACTCACCTACAGTACCATTTTTACTCATAGACCCTAAAGGTGTCTTGGTAATTAGACACTTAAAATTATTCTCTTGCAAGATCATACCACAAATAATAATAATAATAATAATAATAATGGAGCCATAACAAAACGCCACACCCTGCCTTAGGTCCCCCGCAGACTTGGTTGGTAGTGAGACCAAAGCAGAAATCGAAATATGATGAAAAATGTCATAATAATCAGATTTTACTTTACACACAGACAGAATAAACAAATGCAATCGCCCAGAGATCGTGATCAAAGACCACAAAATCAGAACGTGCTTTCTTGTTGGCATAGCATTTTTGCAGATTGGAATGTATCTTGGCATGTCTGTTCGAACTATAGTACTGAAATCCTGAATACATGGTACAAAAAGTACTCGAATAATGGCACAAATGCTGATAGAGTGACTATACTGTAGACTTTCCTAATCTTCACAGAAAGAGTGACAGGTTATAGGGTGTGTCAGGAAGTGGGTAAGAGAAGGATGAGAATACTGATGAGAGTGGAGTGGACGGCGAATGCAGCATGAGAGAAAGTTATGAGAAAGAGTGACAGGTTATAGGGTGTGTCAGGAAGTGGGAAAGAGAAGGATGAGAATACTGATGAGAGTGGAGTGGACGGAGAATGCAGCATGAGAGAAAGTTATGAGAAAGAGTGACAGGTTATAGGGTGTGTCAGGAAGTGGGAAAGAGAAGGATGAAAATACTGATGAGAGTGGAGTGGACGGAGAAAGGAGCATGAGAGAGAGGATGCAGGTTAGTGAGATAGGAGATGACTAATGACTTTACATTTATATTCTTGGAGATTATAGCTGTCGGGAAAGCAAGTAAATGGAAGGGAATTCTACAGGCGGGAAGTGCGAGAAAAGAAGCTGGTGGCGTAGAATTTGCGTTAATTTTACCGTGTAGCCTAACGAGAGGATCTGTACCAGCACTGAAATCATGCCAAACACCATTACACGTCCTCCACCAAATTTAACGCTACTTTTAGTGCACTGAGGCAAATATAGTTCATTAGGACTGCATCAAACGAACCTTCTCCCGTCACAACCGAACAGGTTAAACTTTGGCTCATCGTTTAAAAGGAACACTATCACAGTGTCCATATGACGTGTTCGGTGACCATTTTGAAATGGCTCACTTGATTCCTTTTAGAAATGTAAGATTTCGTAGAGGCTACTCGACTGTTCATATTTATTTCATTCAGTCTTCGGGAAATAGTGTGCCTTGATATTTTAATGCCAAAGTTAGCATTAGCTCTTTTTTATTCTTTACCAATCCATCTGTCTTCTCTTGAAGTAGTTTTCCTAGGACTGCCATGTGGGTTCTTGGCTTCACAAGACCTAATTTTCTCAAGTTTTCTTAAAATACTATGACTAACGCTTTTAGATTTCCCCACATTCTTTGAAATATTCCCAATCAAGAGATTATCTTCATTACGTAACTTGATTATCAGTTTTCTAAGTTCCAATGATGTCACAGATTTTTTCACCATGTTTACAATGCAAGAGACAGTAAAGAGCCGGTGTAATTTAGTAAAAGACTCGATTTTATATTCTTACCCCTCCCACCAAAAAAGAATTTTGAATAATGCAAAATAATTATTAAATTTTATGGATTTATTTAATCGTGCTGATGTTTTTGAGCATTTATTTTTTCGAATGTTATATAATTAGTCTTATAATTTTATTTAAAATAAGTTTATTGAACTTTATATTTTGAAATTATACAATTTAATTTTATATCCTTTTTCTTTCCTTAATAAAATGTTCTTAGAACCTGTAAAATAAAATGTTATTTCATATTTAGACTTTTACTTAACATCGTTCTGATCTTTATGCTCGCTACTGTATATATCCAATTAGTTTACTTCTTTTGTCATTATTCACACACACACACACACACACACACACACACACACACACACACACACACACACATATATATATTTTTTTTTTTTTTTTTTTTTTTTTTTAATCATTTCACCCCGAGCAAGGCAGAAACGCCACTGATGTGCAGGGGGTTACATAAGTGTAGAAAGATTAATTAGAAAAGAGTGAGGAGTACAAGCTAGTTAGAAAGGAACAATAGAAAACTGAGAAAGCAGGTGCAATGACAGGTACATGGGCGGAGAGAAAGGGAAGCTTATACAGGGGAGGGGAGAGAGAGCTAGAGGCCAGTGGTTAGTAGGTGAGTATTAACTTTGCTTTTAAATTTCTGGAGGTCGTAGCCGTCAGGAAAGCAAGAATACGGGAGTGAGTTCCACAGGCGGGAAGTGCGAGAGAGGAAGCTGCAGGAGTAGAATTGTCGTCTGCGTTTGGCTAACCTGACTGTGAATGGGTGGGACCCAGTTGCCAGTCTGGTTGAACGGGTAAACACCTGTTGAGGAGGCATCAGTGACTTAAGCTCATCCGAGCAGAAGCCATGAAAGTATTTATAGAAGAGACAGAGGGAGGCCACATTTCGACGATGGGAAAGTGGCTGCAGACGAGTCGCCAGATCAGTACCTATCACATTACAGACTCTCCTTTGGAGCTTGTCAAGAACACTGAGGAGAACGGCAGGGGCACCTGACCATAAATGGCAGCAGTACTCCATGCACGGACGGATGGTTGACTTGTATATATGCAGGATGGATTCAGGTGGAAAAAACATCCTGGATCGACATAGTGACCCAATCTTCTTAGCAGTAGATTTTGCTATGGATTCAATATAGTGCTTCCATTTGAGGTCTGAGGACAGGGTAAGTCCGAGGAGGCGTAGTGTATTACTCTCCGGGAGAATCATCTGGTCCATGCTTATGGGAGGCAGAAGAGGTTGCCTGTAATGGTTGACAGACAACAGCTTGGTCTTAGAGGAATTAAAGTTGACAAGCCACTTCTTGCCCCAGTTCACCACAGAGTGTAGATCCCGCTCAAGGTCAGCAGCGAGATTATGTCTGTCCGCCACGACAGGTTTCTTACTGGAGCGGGAGTATATTGTAGTGTCATCTGCGTAGATGCCTACTTGGGACCTGATCTCATCTGGGAGGTCGTTGATGAAAATAAGGAAGAGCGTTGGGCCCAGGATAGAGCCTTGTGGGACACCAGCATTCGTGCTGTAGGACGAAGAGGCACGCCCATTCAGAACGACCTTCATTTTGCGGTTATTTAAGAAAGATTGGATTAGGTCAAGCAGGCGACCGGTAATACCATAACCGCGTAGTTTGCATAGGAGGCCAGGGTGCCAAACCCTGTCGAAAGCCTTGGAGATATCCAGAGCAACCGCGCGAGCCTCGTCAGACTCATCAAGGGCCTGTAGCATGTACTCCGTTACAGTAGTTAGCAGGTCGGCTGTGGACCTGTCAAATCGGAATCCATATTGCCTGTCGGAGAACAGCTTGTGGGCGGTGAGATGATGAACTATTTCAGCATTTATTATAGCCTCGAACACTTTCCCGAATATTGGTAGGAGACTGATAGGGCGATAGTTGGATGGGTCCGAGGGTTCACCACAATTCTTAAAGACAGGAACGACTGAGGAGAATTTCCAGCATGCAGGAAAGCAGGAAGCAGAAAGGCAGTAGTTAAACAGTTTAGAGAGGACAGGGGAAAGTTCAGGGGCACACCTCTTAAGGACTATCACCGGGATTCCATCGTCTCCACACGCCTTATGGGGGTCGAGTTTTGAAATTACTCTGGATACTATTGTCGGGGTAATATACACGTCATGCAGTTTGGCCTCAGTTCTAATAGGGAAGTCGGGTGGGTGCACTCCGGACGAGTCGAGTGTGGAGTTGGATGAGAATCTGCGGGCAAAGCACTCAGCTTTCTCAGCAGATGACGTGAGAACGTCAAATCCATGGATTAAAGGAGGTATTGAGGATTTCCTATTGTTGAGCACTCGTTTACAAATCCTCCAATAGTCCTTGGAGCCGAACTTGCGGATATACTGTATGTATCCATTGACTTCCCTTCTTTTATCTTTATAAAGATAATATATATATATGAGTTTCCTTCTTTTATCTTCATAAAAATAATATATATATATATATATATATATATATATATATATATATACCAGGTGTCCAGGTTTAGTGATATACATTCTAAATCTAAAAATGGTTACCATTATGTAAGATGTCAGTCAGTTAAGTGCTATACATGATAGACGCTTAGGCGATCATGTCTTGAAGAAGACATGACTGATTGTGCAGAAACTTTTCCCGAAGCAGGTCGCCATTACTTTTTGTCGTAGACTGGCTACCAACCAAGGATATTAAACTCAATCTCTTTTGTTATTTAACCCATAGTTGAAAGGAAGGGATAGATAAATACCTTTCCTAAGGGTATGTGCTCGTAAGCTAATGCAACGAATTCAAGTGGAATTCGAACTCCGCTCTCTGATTTCTCATTCCGATACGATATCTACTGCACAAAGTAAGATATACTGCTGGCTAAATCTCTTGCTCTGATCGAAGAGGGTCATCATTGTTTACTAACTTTAGCTTAACACGGAGCCACCTGGTGAGGATCAAACTGAATACTAACGTTCAATCAAACTGGTATGCTAACCATTACTACAGCCGAGGTCGTCCAAAACAAAAAGGGGCCAAGCGTTTTTGAGAAATTTGCTTTGAAATTATTTCTGTTGAACTTTCATTTTATAAATGGGGTTGCTAAAGAGTTCTTTAGCTCAAAAATTGGCATTCTATGTGGTTCTACAGAAGGATGCTGTGGATATCGTGGACCGAGCATGTGAGCAATGACGAGGTTTTGGAAATTATGGAAACGAAAAGGAAATTAATACTGAGCATCAGAAAGGGACAGCTAAAGTGCCTGGGACATGCAATGAGGAAGGAGGGTTTGGAGAACCTAATACTAACAGGCCAGATAGAGGGGAAAAGAGACAGAAGAAAGCAGCGGGTAACATATTTAAAAGGCCTGAGCAGGTGGATGACAGAACGGGGGCTGAGAAACGTTACAGGAGAAAGCGTGCTAAGAGCCACCAGGGATAGGGAGACGTGGAAGGCCATGATCGCCTACTTCCTGAAGGGACAAGGTACATAAAAGAAAGAAGAAGATCTTTGCCAAAGATTGGAAGGAGACTAATAGGACGGTAATTGGTGGGGTCTGAGGGTTCGCCAGAATTCTTAAATATAGGAACTACGCAGGAGGACTTCCAACAGGCAGGAAAGCAGGAAGCAGATAGGCAGAGGTTATAGAGTTTAGAGAGGACAGAGGAGAGTTCTGGGGCACATTTCTTCAGTACTATGACTGGGATTCCGTCGCCGGCGCTCGCTTTGTGTGGGTCAAGTTGTGCAATTATCTTGGCGACCAGCGAGGGTGTAATGTGGACGTTATTTAGTTGAGCCTTAGTTCTGGGTGGGAAGTCTGGTGTAGGTATTCCTAACGAGTCCAGTGTCGAATTGGTTGAGAATCTACGGGCAAAGCATTCAGCCTTGTCGGCTGGGTAGGTGAGAACTTCAAACTCATTGATTAGTGGGGGTATTGAAGTCTTGTTCCTGCTGAGCACGCTTTTGCAGAGACGCCAGTAATCTTTGGAACCAAACTTAGAGGATGCTATGCGTTGCCTAATTCTGGTAGCAAACGCCCTCTTGGCTTCGTTCTTTACTTTTTTACACTTGTTCCGTGCTGAGGCGAAAAGGCGCCTGTTTTGGTTCGACGAGCAGCTTCGGAGAAGTCTTGCCAGGATTGGACATTGGCGGCCGCAGTCTAAACAATATAAGCTACACAGATGATACAGTGTTGATAGCAGACACCAAGAAGAAACTACAAGACCTCCTACAGTAAATAGTTAAGGGGGCTACATAAGAGTAAAAGATTAGATGGGAGGAGAGTAAAGAGAAAGAGGAGTGTCAGTGAATGGAGCAAGAGAAGGTTAGGAATACGGGTGTAATGACTGTTGCAAAGGTAGAGAGAAAGGGAAAGACTTAAAGGGTGATGTAAAAAGAACTGGAGTCAAGTGGTTAAGAGATGGGTTTTGACATTGCATTTAAATTCCTGGAGGTTGTAGCCGTCAGGAAAGCAAGAACATGGAAGACGGTTCCTCAGGCGGGAAGTGCGAGAAAAGAAGCTGTAGAGTAGAATTGTCGGCTGCAGTTAGTTCATCTGTGAATGAACGTTGTACTGCTTGCATACAGACGGAAATGATTTTAGCAGATACACAAAGATAGAAAGGGCTCTAAGACAAGGATGTGTCTTCTCACCAGATCTATTCAACCGAGACAGCGAGACCATTCTGAGAGCTTTAGAACTCCTGCAAGGATTTAACATTGGCGGCAGCAATCTAAACAATATAAGACACCCAGAACTGGGTCCCACCCATTCACAGTCAGGTTAGCCAAATGCAGACGACAATTCTACTCCTGCAGCTTCTTCTCTCGCACTTCCCGCCTGTGGAACTCGCTCCCGTATTCTTGCTTTCCTGACGGCTATAACCTCCAGAAATTTAAATGCAAAGTCAATACTCATCTACTAACCACTGGACTCTAGCTCTCTCCCCACCCCTGTATAACCTTCCCTTTCTCTCCACCTATGTATCTGTCATTGCACCTGCTTTCTCAGCTTTCTATTGTTCCTTTCTAACTAGTTTGTACTCCTCACTCTTTTCTAATTAATCTTTTTACATTTATGTAGCCCCCTGCACATCAGTGGCGTTTCCGCCTTGCTCGGGGTGAAATAAAAAAAAAAAGATGACACAGTTCTGATAGCAGACACCAAGAAGAAACTACAAGACCTCCTGCATGAACTAGTTAAAGAAAGCGGTAAAAAAAAAAACCTACATAAATCACAAGAAAACTGAATGCATGGTAATCAGTAAAAAGATGAACCCAAAATGCCAAATACAAGTCGGAGATACTAAAATCAAACAGTCAGAAATTTAAATACCTGGGAAGAGTTCTAACAGAGGACGGAAAGTGCAATACGGAGATCTGAAGACTCACTGGTATGGCCAAGGATGCATTCCAGAAGCTGAGTAGAGTATTAAAATACTGAATGAAAATCTCGCTGTAAACAAAGAAGATTGGTATGTGATGTCTGTCTTTCAGTATAGCAGCGAATGCTGGACAATCTCATCAAAGATGAAAGAAAGCAGCAAAAATGTGGTTCTACAGAAGGATGCTGAGGATACCATGGACATAACCTGTGATCAACGATGAGGTTTCGGAGAGGATGGACACGAGAAGGGAACTAATAATTAACATTACGAA
The DNA here is from genome assembly GCA_037127315.1 of Ascarosepion bandense. Classification (NCBI taxonomy): domain Eukaryota; kingdom Metazoa; phylum Mollusca; class Cephalopoda; order Sepiida; family Sepiidae; genus Ascarosepion; species Ascarosepion bandense. The sequence goes on from JBBBDQ010000405.1 coordinate 614,238, forward strand.
AAAACAGCTGAAGTTTTTGAAACATGTAATGAGGAAGAAGGGCTTGGAGAACCTGATCCTCACGGGACGGATAGAGGGAAACAGAGACAAGGGAAAGCAACACATGACCTACTTGATGGACTTGAACAGATGAATGGTAGATCGGGGACTCAGTGGGATAACAGGAGAAGAGGTATTAAGAGCGACAAGGGATAGGGAGATGTGGAGGGCTATAATCGCCTACGTCCAGAAGGGACACGGTACAGAGAAGAAGAGTTATAAATAACTAATCAGTACTGAGAAGAGGTGGATTCATACTTAATCAGATAAGAAGATATAATGTGAATACAAAGTGGGGATCAATTCTTTACTATAAGTAATATATAAACTGTTCCCTCACTTTGTGGCCATGCTCGTTTCTATATATTTATATTTTAGATTGATGGCCTTGAGTAAATGGATGGAAGAGCAGGGTTTGGGAGGGGTGACAAGAGAAAGGGTGTTAAGAGCTACTAGGGATAAGGAAATGGGGAAGGCTGTGATCGCCTACTTCCTGAAGAGACGACAAGACACAGCACAACTCCAAGGTTATTTCTTTAAATTCTTTCACTTTTATCTTTTGACGCAGCCGATTCCTGTTCGTATCATTTCTTTCTCATTTTAAACCGGTAATTTGAACCTTTTTTCTTATCTAATCTAAACTTATTTATAAATGGAACTTTGTGTGTGTGTGTGTGTGTGTGTGTGTGTGTGTGTGTGTCCGTTAACTATAGACTCCGAAACGGCTGAAACGATTTTCTTGAAAAGTTACACAGTTTTATTATAAGCGTCTGCTAGTGTTCTTAGCTAGGTTTTGTGTCGAGGTACCCCCGATAAATATTGATAATTGAAAAAATCGGGTTATAGAATGAGTGGTCCGATTTTAATCAAATTTGATATACTCATAGACAAAACATACGAAACGATATTCAGAAGTTTCAAGGTTGCAGTTCTTACAATAGTGCAGAAAATCGATAATATTTATATATAAACGGCAAGATGTTTGTGTGTATGTCTGTTTATCTGCCTGTATGTCTGTATTTTTTCAGCCCTTTTATTTTAGTTTTTGCTTCGGGTTTGGCTTTAAGTAAGTATAATTGTAGTTCTTAGTCTCAGCCATGATACCATTTACTCAAAGGACTTTTTCTTTAATCATATCACCCCGAGCAAGGCGATAACGCCACTGATGTGCAGGGGGGCTACATAAGAGTGAAAAGATTGGAAAAGAGAAATCCGGAAACAACATCCTAAACAGAAAACAAGGTATGAGCCTCTTCACCTGTTCAATAGACGTGGGTGGAGTGTGAACCGGGCGATAGTTTAGTCTATCTACTTCAATTGAAAAAAAAGAAAAGATTGAAAAAGAGAAAACCGGAAACCACATCCTAAACAGGAAACAAGGGATGAGCCTCTTCACCTGTTCAATAGACGTGGGTGGAGTGTGAACCGGGCGATAGTTTAGTCTATCTACTCCAATTTAGCCTTCAAAATTCAGTTTACGACGAAAAAATATGATATCGATACCACATCGATACCACAAAATCAAAATTTGACTTACATCCATGCATTTTTCTTTCAGTCTACGGTTTCGCTTTAACTGGAAACAACTATTGCTTTTTAATCTTTCGTGCCAACGTCCAAAGTGTCTGAGTTCCAGGACCCTAGATTAGTTTTAAAGCTTTCATTACACCCGAGCAACTTCTAACCTATTAAAACCCCTCCGTAGATTGGATTAGAATAATATTTATGCTTACAACGCAAAATACCATTTTCCGAATAAAACACTTGCAACATATTAGATTGAAAAGAAAGTCCTGTCACATTTGAAGATTGAAAAATAACAAACGCTTCATTTCTTTGTTATAGATATATTTAATCAAATCTCATAGCCCGCTGCCTGTTCTCCAACAGACTGTATGGCTTTCGCTTCGCCGGGTTCACCGCTGACATGCTAACGACCATCACTGAGTACATATACCAGGCTCTTGATAAGAACGGTGAAGGTCGAGCTGTTGCCTCGGATATCTCCAAAGCGTTTGACAGAGTCTGTCTTCCTGACCTTTTACGCAAGCTACAAGTTTTTTTTTCTAATGAAATAATGTCATAGTTTTATGATTTTTAGATTTATTGCATATTTTTAGATTCAAAGCAGACTTTCGAAAAATGAATAGTAGTTTGAAAAAAAAATGATTTACATTCTCCAAATAGTTCTGCTTTTAACTAATGAAAATAGATTTTGGATGAAAATTTAATTTCACAAAACGTGATGAAACTAAATGGTAGGTAACATATGTTAACATAACAAAAAAAAATATCAAAATTTTCAAAAAAAAACTTCAAAATAATTAAATTTATTTTTAAATAAGTCCTGCAAGTTTCATTAAAATCTGACAATTATTTGATTTTTGCAAGAATTTCCAAATCAATGTGTTTTTCACGAGGAAAAAGTACAAAAAACAGCAATCGTAAATATCACTTTGACCACTGACGCAAAAAAAAAAATTAAGATTCTTTACCAAAATTTTTATCAAACAATTTGATAAAATAATAAAAATACTTTGGTATTTCCTCTTAATAATAACATAAAAATTATAACGATAAAACTTTGCTTCTATTAAGTATGGGACCGTTTTTTATCTTGCTATAATTTTTTTTTCAGCGTAAAACGTGGAGGTACATATAATTTACCTACGCTTATCTTCAGTCAGTCACTTAAGTGCCATACGTGATACACACTTGGGCGATCATGTCTCGAAAGTGACATGATTGACTGGGTAGAACATTACCCGGCAGTAGGCTGCCATTACTTTCTGCAGTAGACTGGTTACCGAATAAGGCTTTAGAACCCAATCTGTCCTGTTATTTAACCCATAACTAGAGGGAAGAGATAGATTAATACCTTTCCCAACAGTATTTGCGTGTAAGTGGAATGCAAGGAATATCAACTGGAATTCGAACTCGACTCCCCGATTTGTCGTTTCGAGCCGATATCCACTGCACCACAACGCACTCTTATCTTAATCATTTGTAAACAAAGACAATACACTAGAACGTTAAAATGAGTGTTTATATTACTGTAAGTGTTGAAAGAGTAACCCGAAAATGATCATATTAAATATGTGAGACAGACTGTAATCTAGTCGCATTATATAAAAAATTTAATGGAGCATAAAAAAATAATTATATATATATATATATATATATATATTCTGTAAGAATAAAAGTGCAGTCCAAAGCGGAAATAACAGGATAGATAGGCGGAAACCACAATCGCAGGAGACCGTATCGGATCGGAAGTGATTCATTGAAAAGTCACGACATTCAGTCAATTGACGCTTTACACTATGGGCGATCTGAACTCATCTTACCATGTCTTGAGACTGAAATAACTTTTGGCGAAAATGTACTTAAAAGTATGAAGGAAAACAAATGCAACTGCCTTTTTCAAGATCAAATTAAGTTTTAAAAAATTAGAATATATTAAAACTAATTCCATTTAAAACAGCAATTCAACAGCTTGACTAGATCAGTACGACACTATGTCGAAGTTGAGAGTTGACGAAATCCACATAAAATCAAAAGTCAACGGCTGCTTCTAAGATTCTCTTAGAAGTGACCAATGACAAAAACCCTTTTAAACTAGTTAAGTGAATCACAGAAAGAGATAAGTGCGGCAAAAATAGCCTGTTTAGAAAGTATTCTTTTCGTTGTCGAGAACTGATTCACAATAACGACGGTTCTTTAGTAATTAAATGTTTTTGCTCTATTTATAATCGTAGATAAGATTCCAGTAGAAGTTCAGCACTGAAGAAAAACTATTAGCAAGAAAATGTATCTGTTTCAGTTGTGAGGTCGAATTAGAGATAGCATGGGCATGTCTTGAAAGAGACATGACTGACTGAGCAGAAGATTATCCCGCAGTAGGTTGCCATTGCTTTCTGCAGTAGACTGGTTACCAGCCAAAGGCTATAAAACCCAATCTGTCATTATTTGACTCATAGCTAGATTAGGAAGAGATGAATTACATTATTAAGTAGTAATTGGTGGGGGATCAGTTTATTACTTGATTACATTATAAAACCGATCCCCCACTTCATCCCAGTAGAAACCTTAATCATGTTTTCAACTATTCAGTTAAGTGCAATACGTGATACACACTTGGGCGATCATGTCTCGAAAAAGGCATGACTGGGCAGGTGATTATCCCATAGTAGGCTATCATTACTTTCTGCAGTAGACTTGTTGTCGACCAAGGCTTTAGAACCCAATCTGTCCTGTTATTTAACCCATAACTAGAGGGAAGAGACGGATTAATACCTAATAAATGCGCTTAAATTAATAAAACTTTTTGGTGGTCGACACATCTGACTGCTTTTGCCTAGTTTGATAGATTAAATAAAAAAATGAAATATTGTTGCCACATCTGGTCTGAAGTATTATCGAGTGAAAGACGTAGAGGCGTATATCTAAACTTATTTATAAATGGAACTTTCTGTGTGTGTGCGCGCGCGCGTGTGTGTGTGTGTGTCTGTGTCCGTTACCTATAGACTCCGAAACGGCTGAACCGATCTTCTTGAAAATTTACACAGTTGTACTATAAGCGTCTGCGAGTGTTCTTAGCTAGGTTTTGTGTTGAGGTACCCCTGATAAATATCGATAATCGAAAAAATCGGGTGATAGAAGGAGTGGTCCAATTTTAATCAAATTTGATACACTCATAGACAAAGACATAAGAAACGATATTCAGAATTCTCAAGGTTGCAGTTCTTACTATAATGCAGAAAATCGATAATATATATGTATATATACAAGGCAAGATGTTTGTGTGTGTGTGTGTTTGTCTGTCTGCATGTCCTTTATACAAATCCAATTTTTATCAGATTCTCACCAAACTTCACACAAATATTCTTTAGGCTGAGTCTGAGCTCCAGGACCATGGATTAGTTTTAAAGCTTTCATTATACCCGAGCAACGCCGGGCTATACTGCTTGTAAAATATAAAGAAGAAATTGGTACGTGAGTGCGTCGTTAGAACGTCCGACCATTTTTTAAATTCTTGATGCTATCGTTTTGGGGAATCGATCTCATCATACATCTTTGGAAAATGTCTAAAAAACCACAATACGCATTGACCCAAGCCCTTATAAAAGATTTCGTTGGCAGTGCTAGCCCGAATTTATAAGTCATCGTAACCGAAAATTTGAACACACTAGCTTTGTTCAAACTGTTGATCACACCAGAATGATGTCCCACTACTAGAAACTAAAATCAGAATAGTTGCAGTATAATCTACAAATTAGGTACTAAATTATGGGTTTTTACTACAATCGGAATCAATCACACGCTTGGCTATTTACAAAGTTCGTCTGGAAAGCCTAAATCCTGGGCATTCTCCACAAAAAAATGATGTTTTGCGTGTACCTGATGGCATAGCTGTTAATAAGCATTATGGCGATTTTCTAACTTAGATGTGGCACAAGGCCGAAAATTTAGAGCACCCAGTGAAGATCAAATCACTGCTCAGTCGTAATTGTTCTATCGAGACAAGCTTGTTGACCATTACACCATGTAAAGGTGATCTAAAATAATTTTCTAAGTCTAGTTTAGATGTGTCACAAGGACGAACATCCGGAGCACTCAGTGAGGATCGAACTCATTACTCATTTGTAAATGATCTAGCGAGACAAGTTTGCTAGCCTTTACACCACGACGAAATGCCCGGTTAGTGAGTATTATGAATGTCCACACACTGGAACAAAAAGTTAGAGCAAGATGTCCGCTATACAACTTCAGAGGATCCACAATGAGCTTACCAAATACATCCATGTCGACCTTTCTTCGACTAACCAACAGATTTTTATTTCCATACACAGTTCAATGCAGGGGTTCACATGTGTATGTGTGAGCAAGTACAAATATTGTCTATTCCTCTCTATAAGTGCCACGCTGATGTGTGAATCCTCTGACCGTTGATTTACAATAAATAATCAAATCATGCTGAGAACAAATGAGTCAAATAATAAGACAGATTGGATTCTATAGCTTGGGTTGGCAACCAGTCTTCCGCAGAAAGTAATGACAGGGATACTTCGGGATAATCTTCTGCCCAGTCAGTCATGTCTCTTTCAAGACATGATCGCCCAAAGCGTGTATCATGTATGACACTTAACTGACTGACATATAAAAAAAGGATGAGAGTTGTGGCGCAGTGGATATCGACTCGGAAGAAGAAATCGGAGAGCCGTGTTCCAATTCCAGTAGAATTTCTTGCTTTCCCTTAAGTACAAATGCCCTTGTGAAAAGTATTAATCCATCACTTTTTCCTCTAGGTATGGGTTAAATAGCAGAACATATAGGATTCTATAGCCTTGGTTGACAACCATTCTACCGCAGAACCTACTACGGGAATATATTCTGCCCAGTCAGTCATATCTTTTGCGAGACATGATCGACCAAGAATATATCCCGTATGGCATGTAAAAGAAAAATATTTATACGTTCGTATCTTGTCGAAGATTTCGTAAGACGATAAGAATTCTTTTCTTCACTCCCGCCCTTTTCGTTTTCCATTCCAGTCAAAATCTACATTAATATTTTCTGTTAATATTAAGTCATTCGGACAATAATGTCACATTTTAGAATTCACTTTTTTTGGTTCAAATACCGGAATCCATCGATTAATATGCATTCGATTAATACGTTTTCAATTCGTGCACCAAATATTTACATACCAAAATTCGATTGGTGTTTACATAATACTCGATTAGTGTGGTAAAACATTCTTCAGTATAGCTATAGTCATTGAAAATTGATTTTTTATAGTTACCGACGAACCCATTAGCCGCCCTAAACGAGTGATTCCTATGAATGTGATTATAATAACCGGATAAAAACATGTTGCTCATTCCTAATGATTAAAATGTCCTCTTTGTTAATTTTATATCAATCACTTTCAGAATTTATCTTTAAACATCATATACTCCTCATTTTCAACATGAAAAAAAGAAGAGATGTGTATAATTTTCTGCAGGAGTTCAAAGCTGGTCATAACGCTCCACAGACTGCTGCTAAATTTAACAGAGCATCGGATGAAGGATCAGCTTGTGGTCAGCGCTAGTTTCTGAAATCACGCAGTGGGAATACGAGACTTGACGACCAGGGTAGAAAAGGATCCCTTATTATATACGAATGATCAATTTCTTGATCTGATAGAGATTTGTGAAGATAAATGGATCCATTATAACAATCGAATGATCCATTTCTTTATTGAATGGTGACATGTGATGAGAAATGGATTCATTATAACAATTGAATGATCCATTTCTTGATCTGATAGTGATTTGTAAAGATAAATTGATCCATTATAACAATCGAGTGATCCATTTCTTTATTGAATGGTGACTTGTGATGATAAAAGGATCCATTATAACAAATGAATGATCCATTTCTTGATCTAATAGAGATTTGTGAAGATAAATGGATCCATTATAACAATCGAATGATCCATTTCTTCATTGAATAGGACGTGTGATGAGAAATGGACCCATTTTAACAATTGAATGATCCATTTCGTGATCTAATAGTGCTTTGTGAAGATAAATGAATCCATTATAACAATAGAATGATCCATTTCTTTATTGAATGGTGACTTGTGATGATAAAAGTATCCATTATAACAATCGAATGATCCATTTCTTTATAGAATAGTGATTTGTGATGAGAAATGGATCCATTATAACAATTGAATGATCCATTTCATTATTGAATAGTGACTTGTGATGATAAAAGGATCCATTATAACAATCGAATGATCCATTTCTTTATTGAATAGTGACTTGTGATGAAAAATGGATCCATTATAACAATCGAATGATCCATTTCTTTATTGAATGGTGACTTGTGATGATAAAAGGATCCATTATAACAATCGAATGATCCATTTCTTTATTGAATAGTGACTTGTGATGAAAAATGGATCCATTATAACAATTGAATGACCCATTTCTTGATTTATTAGTGGTTTGCGATGATAAATAGATCCTTTATGACAATCGAATGATACATTTTTTGATCGAGTAGTGGCTTGCGATGAGAAATCGTTCCTTTATGAAAATCAATTTATTCATTTCTTGATCGATTCGGGATTCGTGATAAGAAATGATTAATTTATGACAATATAATTATTCATTCCTTGATCGAATAATGACATGTGATCATGTAATTATAATCAAATAATTTATTTCATGATCGACTTGTGATGAGAAATCGTTCCTTTATGAAAATCGAATAAATCACGTCTTAATCGAAGAGTCACTTGTGATGAGAAATGGATCCTTCACGACAAGGGATGGTCCATTTCTTGATTGAATAGTGACTTGTGACGAGAAATCGTTCCTTTATGAAAATCGAATGATTCATTTGTTGATCGATTTGTGATGGGAAATTGTTCATTCATGACTATCACAAACGATCGGCTTAATGGCCTGATCATGACGAAGTATACAAAAACTTTCCAAAATATTATTTGCACAAACAGAATGTTATGGTAACTGTCTCTTGATATCACTATTGGCGTTATTCATTGGATATTTTTCGAATCTCACCAGAACATTACTTTCGAACTTTACTGACAGAAACTTAATTAAATACTCATTCCGATAACCAAAATGCAACCGGCACTGTTTTTGCGTCATGATATTGCTCGGCCACATGTTGCCAGAATGACACTGAAGAAGCCCACCGATATGGAATACGAGATTTTTACACACACACACCCATCTCTTGTCAACTGACTAATTGTTAAGGAGAAACACACCTATTCCTCAGATAATGGACTCTCCCTCCTATATTAATAAGAGTTAACAGGAAGTACATGGGAAATGCATAGGAGTTCTTTAGACTTCTATTTGATTTCAATAGAACTACTAGGCAGTTGATATTAATCGGCAGTTAGCCGAATACTAAGGAGTCAGCTTTCAGTGGAAGATTACCAAGTTCTTAACATTTTGGGTACGTTAAGTCGATTAGCAACCGACATAGCACGATTATAACCTTCAGTGCGAAAACTACTCCACAACACTAATACTATTCAAGCATTTTAACTATTTTTCAGCTGAGCACATTTAGTTGTAAAAAAGATTCAGAAACTGCATTACAACATTTCTTGGCCTCTAAACCTTTAGAGTTTTATCGTAAAGGCATAAATAAACATGCGAATCGATGGTAGAAAGCTCTAGATGTTCAGGTTTCCTATTTTTGTTCGATTTAAACACTCTTTAAATAATTTGAGTCTACGGCTATATTGTGTTGAATACACCGGTTCTCCTCCGATCACCGAAGTTAAGCAGCATCGAGCCTGGTCAGTACTTAGACAAGGTGACCGTTTGGGAATACCAGGTGCTGTTAACGTAAGAACCAAGAATGTTCCACCGGTCCTCCAGACTTGGGGGTTGTGCGCAGAGCTAACAACCATGCCCCATAAAAAACAGTTTCTTACGAAAACAGTAACAAAAAGTTGTTGCCCTACACACCATTGGGTGTATAAAGGGTGAGATGATGAAATATTTTGAGGCGTAAAAGTTGCTTCTAATATCGGACAATATTTTCCAAACATCCTAAGTGCGTGTAGAGGGTGTGAATTCCGGTCAGATCTGATTTAAAATTAAAACTTAAATAAAATATTTTTTTAAAAATCAAAATAGGTTAGTGAGCCGTCTGCAAAAGTCCTTTCACGAAATGGGAACGCCTATAAATGAATAATAGTTATTCTGTTAATTCAATATGGTTCTTTATTATTTTTCTCGTTACTTTTGATCTTTCAATATTTATATATATATATATATATATATATATATATCTGTGTGTGTGTGTGTTTACGTCCCTAAGGAAACTATTTTAAGGATCGGATTACCAAATGTAAATAATATTTGAAAAATATTATTAGATTCTATCATAAGTAATTTTCATTTTTTAAAATCAATTATAATGATGAATGGATTGTCCTAAATTGTAATCATATGTGGCTGTTAAGAGTAAATTTGAAGAACACTACCATCGGCCAATATTTAACGCAAAAGGCAGTGGATTGACAAGCATAAATTTTCACAGTCAGTCAGTTAATTGCCATATGTGATACACGCTTTTGGGCGAAGGAGACATGACTGACTGAGCAGAAGATTATCCAGCAGTAGGTTACCATTGCTTTCTGCAGTAGATTGGTTGCCGATCAAGGCTATAGGACCCAATCTGTCCTATTATTTAACCCATAACTGTAGGGAAGAGACGGATTAAATATCTTTCTAAAGGGTATTTGTGCGTAAGTGAAAGCAAGGAATTCAACTGGAATTCGAACTCGACACCCCGAGTCGATATCCACTGCACCACAACGCACGAATTTTCACAACGATACCAAAAGTGGAACAAAGGTAATGCGGATGGTGGGATTGTCAGGTTACGATTCGTTTAGAAACACTAGATGTAGATTTAAACGTTCGACAGCTGCGACATGTCCGTAAAGGACGAAATGTACTCGGCGCCCATTCGAGAGAAAGTGTTTTTCTCTTCATAACAAACAAGACTGCGTACAGTAAGAATAACATAAGAAAGCATTTTGGGAGTTGTTTGGTATGTTCTACCCTACCAGCCATATTCACTTGACCTTTTACACCAACCGATTATGTTTTAAGATTTTCAATTTTCGATTACTGCAAAACTATCTGATGGGGGAAAATGTTCCCTGATGAAAACTAAATTCAAGAATTTGTCGAAAATGTTTTCACATCAAAGCCTACTGAAACTTATTCAAAAGGTATCCAAACAGTTGCCTGATAAGTGACAACAAGTTCTTGTAAATAATAGTGACTAATTGCCCAATGGATAAAAGCGTTGATTAGATCCAGTGACTTGACCCAATTAGTTGTGAGTTCAATACCTGGCTACAGCAGCGGTGAACAAATAACTTAGAGACTTAAGTTAAATGAAGATAACTACTTGACGTCGGGAAGTGGCATGACACATGGAACGAGAATGATATACCACAGTGATCAAAATTAAATTCCAAGCACTCGAATAAGGCCGGAGCGTACAACGGCTGAAATGTTGTGAATATGGCAATAAAGATTAGAACAACAGTCCCAACAATGTAAATAATGTAGTTACTACATAATTGAATAAATTATAAATGTACTTTATTTTTAGAAGAAGAAGATTGATAAACAAAAACAGGAATTATCTGGGGGTGAACATAAGATTAAATGGAGTGACTGTGTACATTTTTAGGCCTATTTTGTGGACTTCCCGGACTACATTTAACTGTTAGTTTAATAATGTTGTGTAAAGAACGTGTCGGTAAAAATAAATTCTAATCGAAATTATGTAAATAAAACGAAGTGGCGTTATTTCGCAACAAAGAAGCTTTGTCGAATTGATCGCTTAGTGAAATTAGCAACACCCAAAAAGGCTTTTATTTCGCTTCTCAAAAATGTTATCTTTATTTGTCATGTTTTTGTATAAGTGATGATATGTGATCTTACTTGGAATCCTCCTGTTGACGCTCGTGTCTGGTACGATGTCAGTTCGTGTTAATAGGGCCGTTAAGAGATGTCAGGGTGTCAGTTTCCTTGAGGAAGAAACGTTCAAATAATAATAACAATACCAACCAAAAGAAAGTGGCCACAAGATGATTTCCAAGGGAAAGGAAGAAAGAATCGTAAATTTTGACGAAATAAAGAAAACTAAATTTTAAAGAATAGAATAACAAAAAGAAAGAAATTGAAACTTTTAAAACAGAATAAGAAAAACATGAAAACTAAAAATGGGTAAAATCTCAAAAATCATGAAAAAAAAAGAAAAAAATGTTAAATTCTTAGCGAAGAAAGCGATAAGTCATACCTTCATTATAAAACTCTTAATCCTTTGCGCAAATACACGCAGATAGATAGATAGATAGATAGATAGATAGATAGATAGATAGATAGATATGAATAGACTGAGATAGATAGATAGATAGATAGATAGATAGATAGATAGATAGATAGTGAGTGAGTGAGTGAGTGAGTGAGTGAGTGAGTGAGTGAGTGAGTGAGTGAGTCATTATCTCCGGTTTATCAACTATTTGCATGTTATTTAAAGCCATACATTTGGGGGGGGGATTCTAAGAATTATTTTCTGATACAAGTATTACTAATTAACCCATAGTTGGGGAAGAAGAGGTGGATTCATATCTTTCTGAAGAGTATTTGCGCGTAAGTGTATATAACGAATCAAGCAGGAATTGAAAAACGGCTCTCCGTTTAACAATTCCAAGCCGTTATTCACTACATCACTCGCTTCTAAGCTTACTGCACCTTGTATTCCCAAGCAATCACCCAACTAGGTTATGACCAGGATCGACGTTGCTTAATTTCGCTGATCGTGCGGAAATATGGGTTTCAACGGAGTGAGTGAGTGAGTGAGTGAGTGAGTGAGTGAGTGAGTGAGTGTGCTTGACCTCATAAGGTACACGACAGTATCGTAATGAAAATAATTGTACCATAAGAAACATAAAGTCACAGGCATTTAAGTTTATGTGTAATTAAATACTTTGGCAGGATGATTCTTCAAAGAAATGTGAAGATGAGTCATCACATTGGAATCTGAAGAAAAAAAAACGAAATAGATTACGAGTTTTTGATGATAAGTTTTAAAATATCTGAATCTATTTCATATTAGTGTTTCCCAAACTACTCATTAGTTGATTGTGGATATCATGGAATAACAAAAATGAGCGAAAAACAAGGCGAAACGAAATCCTTATTAAAAGGTTTCGTTTTGTATTGACTTCTACCCGTTTAAGACTGCGCATAATTTGTTAGAAAATCAAGAAGAGAAAACGACTTATACCCGCCAAAAGAAAAAGAAAATTCATTAAACCAAGAACAAGATTCATATCAACCTAATGTAACACTAAATAAACGTTGCAAAGTGGTATTAACAATGGTAATTCATCATTAGTTCATTTGTCGATGGCCGCTCGTCAGTTAGGACGCCATGTTGCATGTGTTGACCAAAAAAAAAAAAGACAACAAAAGGAAGAATTTAAAAAAAAGAACAAACAAATCCAAAAATGGATTTAAGACAATGGGACTTTTATTCTGTCAGTTAATCTGGAGAGATGACGTGGCATTCTGCAGTATAATTCTCCAACACAACAACATGCATCGCCCTTGAAAACCAGGCAGGGCGCTCTCTCTCTCTCTCTCTCTCTCTCTCTCTCTCTCTCTCTCTCTCTCTCTCTCTCTCTCTGGGCTAGTTTGTTGCGTCAAAGCTAGTCTGCCGCGTCAAAGCTAGTCCAGCACTCACTTAAAATGAAGGTATATTTATATCAAAGACACCCGTAAACTGATCCGTGTCAACCCCCGTTCTAACAATAGTCATAAAACCTTTTAATCTGATACATGTATCTTAAACTTGGTGAGCTTTGGTACTAGATTTGTTGTCTAAATAAAACTACAGTTTTGTTTTACCTTGCTGTCTTCTAATCACACTAATGTATACATACGCGCATACGTACACACACCTATGTGCAACCATGGACACACACGTGCACACACACACACACAGAGCCTAGCTTTATGCAACTATCGATGTTTTAACAATTTAGCAAATTGACATTTGAATCTGACACATGTAATTTAAACTTGGTGAGTTTTGGTACTAGAATCATATTTATTTGTTGTCTAAATAAAACTACAGTTTTATAACCTTACTGTCTTATTATCACACACATATGTAAACATACGCCCAAAAATACACACACCTATGTGCAACCATGGACACACACGCACATACCCTTGCTTAATGTAACTATCGATGTTTTAACAAATCAGTTTTTTAACTTGCAACTGCACAGTGCCACACTAAAAATAACAAATATTTCAAAAATTAATTGTATTAATATCTTTCGATCCGAAGTACCGACTTGCTTAAAACATGTCTTTTAACCTGCAAAAGAAAAGATAAACACATAATTGTACTTAATTTGATATTCTGGGGTTAGTTATTATTATTTATGTCATTTAGAATCGAATAATTGTCCTCATCTTTCAATAAACTGTTGGAAAGTACAGAATTACAGCTTTAAAACCCGACATTTGAAATTACGCTCTCACACCGTGATTGAGCACTCTAGAAGAAAGGTAGACTTTGAAAAACAGTAGCCACTCTAGCGTGTACGCATCGCTCATTCAGTAAAAATGAATTGGATCACTCTAGCTATTGGGCGCGTAATATGATATGCGCTAAAAAACTGCCTTCTTCCACCGAACGCCCCGTGGCCCAGGGGTAGAGTCGCCGACTGACGCCAATTCGGTAGCATTATTATGTAGCAATCGGAGTCTAACCGTACTGATGAGCTGTGATACAGCGAAACAGATCTGTGTGCGGATGACAACAACAATATATATATATATATGAAGACAAGCGGGTTAAGTGCCATACGTGATACACACTGGGGCGATCATGTCTCTTTCGATCCATGACTGACTAGGCAAAAGATTTTCCTACAGAAGCTTGCTATTTCTTCCTGCGGTAGACTGATTGGCAAGCAAAGCTATAGAACCCAATCTGGAGAGATAAAAGATGGTATTTGTGCAAAAGTGCAGATATTCTTTCAAATTCAACTGGAATTTGAACCCGGCTCTTTGATTTCTCATTCCGAGCCGATATCCCTTGCACCACAACACACATCCGTATAAATATGTATGAAAATTATAAAACAAAGGGTCAAAATTTTAAGAACGAGAAAAAAAACATTATTCGTCGTAAAATGATTCCTTTTCTTTTGTTTCTCAGTTGTTGTGAACATTTTTCCTCGATTGGCTCTGAAGAGCGAGGATCAATAACGGTTTTATATACTAACCGTTAATGATTTTTTCAATCCGTCAGTTTTACGGGGAGTAATAATTTTTTCTCGCCCTTTTTTCGCACCGTTTTGTTTTGTAATTTTTGTATATATATATATATATATATATAGAGAGAGAGAGAGAGAGAGAGAGAGTCATCCGCAGACAGATCTGTTTCGCTGTATCACAGCTCATCAGTATGGTTAGATAGCCGATTGCTTTTGACCCAGGATTGAAACCCAACCGAATTGGCGTCAGTCGGCGATTCTACCTCTGAGCTATGGGCGCTCGGTAGAAGGCGGCAGACTTTTTAGTGTGTATATTATCATTATACACGCCCAATAGCTGAGAGTGTTCTAATTCATTGCTGAATGAACGATGCGTATATGCTCGAATAGCTACTGTTTTTCAAAGTCTACCATTCTTCCAGAATGCTCAATCAGGGTGTGAGTGCGTAAATATAATTTGAAAATGCTCGGTTTTAAATGCTTATCTCTGTTGTTATTATCGCACCGATTCAGCCGTTGAGCTCTACGGCCTTTTTCAGGTGGCTGATAACCCCCAGGGAATTTCAAATTGAACTGTTAGTTTAATCTATCTATGTACCATTTTCATATGTTAAGCAGAAGAGAAATAAAGTGTATAGTAAAGAAAGAGACAGGGAAGTTGATTATGTTTCGTATAAAAATACAAGACAATCAATGCAATATTTCAGCTGATTGTAGTGCAGTAGATATCAGCTCGGAACGAGAAATCGGGGAGCTGTGTTCGAATTCCAGTTGAATTCGTTGCATTCACTTACGCGCAAATACCCTTGAGAAAGGTATCAATTCGTCACTTCTCCCCTGTTATGGGTTAAATAACAGGTGAGATTGGGTTCTATAGCCTTGGCTGACAACCAGTATTGCAGAAAGTAATGGCAACTTACTGCGGTATAATCTTCTACTCAGTCAGTCAAACTATCACGTATGGCACTTAACTGACTGACTACTCGGCCCAGGTTTGAACTCAAAATTATAACGCTACCAGCAGTATAACCCGGCGTTGCTCGGGTGTAATGAAAGCTTTAAAACTATTCCATGATCCTGGAACTCAGACTCTTTGGACGTTGGCACGAAAGACTAAAAAGCAGTAGTTGTTTCCAGTTAAAACAAAACCGTAGACTGAATGAAAAATGAATGGATGTAAGTCAAATTTTGATTTCCTGGTATCGATATCAAATAAGTTTTTTTCGTCGTAAACTGAATTTTGAAGGCTAAATAAGTTAATGGTATCATGGCTGAGACTAAGAACTACAATTATACCTACTTAAAGCCAAATCCGAAGCAAAAACTAAAATAAAAGAGCTGAAAAAAAATATAGATATACAGGTAGATAAACAGACACACACACAAACATCTTGCCTTATATATATATATATATATTATCGATTTTCTGCACTATTGTAAGAACAGCAACCTTGAAACTTCTGAATATTGTTTCTTATGTCTTTGTCTATGAGTGTATCATATTTGATTAAAATCGGACCACTCCTTCTATAACCCGATTTTTTCGATGATCGATTTTCGATATTTATCGGGGTTACCTCGACACAAAACCTAGCCAAGAACACTCGCAGACGCTTATAGTACAACTGTGTAAATTTTCAAGAAAATCGGTTCAGCCGTTTCGGAGTCTATAGGTAACGGACACACGCATATGCACACACACAGACAAAGTTCCATTTATAAATAAGTTTAGATATCTACGAATATTGTGTCTTGTTGCATTTTCAGTGCTGCGCAGTTATTGCTTGTCCTGTTTTCAGTAAGTGGGAGTCTGTACTAACCGGCCCAGGGATTATACTCACAGTTGCTATGCTACCCGTGACACGAACCAACGCTTTAATTGTTTTGTGTAGAAGAAATACGAAGTGGGAAAAAAACGGTTGAATTTAATCAACATACAACCAACTGTTGTTGACAAATCGACAGAGAAATACCGGAAAAATAGAAATAATACCGGAAACACCTGATTGGGGAGAAAAAAAGAACAAAAAAGGAAAAAAGTTGCAGTTTATAAACGAAATCAAATTGGTAGAAGGAAATACATTCACAGCATTGTTTGTTCACCCATAAACTTTGGGTTTACTTAACTGTCAATCATTTGTCATTTGATATATATAAACATTTCTAAAATATACGCCTTGTGAATGTTGCCTTTGTTTAAAAAAGAAAGTCTATTCATCCACGAATTTAATTTTCACTTACGCTTAGTTTCTGCATTTTTACCTTTCATATTTCAAAAATTGAAATGGAAAAATGAACCTCGCTCAATATACGAAAATTAGTTTTACGATAATTGGTATAACGTTATTTTCTCTTTGGAAAGAAAAATATGTTATTTTTTATTAGTTTATCTTCTCATTGTATCTTTTTCGTATCTTGACCAAATGTTTTTCATTAGAAAGAAAGGTCTACTTCAGTTAAATGCGACACGACTGCGACAATGAAATCAGTAAAGAGTTCCCCGTGTCCTTGGAGCCTGTTCTGTAGTTGATTAATCAATAGTAGTATTTTTTAAAGGATTTACAACAAACGAGACTGAAAAGTTAACAAAACCATGTGTAAATGCAATGTAATGTGTTATGACCAGATTGAAATGATATTTTAGGTATGAGCTGCTTTGATTTAATGTAGATGGCATCTAATATCTGAAGGTTCTTTTTACTGTGTGTATGAATGACTATTATTGTGTTATCAGATATTATAGGCCATCTACATTAAATCCAAGCAACCCACACTTAATAAAATCACATTTCAACCTGGTCATAACACATTACATTGCATTTAGACATATGGTTCTGTTAACATTTCGCTCTCTTTGACGTCATAGAACCGCATTACAAATTTACGCACTGCGTCTGCTATTCGGTGACTGTTATCGTTGTTATACAATGTTTTATGCCAACACAAGATAAAACCATTTTTGATGGTGGGTGTCTTTATGCTAACATCCCTGTAACCTCTCTGATGATGGCTCATGAGAGCCGAAAGCTTAGAATCAGCATAATAAAAAAAATATCCAAATGTTGGACAATTTTTGTCTTTATTTTCACGAGAAATTAAAGCCAAAATATGATGTTTAGAACAGCTCATGATTAAACATAATCAACATTCATTGTCTGTTATATTTGACAATAGCGCCCATAGCTCAGAGGTAGAATCGCCGAATGATGTCAATTCAGTCGCGTTTCAATCCTGGCTAAAAGCAATCGGAAGTCTAGCCGTACTGATGAGCTGTGAAACAGACCTGTCTACTAATGACTACCTCTAAACATTTATATATATTGTGTGTATTTTTGCAGCATTTTTTCATTAATACAGGTTTCGTTGAATAATATAGACAAGTTTTGTCTATTTATTTTGTGTAGGATCCTTTCGTATAGTCTGATAAGCTTGATGCTGCTATCGTTAAAAGACGACAAGAAATCACAGTAATTGTTGATTTTTTTTATCAGGTCTGAGCTTTCGGCTCACATAAGCCATTATCAAAGAATGAACATTTAACATATAGTGAACATAGAACATTTAAGTTATTAACAAAGTGGAATTAAACAAAGAGAATTAAATCAAAGAGACAAGTCCATTTCAACGCACACTTCTCAGAAAAACGCTCGTTGAAAACACATGTACACTTAGACAAGAAAATAATAAACGAAAACTCAAAATCCTGGAAGCTATCTTCATCAAACAGCTTAAACCTGGCTTAAATAGGATAAATTTTGATATCTCTACTAACATACTCCAATGATCAATGATTCGGACCAAGAACCACACCACCACCATTTTGTTACTGTCTGCGGCCATCCGCCACGGTAAAAATGGACTTGTCCCTTTGATTTAATTATCTTTGTTTAATCTCACTTTGTTAATAACTTAAATGTTCTATGTTCACTATATGTTAAATGTTCATTCTTTGATAATGGCTTATGTAAGCCGAAAGCTCAGACCTGATAAAAAAAATCAACAATTACTGTGATTTCTTGTCGTCTTTTAATGATAGCACCATCAAGCTTATCAGATTATACGAAAGGATCCTACACAAAATAAATAGACAAAATTTGTCTATATTATTCAACGAAACCTGTATTAATATATATATATATATATATATATATATATATATATATATATATATATATAAATGTTTATAAGTACAAAATTGGCATACTATTTTAAAAGCAAGGAATTTATTCAAAGGCCCTTTCGTCCAAGACCTCACCAGGAGAAAAATTGTTGTAAAATAAATTAAACGAAAAAAACAGTAACGACAAAAATGAAGAGTAAAAAAGAGGGAAACACGATAAAATAAATGTATATATAAATATATAACACTGAAAAAATACATATATATAACACTGAATGTCGGAATGAACATATATAAAATGCCATGTATATCCATGCATTATTTTTATATGAAGTGATGATACGTATACAGAAAAATTGGTGTTTAAAGTTTCATTAAATAGAGGACTAGCAAACCTAATCTTACGCAGCATTTCAACATTCTACTTGAACTTTCGAGGGCATTATAAAGTCAGTTGGTATTCTAGCACAGGAAATGAAAAGGTACGCCACGTTCGTGGCACTGGCCGCAAACCACACTGCCCAGAGACAGTCACCTTTTTTAAAGTGCCCCGGTAAACTGGTTGAACAAGAGGCGGTCTGAGCGAACCTCTCGAAGATATCTGCGATGAGGTCCAACAGCTTCACGTTGCTTCTGATGTTTGTGCTGGTCGTGAATAACGAAGGTCATTTCATACCATCCTCCCTCTTCTCCTGTGGCTCCACGACCACTACATAAGCTCTGGATTGAGGGGCGACCGTACATTTCCCAACAGGATCCTGTTCACTCTAAACCTCTAAGCTCTTCTAATTTGAATCTCCTAGACTACTACGTCTGTGGTGTCGTCGAGATAGGTTCAAACTAACAGTAGATAGATTCGCTTATTGTCTGGTTTGCACTTTTCTCGTAACAGGAGTAGAGGTTTATCCATATTTTCCTGTTTAGGATTGGGTTTCCTATTCCCTCTAAAGTCTACTTAAACTCTATACTTCTAAAATCGCCGTCTAAATATGTCTCATAATTTAAATATGCTTGACACGCACTATTTTTGCTTACAAATAATGCATGTCAAGCGTATTTAAACTATAGACGAATTAAGTGTGTGTATATGTCGGTAACATTTGTATGTGTGTGAATGACAACAACGAAATACAACATTTTCGTTTACATATACTTACTTTCATAATAAATATGTAGTGTTTTTATTACACGTGGCACACACACACACACACACACACACTTAAACAGATACAAGTTTTTCTTCTACATTTAAAATATTCATCCATATTTTATTATACATGACACGTATCTGACCAATGAATTCCTACCTCAATCAACATACTGCCTCTGTGTATTTTTTAAAAAGATTCGTTAAAGGTTTTTTAAAAATCACCGAAGAAGCTTGTTAAAGTGAAACATTTTATATTAAAGACACTTTTTTCCTACCTGTTCTTTATTTATTCTATCCATCTTGTCGGATTTCGATCAATATATTTAACTCATATATATATATATATATATATATATATATATATATATATATATATATATATATTAGCATGCGGTGTAGATATAGAAGAATCCAAAGGAGTCTCCTGTACATACAGTGGTAGGATAATTCCCTAAGAGAGCTCTAAATATATATGTGTATAAATACATATAGAGCAAATATAAGAAAAATTAAGGCAGACATGTTATTTCATGGTAAATCGGATGTAGAGGCCTATTTCAAGCGAACCATCATCAGCTTCCGTCTTTATTGCACAAAGGATGTTATCCCTTGTGCAATAAAGATGGAAGCTGATTATGGTTCGCCTGAAATAGGCATAAACTTCCGATTTACCATGAAATAACGTGTCTGCCTTAATTTTTCCTATATATATATATATATATATGTGTATATCGAAGGCCTACTCTGAATTTCGCAATGTATTGACTTATCAGGTCTCTCAACAAGAATGATTACTAACAGAAAACCTATTTTTTAAATGCATATTGGTACGCTAAAGTTCAAATTTAAATTCTACTATTACACTGTCAATCTCAAAAGTTCTTGGCAAGAAATGAAAAGGAAAATAATAATTTTTCGTTTGAAACGCTAAACTTAACATTACAGTAACAGTAGTTAATCAGGCGATCTCCTTACTATAACTAATCGTCTTTTTATGCATGTACACGTATATCGCTGTGAATAAAAAAAAAATATATGTATATATTTGTGTGTGTGTTGATTGATTCGTTTTCTGCGGCATTTCAACCCTTTGAAGGTTATTTAAAGACAGACATTATTTTTAGAATATAAGTTTCTCCTTAGGTAATAATACTTTAGTGATATCAGTCTTACTAATTAATCCATAGTTGGAGGAGAAGGGGTTGATTCATCCCCCCTTTGGCAAGATATGTGAAAATGAGGAACCTGACTAGAATTGGAACGTGTCTCTCCGATTAATAACTCCAAATCAATACACCACATGCACATCCAAGCTTACAGCACGTCGTATTTCACAAGCGTTCACCCATCTAGGTATGGACCAGGATCGATGCTGCTTAACTTCTGTGATTGTTGTATAGCGACTGGCGTTTCAGCGTAATTTAACCGAAAGGGAGGGAGTGTGTGTGTATGTGAGAGAGAGTGTGTGTGTGTGAGAGAGAGGGAGAGTGTGTGCGTGAGAGAGGGGGAGAGAGTGTGTGTGTGTGTGAGAGAGTGTGTGTGTGTGAGAGAGTGTGTGTGTGTGAGAGAGAGGGAGAGTGTGTGTGTGTGTGAGAGAGAGGGAGATTGTGTGTGTGAGAGAGAGGGAGAGTGTGTGTGTGAGAGAGAGGGAAAGTGCGTGTGTGGGAGAGAGAGGGAGAGTGTGTGTGAAAGAAAGAAAGAGAGAGGTGTGTGTGTGTGTGTGTGTGTGTGTTGTTAGAGAGGGAGAGTGTGTGTGAGAGAGAGAGAGAGAGGGAATGTGTGTGTGTGTGAGTGTTAGAGAGGGAGAGTGTGTGCGTGTGAGAGAGAGAGAGAGAGAGTGTGTGTGTGTGAGAGAGAGAGGGAGTGTGTGTGTGAGAGAGAGAGAGGGAGTGTGTGTGTGTGTGTGTGTGTGTGTGTGTGTGTGTGTGTGTGTGTGTGTGTGTGTGAAGACAGGGTAGAGAAATATACAATTTATATAATTTATGCTCCAATAAAATAACCGATAAAAGTGCATTAATTAAGCGAAAAGGCCACAACGGAAATTTCTATTAACCTAATTAGTGCGAGAATAAAATTGCATTTGACGAATGAATTATATCATCGTTTCTCTGCTCATTGCTGCCGGTTCAGTCGCAGGGAATCACAAATAATTTTAAGCATTGACATAATTATTACACCAGTCCTCGTGAACTTGAGCTATTCTGTTACGTGTATATTCGACATCTTCAACTTCTTACCAATCTCGCAGCTACTGACTAATCACAGTTCTAACATAAATAACTCGCAGGGAAGAAAGAAAAATGCAAAATAACGATTTTATAGACTCTACTGCAATGCATAAACTCTTCATCTCTTATAGACAGTATTGGGGTCTGCGTTGTGATTCAAAGAACATCATTTCGAAAACCGAGTACGAATTCCAGTTCAATTCATTGAATTCACTCAGGCGCTAATACGCTTGGGAAATGTATTAATCTATCTCTTCCCCCCAGCTATAGGTTAAATAGCAGGACCAATTGGGTTCTATAGCTTTGGTTGATAACCAGTCTAACGCAGAAAGAAATGGCAATCTACTGTGGGGAAAACCTTCTGCCTAGTCAGTCAGTTAAGTGCTATACGGGACACACGCCTAAACGTGTGTCCCGTATAGCACTTGACTGACTGAATGAGTGTAATATTAAATCATCTCCTCTTCCCCCCAGCTATGTGTTAAATAGCAGGACCGATTGGGTTCTATAGCCTTGTTTGCTAACCAGTCTACCACAGAATGAAATGGCAACCTACTGCTGGATAATCTTCTGCCTAGTCAGTCATGGATCGAAAGAGACATGACCGCCCCGGTGTGTATCATGTATGGCACTTAACCCGCTTGTATTCATATATATATATATATTTCAAATGTCCGGGTTTAAAGCTGTAATTCTGTACTTTCCAACAGTTTATTGAAAGACGTATGGCTCTTAACAAACAGAATGCAATATTATCGAAGGCAAAAGAGGCAGAAGAAAAAGACAAAAATTACTAGGAGTTATAAGTGATAGTAAGTTATGGAGAGCCATTATCACTGACTTCCTAAATAAAAAAAAAAGTGCATTGTAAATATGTGCTGGTGATACAATGGGTATCGGCACTGAAAGTGGAATCGATGAGCTGGGTTCAAATCCGAGCTGTTAAGTTTACGTCTGCATAAGTGCCCTTGTAAAAAGCATTTTTTTATCATCTCACCCCAAGCAAGGCAATTTTACTGTCACTGGTGCGCAGGGGGTTACATAGGAGGACAGTAATGAGAAAGAGGGTCAGGTTATAGGGAGCGTCAGGAAGTGGGTAAGAGAAGGATGACAATACTGGCGCGATGAGAGTGGAGTGGACGGAGAAAAGAACATGATGGAAAGGATGCGAGTCAGTGAGATAGGAGATGGTAATTGACCTTACATTTAAATTCTTGGAGATTGTAGCCGTCAGGAAAGCAAGTATACGGAAGAGAATTCCATAGGCGGGAAGTGCGAGAAAACACGCTGTAGAGTGGAAATAGCGGTTATATTTTATTGGTCTCACTGTAAAAGGACGGGACCTAATTGCTTGTCTAGTAGCTCGAGTAAATTCATACATAGGGGTCACCAGTGAACTAAGTTCAACGGAGCAGAAGCCGTGAAAATATTTGTAGAAGAGATAGAGGGAAGCTACATTACGCCGGTGAGAAAGTGACTGCAGATGAGCTGCCAAGTTGGGATCGATCCTATTACAGATGATCCGTTGGATTTTGTCAAGAACCCCGAGGTGAATAGCAGGGGCACGTGACCAGATGTGGCCGCAGTATTCAATACACGGGCGGATCGTAGATTTATATATGTGCAGGATGGAAAAAAAAAAACTTCCCGCCCCCACACTGTGAACCGACCTTCTTAGTAGCGGATTTAGCTGTGGATTCGATATAGACATTCCACTTGAGGACTGCTAAGAGTGTTAGGCCGAGTAGGCGCAGTATTTTATTTTCAGGGAGGCTAACCTGATCCATGCTAATGGGGGTAGGAGCGATTCATGAATCAGTCTTTACTGATCTATGGGTCAAATGGCATAGTAGAGTGGGTTTATCAAGTCTTAAGAGGACAAAAGTTTAGAAAAAAGAAAATTTTGAATATCAAACACTGGAGAAAAAAACGGGAAACCGAATAAATATATTTTCTAAAATGTCATAACCATTCACAGATGATAAAAAGAAAAAAGTATCTGTGGAGAGACATGATCACCTACGTCCTGAAGGGACATTGTATTACATAAATATTTTTTTTAATGGTAATGTACGATATGTGTACGATTGCATTTAGACATATGGTTCTGTTAACATTTCGGTCTGGCTTTTTGTAAATCCTTTAAAAAATACTACTATTGATTAATCAACTACAGAACAGGCTCCAAGGACACGGGGAACTCTTTACTGATTACATTGTCGCAGTCGTGTCGCATTTAACTGAAGTAGACCTTTCTTTCCAATAAAAAACATTTGGTCAAGATACGAAAAAGATACAATGAGAAGATAAACTAATAAAAACTAACATATTTTTCTTTCCAAAGAGAAAATAACGTTATACCAATTATCGTAAAACTAATTTTCGTATATTGAGCGAGGTTCATTTTTCCATTTCAATTTTTGAAATATGAAAGGTAAAAATGCAGAAACTAAGCGTAAGTGAAAATTAAATTCGTGGATGAATAGACTTTCTTTTTTAAATTTTTTTTGAATTCAGTTGAGAATATTCAACCAGCTGATTTCGTTGCATTCACTTACGTGCAAATACCTTTGAGAAAGAGATTAATCTCCCTCCAGCCATGGGTTAAATAACAGGAAATATTGAGTTCTATAACCTTGAACGTAATGACTGCTGCAGAAAATAATGACAACCAACTGCGGGAAAATCATCTACCTAGAAAATATATATAATTCTATTAAAGATCTATCCTTGTCTTGATATCAATCGTTTTACCTTTTAAAACATCTGCTTACATAAAATGGCTTTCTACGAGTAGATTACTGAATAGAACAGCAATCTTGGCACTAAACAGCATTACAATTTAACAGCTATCTATCTATCTATCTATCTATCTATCTATCTATCTATCTATCTCAGTCTGTTCTTATCTATCTATCTATCTATCTATCTATCTATCTATCTATCTATCTATCTCAGTCTGTTCTTATCTATTTATCTCTCTATCTCTCTCTCTCTCTATCTATCTATCTATCTATCTATCTATCTCAGTCTATTCATATCTATCTATCTATCTATCTATCTATCTCAGTCTGTTCATATCTATTTATCTATATATCTATCTTAGTCTGTTCATATCTATCTATCTATCTCTCTCTCTATATATATATTGTTAAATATAAGAGACAATGAATGTCTATTATGTTTAATCATGAGCCGTTCTAAACGTCGTATTTTGGCTTTAATTTCTGTTGAAATGAAGAAAACATTTCTCCAACATTTGCATAATTTTTTATTAATTTGGTTCTAAGCTTTCGGCTCACACGAGCCATCTTCAGAGAGGTTATTAAGACGGTAATACAGTAACATCCACCATCACCGACGATATTATTTTGTGTTGACATAAAACTCCGCTAAGCAACGGCAATAGTTACCAAGAATAACAAACACAGTTCGCAAATTTGCAATACGGTTCTATGACGTCACACCGCGTGATAAAATAAATTAATAAAATCACCTTTAAATCCGGTCATAACACGTTACATTGCATTTGAATACATGGATCTGTTGTCATTTCGCGCTATCACGCGGTGTGACGTCATAGAACCGCATTGCAAATTTGGGAACTGCGTTTGTTACTTTTGGTAACTATTACCGTTGCTTAGCGGAGTTTTATGTCAACACAAAATAATATCGTCGGTGATGGTGGATGTTACTGTATTACCGTCTTAATAACATCTCTGAAGATGGCTCATGTGAGCCGAAAGCTTAGAACCAAATTAATAAAAAATTATCCAAATTTTGGGGAATTTTTGTCTTTATTTTCAACAGAAATTAAAGCCAAAATACGACGTTTAGAACGGCTCATGATTAAACATAATAGACATTCATTGTCTCATATTTAACTGTATATGTTTAGAAAATTATTTGCTGCCTCGATACACTATATATATATCTCAGTCTGTTCATATCTATCTATCTATCTATCTATCTATCTATCTATCTATCTCAGTCGGTTCATTATCTATCTATCTATCTATCTATCTATCTATCTATCTATCTATCTGTCTGTCTCAGTCGGTTCATTATCTATATATCTATCTATCTATCTATCTATCTATCTATCTATCTATCTATCTATCTATCTATCTATCTATCTATCTATCTCAGTCTGTTCATATCTATCTATCTATCTATCTATCTGCCTCAGTCGGTTCATTATCTATCTATCTATCTATCTATCTATCAGTGGACATTGAAGTAAACACACACCGAGTGTTCACTTCAGTGTTCACTAAGGTAAATAAATGACAAAGTAGGAATGACGCTGCGTATTGTGTTTCGTCCTTTAGGTCTTCATTGGACTAAAGTAGGTTACCTCTATTAATCTACATATATATAAATGTATATATCTGTGTGTGTGTGTCTCAATTCTAACGAACCCTACTCCTCTGAAACCCTTGGTCCGATTTCAAGCAAATTTGGGTCACTTTTCGATTATATGAAACTTTGATTTACGCAAACATTTTTCAAATTGATTGACAGGGTACGGCAGAAATCACGGAAACGCTTATAATTTACGAGCTCTTTTTCCCGAAATGCCTTATGCGAATTCAATCAAATCGGGTAACTTGTAGATCAAGGTCCAAACCTTTGATGTACATAAAAAAAATTTGAATCAGTGCAGAGGATTCGTCAAAAATCAACGACAAACATAATTTTGGTTGTATTGTACTGGCAAAATTGACCAACTATGAATCCCGTTTTACAAATACAACAAAAACCAATACTTGGCATTTTTTTAACTTACGAGGCATGGCAACCGCTTACTGGAGCATTTTGAATAAGCACTTGACCTTACCATTTCGACATAACCACTTAAGAACCCCTACCAACGCCGGGTTATTCAGCTAGTTCGCTGATAAAACAGTATAGCATGATGAAAAAAAAGTCCGCAAACTAAGATGGAGAAACTGAAGTATTTTTTTTTAATTATTCGTTGAAATTTTTTTACTCCTTTTTACCACGTTCGAAATTTTGGCTAAAGATCGGGGGGGGGGGGTGCGTCAGCATGTGACCAGAGTTTTACCAGAATTTACTATGATTAATGTAATCCTAGAAAACTCCTTTGTTTCCGGTGATAAACACATTCTGTCAAATTTTTACGAAATTTTCAGAACTTATTCCCAAATGAATTAAATTGTTTTTGAAATTTTATTTTTTCGAAAATCTTAGTAAAATATTTTTTACATCTGTTTCCTAGCTCTTCTTAGTTTCATGAAATTTCTAGAAATTCAATACTGTCCACAAACTTTGTTTTATTAGTTAAATGTAGGATTCTTTGGGGAATGTAAATAATCCATTTTCTTTTCTTTTCTTTTCTTTTTTTCAAACTGTCGCCACTTTTCCTAAAATCTGCTCCGAATAGTAACAAAAAGATGCAATAAAACTGTGATATTATTTAATTAGATAAACTTTCAATTGTTTTTATATATAATATATATTTAAGGCCATTATAGTCTAGGTACCTAAACTAATTTGCGGGAAAAACAGCATAGCGTAATGCAAAAGGACATAAACTTAACGAAAATAAAGTTTTATCGTCAAAATGTTGATGTTATTATTAAGAGAAAGGATCAAGGAATTTTTAAATTATTTTTTTAAGTTTTTTAAGTTTTTCTAACACGTTCAAAATTTTGGTTAAAATGCTTGTTTTGTTTATGTCATCGCCTTCTACAAAGTTTAACATTGATTTTTTTGCGCTTTTTTTCCGTTAAAAACACATAAATTTGAAAATTCTTGTACAAATCAAATAACTGTCCGATTTGAATGACATTTTCAGAACTTATTCAAAAATGAAGGAAATTATTTTTAAAATGTTTTTTTTTAGAAAATATTGTTAGAAAATTTCTTAAATGTGTTACCCCACCACTTAATTTCATTAAATTTCGCACCGAACCTTCTCATTTCATCAAATTATTTTTTTTGTTAAAAGTAGGAATCATTGGAGATTGTAAATCACCTATTTTGGTTTTTGTTTTTTTGTTTTTTTCAAATTTGTATCATTTAACTGAAAATCTGCTCTGAATTGAAAAATAATGAATCCAATAAAACTATGACATTACTTAATTAGAAAAGCTTTTAATTGTTTTTGTAAATAAGTAATATTAAGGATGTCCTTATTGTCTGAAGAAATAAAATTTTTCTGATGAATAATGAATTTTTACAAGTTTTTTCATTTTGTTTTACATTTTAATTATAATAATGTATAATAGTTTAAAATCGTGTAAAATTCTGTATTAGGGTATTTATTGGGGTATTTATTGGGGTATTTATTGGATATGATATAGTAATTAAGTGGAAACGAAATTTACGAGTCCAAAATTGCAAAGATTAATAAACGTAGTTACGCTTCCCTATTTTTAAAATAATGTTTAATTTATTTTATTTTTACCTTATTTTCATGTATGGTAGACTGAAATTGCCATTATTATGGAAAGTTTTGCCCCCTCACTTAGATTTATGAAAATTGTCGTTTTGGGGTATGCGTAGAACCTGTCATCGCCTAATCAGTCAAGAGAACGGTAGAATGTCGTAAGACCGTCAACACAGATTTATTATAGCGATCAAAGCACTTTCTATACACTTTCGTCTTAATAAATTGCTTTCTCTTTTAATTAAAAAGCGTCAATCTTAAATAAAAGTTAAGTCCTTTATTTTGACAATGTCTGGATATATCTGAAATCCCTTATCTAATCTTTTTCTTCGTGAATTTCACTCCCAGACCCTTCATTCACGGTAAGATTTTCAAAAATAAGAGCTCCACACCTGTACTAACAAATGCAACTTCAACGAAGAAAAAATCTCGAAATGTTTATTATAATGGCCAGCAGGTATGTAAACAATATCGTAAGATCTGGCAATGATACATGAAGCGTATATTTATTTCCGTAATTAATGTGTTTAATGGATTAAAACTTCAAATACAAATGTCCTATTAACTCAAGAGACACTAAAGGATAGTTTCTATTAAAAGACTGGTTCCCATTAATGATACAAAAATTATGACTCATTCCGGCATTTCAAACTATCAAAAGAAGTAGATATGTAATTCTGGAACTCAAGTTTTAACAGTTATCATGAAAATAATTAAAAAACAGCCAATTTTGCATTAATATATATACTACAAATGTCAATGCATTTCATAGACCAAATAATGAAGATATTTATAGACTAGCAAGGCTCCACGGCATTACCCGTGTAGTATATGAAAATAAAACCAGGAATGTATAAATGTGCGTTGTAGTGCATTGGATATCGGCTCGGAACGAGAAATCGAGAAGCCGAGTTCGAATGCCAGCCGAATTCATTGCATTCACTTACGCGCAAATACCCTTGGGAAAGGTATTAATCCGTCTATTCATTCCAGTTATGGGTTAAATAACAGGACAGATTGGGTTCTATAGCCTTGGCTGGCAACCAGTCTACCGCAGAAAGCAATGGCAACCTACTGCGGGATAATCTTCTGCCCAGTCAAGCGTGTATCACGTATGGCACTTAACAGACTGAATGTATAAATTCATGATAAACATTATTAATCTTCTTCTTCTTCCATATGCCCTATCCTTTCAGGACGTAGGCGATTATGGCTTTCCACGTGTCCTTATCCCTGGTGGCTCTTAATATATTTTCTCCTGTTCAGTTAAGTGTCATGCGTGATACACGCTTTGGACAATCATGCCTCGAAAGAGACATGACTGACTGGGCAGAAGATTATCCCGCAGTAGGTTGCCATTTCTTTCTGCGGTAGAATGGAATAGCCTGATTAATACCTTTCCCAAGTGTATTTGCCCGTAAGTGAATGCAAGGAATTCAACTGGAATTCGAACTCGGCACCTCCGAATTGTCGTTCCGAGTCGATATCCACTGTACCACAACGCACAACCTTTCTCCTGTTACTCCACGCAAACCCCGTTCCGTCATCCACCTGATCAGGCCCTTCAAATATGTTATCCGTTGCCTTCCTCTGTCTCTTTTTCCTTCTATCTGGCCTGTCAGTATCAGGTTCTCCAAGCCCTCCTTCCTCATTGCATGTCCCAAGAACTTCAGTTGTCTTTTCATGATGCTCACTATTAGTTTTCTTTTCGTTGCCATTATATTTAATGCCGATAATGCATGATTTGTTATAACAATATTCCTTATAATTTACTTAATTTTCTATCACTATTTAAATAAATAAAGAAAAATAATCATTAATGTCTCTAGCTTAGATTCTAAAACTACAATACTCTGAGAATCATATATATTCTAATTCTAAATGTTTTAAGGGATGTTTATTTTGATGCTCTTTGTATAAGAGAATATATTTGTAAATTAAAACATTTTTTTCATTTTGTTCTCTATTTTTTCATAGTTTTATTTTTTACGTTTAATATTGTTCTAATGGATATGTGGAAATTTATTTTTCTATGGAAAAAATGTCTATTGTCTTTCATGGAAAAATATTGATAATTTTAAAACAAATAGGTCTGTTATTAAATAAAGTGACTGCTTCTTTATTCTTTTAATCTTTTCATTCTCAATTTAATATAATTTTTGACCACTTCAAATTTTAAAAAAATATTAAATGATGCAAGGTTTATGCTTTCTTTGTTTAAATATTAGGGAGTTTATATTTTATATAAAATAAACAAATAATTTATTAAACAAAATGTATTAAATATTCCACAGTTTATTCGTTCGTTATTAGTTCATTAACTTAACTTCTGTTTATTAAAAAAAAATAATAATTGAATGTTTTCTGTTTTTATTGTGTTTGGCGTCTCAGTCAACTTCGTCTATACCGCAGAATATACGATCAAAATCACAATTGGCGACGTCCATGAATAATTGCCCTCAAATATACCATTTCTAGTAAATGGTATGTTTCTACTTTTTTCAAAACAGGTGAGCACAGCCAGGTAACAATGCTATAAGGATACAGCAGTAAAAACGTTACTATAATACCCGAATTAGTGGTGCTGCTGCTCCTTTCGTTCTCCATTGTTCCAAAAGTCTGGACAGTAATTCTCAAACTAGGTGATCATTTGGCTCACATTGGAGGGATTTCAAATCTGAGAACCTTTAGCCAAGAGATGGAATTAGAGAGCTTTTTCAGTCCAGTGTGGAACTTCGAATTTAAAAAGAACGTACACCGCACAAAAACACACGCATATATATACATATATATATATATATATATATATATATATATATATATATAGTCATCCGCAGGCAGATCTGTTTCACTGTATCACAGATTGCTTTTTTTAACCCAGATTGCTTTTTAACTCCGGGATTGAAACCCGAAGTGGCGTCAGTCGGCGATTCTACCTCTACTAGCTGTATAATCCGGCGTTGGCTCGGGTTTTTTTAGTGGTTATTTTGAAGTGGTATGGTTGAGTTGGTAGCCATATTATAAAGGTGTGGAAGAGTTCATTTGTAGGTAGGTCCCCACAACAATTGGTAAATTACTTTTGTAAATTTGAACGCAAATCGAGAGTGATTAGCAGTATCTTTTTCTTAGTATATTTTTGGTATATTTTATGATGTTTAAGAAACGAAAAACGAGTTACTGCATTTCCCTTAATGCTGTATGATGGACGATAGAGCATCTTAAGCCTAGTAGTGCTGAAAAGTCCCATTAAAAAAAATATTGCGCCATGAAAGAAAGGTTCACGTTTTAACTCTTTTTTTTTTATTAAATTCTAAAGATTTTTTTTTTTTTTTTTTTTTTTTTTTTGCAAAAAGTAATTTTTTCTATTCTTCTCCTTTATGTGCCGTGTCTTTTCAGAATGTTGGCGATCGTGGACTTTCACTTGCCCCTGTCTCTTGTAGCTCTTAACACTTTTCTTCTTGGTAAAGGAAACTGCAAGACCCCCTACAGAAGGTAGCTGAAGAGAGTGACAAATAAACTGCAAGAAAACCGAATGCATGGTCATCAGCAAAAAGGGCAGCCCAAAATGCCAAATACAGGTCGGGGATACTAAAATCAAGCAGGTACAAAAATTTAAATACCTAGGAAGTGTTATAACAGAAGACGGAAAGTGCGACACAGAGATCCGAAGGCGAATTGGTATGGCGAAGGAAGCATTCCAGAAGTTGAGTAAAGTATTAAGAAACAGGACAATTTCGCTAGAAACAAAGAAGAGAGTACTGGATTGCTATGTGATATCAGTTCTTCAATATGGCAGTGAATGCTGGACAATATTATCAAAGATGAAGGAAAAACTCGAAGCAACTGAAATGTGGTTCTACAGAAGGATGCTACGAATATCATGGGTCGAGCATGTGAGCAATGATGAGGTTTTGGAAATGATGGTAATGAAAAGGAAATTAATACTGAGCATCAGGAAGAGACAGCTGAAGTTCCTGGGATATGTAATGAGAAAAGAGGGCTAGGAGAACCTGATACTAACAGGCCATATAGAGGGTAAATGAGACAGGAGAAAGCAGCGTATAATATATTTCAAGGACCTTATCAGGTGGATGATGGAACGAGAGTTGCATGGTGAAGGCGTGCTAAGAGCCACCAGGGATAGGGAGACGTGGAAAGCCATGATCGCCTACGTCCTGAAAGGACAGGGCGCATAGAAGAAGAATATATATGCCAAATGTTTATAAGAAATTATAACGTTGGTATAAAATGGGTGATCAATTCTATATTATAATTAATATATAAACTGATCCCTAATTTTGTGGCCATGCTGGTTTCTATACATTTATATTCTAGATTTATGGGCTTGAGCTAGTGGATGGCAGAGCGGAGTCTGGGGGGCGTAACAGGAGAAAACATACTAAGAGCCACCATGGATAGGGAGACGTGAAAATCCATGATCACCTACGTCCTGAAAGGACAGGGCACATAGAAGAAGAAAGATATCTCCCAAACCCCGCCACCCATTTACTCAAGCCCACCAAGTATGTCTCGCGTTGTTTTCTCTTGTCTCTCTTTCCTTTTATCCGTCCTGTGATTATTAGATTCTCCAAGCCTCCTTTCCTCATTACGTGTCCAAGAAACATCACCTATCTCGCTTCTTGATGTTAAGCATAATTTTCCTCTTCGTTTGCGTTGTCGTTTCTCTCGTGTTCAGTCCATGGTAACCTCAGCATTCTTTTGTCGAACCACATTTCTATTGTTTCGGATCGCTCCTTCATCTTTAAGGAGATTGTTCAGCATTTGCTGCCATAAAGAATAGATATCGCATAACAACCCAACACACTTTTCTTTGTTTCCAACAAAAACTTCATGTCTCTCAATACACTGCTTTACTTTTGAAATGCGTCCTTGGCCATACCAATCCGCCTCCGGATGTCAGTGTTGCAGTTTCCTTCCTCTGTTAGAACATTTTCCAGTTATTTAAATTTCTGCACCTACTAGATTTTAGTATCCCCGACCTGTAGTTAGCAATTTGGGCTTCTCTTTTTGTGGTTCTGGGCATGACGGTAAACTGCATCCGGCAGCAAGGCCGCTGATTGGGAGGTTGTGAGGAGCATGGAACCACCTCTTAATTGCTGTTGTTCTCAGGTCCACCCTGACCCAGAGTGGTAGCACTTGTTAGGGTCCCAGCTATGGCAAAATAGTTAACCCCCAAACTGGGGTCAAAACACAATAAAACTATAAAAATAAACTTTTATAGAAATATATACATAAAAATAGACTTTTATAGAAAAATATTTTTGAAGGAAAAATATTACCAAAATACATTTTTGAAGAAAAAAAAATTATCATAACACATTTTTGAAAGAAAAAATATTCCTAACAAAACATTGTGAGTACAAAACTAGAAGAAATTTTCAGTTTTCTAACATTAAAAATAATGAAAACAAAAAAAATTCATTAAAATCAACGTTTTCACTATAACCGAACATGAAAAAAACCCCTTAAAACTCCACCTTTTTGGCATTAAATAACCCACAGACGTGTTTAAATGCCGTTAAACAAAAACAAAGCTCAAACTTCTCTTTTTGCAGATGACCATGCATTCTTGAAGTTTATGATTAGTCCTTTCTTCTCGCTTTCACTTGCTGCCTTTTGTAGGAGGTCCTTTATTTTCATTTCCGTGTCTGCTATCAGCACTGTTTCATTCATCTGGGTATCTTATACTGCTGAGGTTGTAACCGCCAATGACGAATCTTGGCAGGCTTTCTAGTTCTCTCGGTCTCTGTACAGGTTGAATAAATAAAAAAAGACACATCCTTGTCTGAGTATATTATAGAAAGCAATTTGCAGTGAAAGTACTCTTGATGCGGCCATTCTTTGTTTAATTTTCTTATTTCCTACAATATATTTCTTAAAACTGATCCATACACAATTGAAGTGTTCAGCTCCTAAGACCATCAAATTTGCATTTAGAGAGTTCCTCTTATAGAAAAAACAAAAATTGATGAAAACTAAAAATTCGCACAACGCCCATAAAATAACCTAACGCCTTATTTGATTGCAATAAAAAGTTCGAACAAAATTTACATTGTTTCCATCGGATTCGTTTCTTCAAATTGTTACGAGGATGCTTTTATATATATAAAAAAAAATAGTAATAATGTCTAAAAAGTTGTAGTAAGGGATTCATTTGAATCCTACTTATTACAAAAAGTTTTAATTCATGAAGTAGTCGTAAAAATAAGGAAATTAGAAATAGAACGTTTTGGAAGGTTCTAGAATGTTCCAGTAAAATCTAGAGAGCTCTAAAGGATTCTAGAATATGCAAATTAGGTGTTAGCCCCTATAAAAATAGGTTTTGGGAAGAGAGTATTCAGTTTTTACCACGGTTTGCTGATGTTATCAACTCCGATTGTGATTCAAGGATTTATATCCAGCCGAAAGAATCTCTAAGAAGTGGCCGACCAACTAAAACCTGAAAGAGAACCTCATGGAACTTTATGGGTAAATACATATTTTTGACTCTTTCATTGACCATACTTAGAATTATTCTTTATATATTCATTTGAGGATTTCTAAAAAGTATAGCACTTAACTTCCTCGGATGAAGATACTGACCTTCCCTTCCCCTTTTCTCCTCGTAACACTTGCCAGTAGTGAACGCTGTGTTTCTTGTTTTGAATGCAACAAAAATTGTATATTTGTAAATAATTTATTTGGTGGGTTTTGTAAATTAAATATTTGTCTGTGATTTATCTCTGGGGTTTGGTCATTCATTTTTTTTTCTCCTTTTGTTACACTTAACACGTAACAAATAAGGTGAAAAGGGAAAAAGCACCAAAACAGCTTCTTGCAGATTATTTGCAATTTTCTATAAGTTCAGTTTCTTCATATATATATATATATATATATATATATATATATATATATATATATATATATATAAGTTCAGTTTCTTCATATATATATATATATATATATACGAGAAAAAATCGCAAGATCGCCAAGACCTACCGCGGTTTCGCACAACGGCTCGTCAGGGCAAAAACAGACCAAGGACTAATCAAATAAATAGACACCTATCAAAGACTAACCCATCCGGGGAAGTGGGTGTTAGTCTTTGATAGGTGTCTATTTATTTGATTAGTCCTTGGTCTGCTTTTGCCCTGACGAGCCGTTGTGCGAAACCGCGGTAGGTCTTGGCGATCTTGCGATTTTTTCTCGTGTGTTTTTGCTCTACGTCACTGCCTCTTGGTTAACCCTTTTTGGTTAGTTTTGTATCGAGCACTTTTCTTTCTTTGTGGTTCGTTCCGTTTGAGGGTTTTTTTTCTTTGCTGTGAAGTGCTGTATGTATTGTCGGTGCTCCGCTGTTTTCTTTTTTTTCCCCTCATTGTCCAAAGCTTTATAGCGGCGGACAATAACGGACTTAGATTCTGCCGGTTATTCGTGGTCCTAAAGGATTACTTGTGTAAGATTTTAAGATTTGGATACGTACAGAGTCGATTTTTTTATTATATATATATATATATATATATATATATATATATATAAGTTCAGTTTCTTCATATATATATATATATATATATATAAGTTCAGTTTCTTCATATATATATATATATATATATATAAGTTCAGTTTCTTCATATATATATATATATATATATATAAGTTCAGTTTCTTCATATATATATATATATATATATATATATATAAGTTCAGTTTCTTCATATATATATATATATATATATATATAAGTTCAGTTTCTTCATATATATATATATATATATATATAAGTTCAGTTTCTTCATATATATATATATATATATATATATATATAAGTTCAGTTTCTTCGTGCCGAAACATCTTTGTTGATACGCCAAACTTAGCGGAATTTAACAAATAACTGCGAATTCATATTTGAAGTAAGCTAACTTTGAAATAAATTGGATGGAGATTAGCTCACTAGCCACTACACTAAAAGTGAATATTTTACAAGTTTTTCAAGGGTGATAACGAAATGTTCTTGACATTCCAAAATCTGAGTAAACATTAGAATTAATTTTAGAAAGGCTTCTTGTTTGAGGTGAGAACTTTTCACCACTCCCTCGTACCTTTCATCGAACATCTTAAGAGAACACTTATCATAGATCAGTATTTAGCAAGATAATCTTACAAACTATTAATAGTTCAGTAGGTGTTCCACTATTGGGTCTTTGTACAAGATTAAGTTAAGTAAGACTTTACAGTTTTCACATCGCCGGTAATAGGTGCGTAGTCAGCATTCGACATGTATGTCATTTTGCTTTCTTGATGAACGAAGCGGTTTCATTTCCGTTGACTGTACTCACTGTCACTGGACTTCCTGTTGACTCACGCAGTGCCTGCCTGGGTCAAGTGTAGGATCATGGTGAGATCGTAATTTTTCCTATTAGTATTCACTGGGACGACCAGTACAGTGTGGTCAGAACCGTGGGAAGTTAAGGAATCGAGCGATTAGGACTATATTAACCCCCCAGTTGAAAACTGACAACTTCAGGACCTTACTCATATCGTCTCATCTCGGTGAGCTATGGAAACGCTTATATTAAAGAGTGTGGCTGGTTTTGCTCATGCTGATTCTCACCTTAAAATTTACCTCACGCATGACTGAAGGCAGTCCTACATTTCTACATAAGATGTAGAAATACTTCCCACATATTCGTACGGAAAACGATACGACGACCATGATCAGGATATTAGGTTGTATCATTAGAAATGTCATATTTGTTTGCCGATTTTACTCCAAAATCGACAAAAAATTATTGCTTTAAGTCATTATTTTATCCTTTATTTATTTATTTATTCCTTATTTCATTCATTCTTTCTTTCTTTTTGCAAAAAGAAAGAAGAAGAATGAATGAAATAAGGAATAAATGTGTTGTTTTCAGGTGATTGTTTTCATAAAAAACTATTCTTCGTAACTCCCAGAAAATTGTTACTATTCAACAATGTCGACTGCTCATATTACGTGAGTTCAAACTGGGCCACAAAAAATCAAAGAAAAACCAGCTTGTTATTTGTGGGTAGTGCTGTTAATGCCAGAACGATACAAAAATGTTTTTTTGAAATTTCGTTCGGGAATTGAAAGAAGAGGACGACTTAATTCAGTCTTAGAAATGATCATTTGAATGGATGTGCACCTGTGTTTTATAGATTATGAAAAAAAGCTTTTGATAAAGTACCTCAAAAAGAACTCTTGGAACTGCCAGGTAACCTTGACATATTTGGAAGGGATATTAGAATAATTCAGAACCTTTTTTTTAATCATTTCACCCCAAGCAAGGCATTCCTTTGCCACTATGGCGCATGGGGCTACATAGGGGAAGGTAAAGAGGAGGAGTGGTAAGGTGTAGGAAATGTCAGAAGGAAGGTGATAGATGGGTAAGGATACCGAGGATGAGAGTTGGGCAGTTGGGAAGAGTGTCTGAAAGAATGGGAGCGAGTTAGTGTGTTAGGCAGTGTCTATTGACCTTACATTTAAACTCCTGGAGATTGTAGCCGTCAGGGAAGCAATCATGTGGAAGGGAATTCCACAGTCAGGAAGTGCGAGAAAAGAAACTGTTGGAGTAGAAGTTGCGGTTGCATTTTATCGGTTTCACTATAAAAGAGTGGAATCTAGTTGCTAATCTAGTTTCTCGCGCAAATTCTTATCTAGGGGGCAGCAGCGATCTAAGTTCATTGAAGCAGAAGCCGTGAAAGTATTTATAGAAGAGACACAGGGGCGCCACGTCGCGCCGGTGAGAGAGAGACTGCAGGCGGTCTGCCAAGTTGGTATCGATCACATTACAGACCCTCCGCTGTACCTTGTCGAGAAGCCCGAGGAGAATAGCAGGAGCACCCGACCAGATATGGCAGCAATATTCAATGCACGGACGAAAAAACTTCCGGGCGCTGCACAGAGAACCGACTTTCATAGCAGCGAATTTAGCAATGGATTCGATATAGTCATTCCATTTGAGGTCCGCTCTAAGTGTAGTGTTTTACTCTCTGGGAGGCAAGCCTGGTCCATGCTAATGGGAGGTAGGTGCGATTGTCTATGATGGTTAATTGATAGTAGCTTCGTTTTAGAAGCATTAAATTTTACGAGCCATTTCTTACCCCAGTCCACTACGGATTGGAGGTCCTTTTCAAGCTCGGCTGCAAGGTTAGCTTTGTCGCCTACACCAGATTTTTGGTCGAGGCGAGAGTAAACTCTGGTGTCATCGGCGTACATACCTACTTGGGATCTTATGGAGTCAGGGAGATCATTAATGTATATCAGAAAGAGCGTAGGACCTAGAATAGAGCCTTGAGGGACACCTGCGTTCGTATGGTAGTTCTGGGAGGCATGTCCGGTTAGAGAGGAATGACTGGATTAGCTCAAACAAATGTCCAGTTATACCATAGATCCGCAGTTTGCATAGAAGGCCAGCATGCCAAACTCTGTCGAACGCTTTAGAGATATCCAAGGCAACGGTTCGGGCTTCACCATTCCTGTCGAGTGCTTGATATATGTACTCGGTGATGGTCAGCAGTAGACCTGGTTAAGCGGAAACCATACTGCTTGTCCGAGAGGAGCCTGTCTGCTGTGAGATGCTGAACCACCTGGCTTCGAACACTTTGCCAAAGATCGGAAGAAGGCTGATAGGTCGGTAATTTGCGGGGTCCGAGGGTTCTCCAGTGTTTTTAAAGATAGGAACTACAGAGAAAAATTTCCAACAGGCAGGAAAGCAGGAAGCAGATAGGCTGAAGTTGTAGAGCTTAGAAAGTACAGAGGAAAGTTTGGGGGCACATTTCTTTAAGACTATAATTGGGATTCCGTCCCCTCCGTTCGCTTTGTGAGGGTCAAGTTTTGAGATTATCTT
Source organism: Ascarosepion bandense (assembly GCA_037127315.1). Lineage (NCBI taxonomy): Eukaryota > Metazoa > Mollusca > Cephalopoda > Sepiida > Sepiidae > Ascarosepion > Ascarosepion bandense. Next base: position 653,924 of record JBBBDQ010000405.1, read on the forward strand.
AGAAACAAGCACTTGCATGCGGATATAAAACGATTTCAGTAAATATATAAAAACAAAAAAATATATAAAAACAAAAAATGGGTTTTAAGACAAGGATATGTCTTCTCTCCGGACTTGCTCAATCTATACAGTTGGATGGAGAGAATTAACAATCCTACCAGAATTCATTATTGATGGTCTTAATCTTAATAATATGAGATATGCAAATGATACAGTGCTGATAGCAGACACGGAAAAGGAATTACAAAACAAAAAAACAAAAAAACGACAAAAGATCATGAAAGAAAAAGAGAAGAAATGGATAAACATCAGTTACAAGAAGACTGCATACAAGGTTGTTATCAAAAGGAACAGCCAAATATGAAAGTTACAAATTGGAGATAACCCAAATCAATAATTTAAACTTATTTATAAATGGAACTTTGTATGTGTGTGTGTATGCGTGTCTATGTGTGTGTGTGTGTGTCCGTTACCTATAGTCTCCGAAACGGCTGAAACGATTTTCTTGAAAATTTACACAGTTGCATTATAAGCGTCTGCGTGTGTTCTTAGCTAGGTTTTGTGTCGAGGTACTCCCGATAAATATCGAAAATCGATAATCGAAAAAATCGGGTTATAGGAGTGGTCCGATTTTAATCAAATTTCATACACTCATAGAATCAGAAGTTTCAAGGTTGCAGTTCTTACAATATTGCAGAAAATCAATAATATATATATATATATATATATATAAGAGGTAAGATGTTTGTGTGTGTTTATCTGCCTGTATGTCTGTATTTTTTCAGCCCTTTTATTTTAGTTTTTGCTTCGGGTTTGGCACTAAATAGGTATAATTGTAGCTCTTAGTTTCAGCCATGATACCATTTACCCAGAGAACTTATTTAGCCTTCAAAATTCAGATTACGACGAAAAAATCTTATTTGATATCGATACCAGGAAATCAAAATTTTACTTACATCCATTCATTTTTCTTTCAGTTTTCGGTTTTGCTTTAACTGGAAACAACTATTGCTTTTTAGTCTTTCGTGCCAACGTCCAAAGAGTCTGAGCTCCAGAACCATGGATTAGTTTTAAAGCTTTCATTACACCCGAGCAACGCCGGGCTATACTGTTAGTGTACAATAATTTAATTATCTGGGAAGTATTTTGACAGGGGACGGAAAGTGCGACACTGAAATTCGAAGCTGCATTGGGATAGCAAAACGCTAAGCTTCCAAAAGCTAAGCAAATTATTAAAAAATAGAAAAATTTCGTTAGAAACAAAGAAAACAGCATACAACAGTTACGTAATATCGGTCTTTCTACATGGCAGTGAATGATGGACAGTCTCCTCGGAGATGAAGAGGAGACCTGAATCAACCGAAATGTGGCTCTGCAGAAGGCTGCTGTGAATGCCATGAACCGAAGATGGGAGCAACAACGAAGTTTTAGAGAAAATAAAAACAAGAAGGAAACTTATATTTAAAACCCGGATAAGACAGTTGAAATTTCTAAGATACATTATGAAGAAAGAAGGCTAGGAAATTTGCTACTCACATGACAGCTTGAAGGCAAAAGGGACAGAGGAAAACAACGTAAGTTTGAGTCAATTGATGACAAAACAGGATATAGGAGTGATAAAAAAAAGGTAAAAATTATTAAGAGCTACAAAAGACAGAAAATGTGGAGAGCCATGTATCATCAACGTTTTGAAGGGACACTTCATATGAAAGAGGATATAGATTTCAGGTGATTCTTTCCATAAAATTATCATTCTTAGCCTCGAGAAAATTATAACAAACAATACCAGCTGCTCATATAAAATTTTAAATTGCACCATAATACCAAAAAAGCTGAAAGAAAAATCAGCTTGGTATTTGGCAATGTGCGTTGTGGTACAGTGGATATCAGCTCGGAACGAGAAATCGGAGAGCGGAGTTCGAATTCCAGTTGAGTTTTTTGCATTCACTTACGCGCAAATACCCTTGGCAAAGGTATTATTCTGTCTCTTCTCCCTCCCGCTACGGGTTAAATAGTAGGACAGATTGAATTCTATAGTCTTGATTGGCAAACAGCCAACCACAGAAAGTGATGGCAAACTACTGTGGAAAATCTACTGCCTAGTCGAGTCATGCCTCTTTCGAGACATGATCGCCCAAGAGTGTACACATATGGCACTTAACTGACTTATTTGAGAATAGTGTTATTAATGCTAGAACTACACAGTGATTGTTTCAGATATTTCGTTCAGGAAATGAGAGCATTAAAACTGAATCAAGAGGAAGGCCTAATTTAACATGGAGTAGATAGACTAAACTATCGCCCGGTTCACACTCCACCCACATCTATTGAACAGATGAAGAGGCTCATCACTTGTTTCCTGTTTAGGATACGGTTTCCGGTTTTCTCTTTTCTAATCTTCTCATTCTTATGCAGCCCCCTGCACATCAGTGGCATTACCGCCTTGCTTGGGGTGATATGATTAAAAAAAAAAATTGAGCGATAAAAAAATGATCAACTGAATGAATTGGCAAGAAAAAATTGTTTTATTTTTATTTTGACGACAACATAATGCGATCAATTAGCACTGTCTGCAAGAGAAGAGCACTATGATGCAATTCCCTCCGCCAGAAATTTGGAAATGGCATATTTTACTGCTTGGCATTCGCGCTGGAAGCTTTAATATAAACATTTCAGAGTTTTTGGGTGCCAATCTCATAACAGTGCAGAAAATTCGGAAGTTGGATGAGTCTAATTGTGATTACTGTTGTGGAGTAGTTATAATCGTGCCATGTCGATTGCTAATCGACTTAACGCACCCAAAACGTTAGGAACTTGGTAATCTTCCACTGTAAAGCTGACTCCTTAGTATTTGGCTAACTGCCGATTAATATCAACTGCCTAGTAATTCTACTGAACTCCAATAGAACTCTAAAGAACTCTCTAGAACTTCTAAGAAACTCCTCTGAACTTCCCAAGAACTTTTAGACTTAACTTCCTGTTAACTCTTATTAATATAGAAGGGAGAGTCCATTATCTGAGGAATAGGGGTGTTTCACCATAACAATTACGAAGGTATTTGGTGTAATAAATAGTTTTTTTGTTTTTTGTTTTGTTTTGTTTTGTTTTTGTTTTTTTGTTTTTTTGTTGTTTTTTTTTTTGTTGTTTTTTTATCATATCACCCCGAGCAAGGTGGTAACACCACTGATGTGCAGGAGGCTACATAGGAGTGAAAAGATTGGAAAAGAGAAAGCTGGAAAACCACATCCTAAACAGGGAACAAGAGATGAGCCTCTTCACCTGTTCAATAGATGTGGGTGGAGTGTGAACCGGGCGATAGTTTAGTCTATCTACTCCAATTGAAAAAAAAAGAGTGAGAAGATTGGAAAAGAAAAAACCGGAAACCACATCCTAAACAGAAAACAAGGGATGAGCCTCTTCACTTGTTCAATAGACGTGGGTGGAGTGTGAACCGGGCGATAGTGTAGTCTATCAACTCCAATTAGAGTAATTGCTATGCTAATTACGTGTGAACATAGGAGTAAATTCCTTTACTTTATAATTAAATTTGGATTTAAAGTAATTTTTGACTGAATTTTCTTCCACCTTAATGTGAATGGCTTTTAGTAAACTGTACATTGAAAATAAGAAACAAGTTCTTAGTGAGGAACAAACTTACAGATCTTTTACCCCTCCTCCAGCCTGAAAGCTTAGTTCATTCTGAATGCAAAAAAAAACAAAATATTCCCACCCATACCACCAACAATTACTTCAAATTGCCATCCAGACTCCAAAATCAAGGGCATAAAAATTTTATCCCTCACCCGTCCTACAGATACTCAGTGATTATATTCGGAAGCAACAAGTTGCTTTATTCAAAAGCAACTCCCACAGATTCACCTTCACCCTGCTCCCACTCAGACAACTCCCCAACCACTCCTGCCACTTAGTTAGATGTTGACGTTATATTTCCATTCATCTTCAGGCAATTTCTGCGACCATATCACCCTTTACATATGACCACCTAACTCCCCAGACGACAACTTCCTTGATTATTATGTGGGCGTCGCCGTTGAGCGAGAGACGAAAAAACTCTTTGTAATCTACCTAGTACCCCCCCTCTACATGAATTTACTAGGGTTACTAGATTGGCAATTACGTCCCACCTTTTGCAGTCAAAATAGTCAAATGTACCCGCAGCTTCTAATCAAGTAGTTTCTTTTCACGCACTTCACGCTCATGAAACTTCCTTCCATGTACTTGCTTCCCAGACATCTACAATCTCCAAGAGTTTAAGCGCAACGTCAATTGAAATCTTTTATCTCCCTGATTCCTTATCCTTTCCCCGCCACCCGCTCTACATTGTTTTTCTTCCTTCTCACTCTACTCTCATGTAACGCTCTGCACACCAGTATTCCCATTTTTAACTTTCCTTTCTCCAACATCCCCTGTATCTTGATTCTTTCTTTAAAAAATACCAAAGACGAAATGAAGGCAAGGATTATAGCAGCATCCATCAACTTAAACAAGGAGACCATCCAGAAGAATTGCATGAGATTCCAAAGTCGGCTGGAGGCCACGGTTAACACAAATGCTGATTTTATTGAATACCCTTTAATATTTCAAAATATTTTTTTAAATTTCGGGAAATATACATCTGTTAAAATGAGATGTCAGTGTTACTTTAATTTGTTCGTAATTTAGATGACAATTCATTCATCGCAACCTATACAAGAGCTACACAAAGCGTTATGATTCCGTAACCTTATTCACAACAGCGGGTGGCACTAAGGAGCGACCTAATTCCTATACATTAAGTGGAGTGATTACTTTCTAATCTAAATACGTTCTAATCTGAAGTATTCAATATCCCCGTCAAAAGATGTGTCGAAAGATAATAGTAAAAGCCCTTCATCTTAGAATTCATATACTGAATGTGCTCATTGCGTTGCGGATATCGGTTCAGAAAGTGGAATCAGCGTGTTGTTATGGGTTAAATTGGTTAAATGGGTTAAATAGCAGAACAGGCTAGGCTCCCAAGCCTTAATTGTCAACCAGTCCAAAAGAAGGACAAGTCTGAATTCAAAACTGGCTAGGCAGATTATTAGCAAATCTACTTTGTAAAAGAAATTATTTGCTATATAAACCACAGCAGTAGCAATGATGTAGTGTGTCTGTAGCTCTAGTTTCCACAGAGAAATCGCCCCAAAGAAGTGGGGGATTTACTTAGGGTAACTTTACTCTTTAGTCCTTTGCAAAATACTCTTCTTGGAACTACACTCATCCTAGTAGTCCCTTCTAATTTTCAAAACGGTCTACAAATTTCTCTTTCGGGATCACTATTAGCTGAGTTGTCATGTCCTCCTTAATCCTTAATTCTATCCAGCGACTGACAATTTCTTTCTAAACAGGGAGTTAGCTTTCGGGAAAAATAAGATATTACAGAGAACCAACTCTCAACAAGCGGTTAAGGTCCTGGTGCACTTGGATGATGCGATATCAAGTACAGCGTTCTGTACGAGATGTTAAAAATGGCATTCGACACATTGAAAATGGCTGGACACTATCCTAGTAGTTTGCAGAATCCTTCGAACCGCCCGATCTTTCTTGTCATTTCTTTTGACTACATCCCGTAGATGTTCAACACTTTCAGGTGTTCTGCTTGCCGAAAGCCTTTTAAGGGGATACCAAATCACATCAATTCTCCGAGGCGCTTCGTCGTGAGGTAACAGTGTGTCTAATCTGGTTAGCCATTACGACTGAGTAGTGACTTCAATGCTTATTAGGGGCTCCATACAGTATTTAAATAACCCAAGGGTTGATGCCCTAAAATCAACCAACCTAACTTTAACGATTCTCGAAATATTCAAACTAGCTTGTTCATTTCCGCACAGACTACACACTGTAATATGACTCCTTCCATGGGCGTTTTTTTTTTCTGTTATACGATACATGTCTTGCAGGTAATTAATAATTGATTTATGAAATAGGTTTATCCCACGAACAGAGGAAGTCTTTGGAGTGGATAAGGTTAGAAGGTGACATTTTCTCCTTCGGGTTATTTCCGTAGGCAAAGGGCGATGCCATTTTCACTTCAAAAATCGCGCAGCGTGTAATAGAGCGTTAAGTTACCAACAGCGGGAAAGAATGCTCTATCTAAGACTTACGATCTGCCGTCGTGACATGCCAGTGACAGGATTCAGACTCCATACTGTTTTCGATCGCATTCAAATGAATTTAGGTCTTGACAGTTTACGCTGGAATATGTCGATTCCTTTTCCCAAATTTATTACCATTACGCCACTTCGTACTAAGTTTATGAACTAAGAAAAAAAGCGGGAAAAAGTATTTATATTCTGATGTTTATTTCACTGACCGTGTTTGTTTTGTTTTGTTTTGTTGTTTGTTTGTTAAGGTTTATTTTTTGTTTTTAAATCATTTCACCCCAAGCAAGGCGATAAAGCTACTAAGGCATTGGGTGTTACAGTAAAAGACACAGAAGACGAATATGTTAAATCAGTCAGTTAAGTGCCATACGTGATACACGCTTGGGCGATCATGTCTCGAAAGAGACATGACTGACTGGGCAGAAGATTATCTCGCAGTAGGTTGCCATTGCTTTCTGCTGTAGACTGTTTGCCGACCAAGGCTATAGAACCCAATCTGTCCTGCTATTTAACCCATAACTAGAAGGAAGAGATGGATTAATACCTTTCCCAAGGTTTTTGCGCGTAAGTGAATACAATGGATTCAACTGGAATTCGAACTCGGCTCCCCGACTTCTCGTTCCGAGCCGATATCCACTGTACCACAACTTTGTTAAAATGGCTTTTCAAAATACAAAACAATTTGAGCGGTCATTATTTTTGTAACCTAATAAATCAAAAATTATTAAAGAACACACATTAATTATTATGTATACCAAAATTCCCCTAATATATACTGTGAAAACTTTGTTAAAATGACTTTTCAAAATACAACACTTCGAGTGGCCATTATTTTTGTAACAACCTAATATATACTGTGAAAACTTTGTTAAAATGACTTTTCAAAATACAACACTTCGAGTGGCCATTATTTTTGTAACAACCTAATATATACCGTGAATACTATGTTAAAATGACTTTTCAAAATACAACACTTCGAGTGGCCATTATTTTTGTAACAACCTAATATATACTGTGAAAACTATGTTAAAATGACTTTTCAAAATACAACACTTCGAGCGGCCATTATTTTTGTAACAACCTAATATATACTGTGAATACTATGTTAAAATGACTTTTCAAAATACAACACTTCGAGTGGCCATTATTTTTGTAACAACCTAATATATACTGTGAAAACTATGTTAAAATGACTTTTCAAAATACAACACTTCGAGCGGCCATTATTTTTGTAACAACCTAATTAGCTAAAAAATTTTTTAAAGAGCACACATTAATTATTATGTACACCAAAATTCACCTAATATATACTGTAAGTACTATGTTAAAATGGCATTTCAAAATGCAACATTTTGAACGGCTATTATTTTTGTAACAACCTAAAATAATTGCCTTCGTTCTTTACAAAATTGTATTTTGGAGGTTGAGGAGTTCATTCAGTTGTAAAAATAAGATATATTTTATTTTTATTTTCGACATTAACCTTATTGAAAAGTTTCGTCGTTGTGTTCATTATTTTCTGACACGTTTGTTCATAATTCTATCTTCCCGATTCACAAAAAAAGAAAATAAACTACCCCAGATGCCCTTTGCAATCTTCCAGCGAAATCATTTCTTTCTTTTTCATTTCTAATTTCATTTTATTCTAACGAATTTAGTAATGACTGGAATAAATCGTAATCGAAAATATGTCAGACGACATCGAAGAGCGGACGGAGATGTCAATGCTGGAACTCCTGAAAGCCACCGCCAACAGAGCATCCTGGAGGAGGTTGTCTGTTTTTCCTGCGCTTAGGTACTCCTGACGTTTGAACCTGTCGAGGCACTGATGATGATGATGATGATGATGATTAACTCTTCTGTCGTATAAGTTCAAATAATGTTATGTTTTTATTTTTAAAATAATCAACCTCAACTAGTTTCTCTGACGAGGGAGCACATTTCAGTAAGCAATCTTAAGCCCCTAAATTCACAAAGCACTGTTCACGTCCTACAAAGCTCCTCCACAATCAACATCAAGTTCACTTTTACGTTTCTTCTTCTTCTTCTATGTGCCCTGTCCCTTCAGGACGTAGGCGATCATGGTTTTCTACGTCTCCCTATCTCTGGTGGCTCTTAGCACGCCTTCTCCTGTTACATCATGCAACCCTCGTTCCATCATCCACCTGATTAGGTCCTTCAAATATGTTATCCGTTGCTTTCCCCTGTCTCTTTTTCCTTGTATCTGGCCTGTCAGTATCAGGTTCTGCAAGCCCTCCTTCATCGTTGCATGTCACAGGAACCTCAGCTGTCTCTTCCTGATGCTCAGTATTAATTTCCTTTTGCGTTTAGCAATTTAAAAAAATCGTTATCAAAGAAATGTTGCTTATTTTTTTCCATCTCGTGTTAAAATCAACAAAAATACGTCAATTTTTTCAAATTAAAAAATAAATGGTAACATAAAATGACAGCTGTTAGAATGCAATCAAAAGCGATCATTACGAATGAAGCTAAACGCCCCTAAAGCCATCTAATGAAAAAACATAATAATGTACACAATATTTCCTTTCTAGATATTAGTAAAGAGCTTTACCATATTGGACAAAGCATCACAAATTTGCGTAAAAAGTAAACTTCTCCTCGAGTATGCCATAACAAAAAACTCACAGCTGCCAGTCTACTCATCAAATTACCAAACTAAGTTGAGAGGTGTATGAACATTTAGATTGTTTGTACTGCATATTGCGTTGCTATCTGCTGCCATTATAAATTAAATGTCCTTTTTGTTACAAGCCATATTTGTCAAGCACACCCACCGTCATTGATAATGAATAGCATTAATCTAACTGCTGATATAATTTGTAAAACTATACCGACAAATATTTCAGTTCATTCTTAGATTTCATTTTAACTGACACGAATATCAGATGTATGGTTGGACAAAAGAACAAAACAGGGTTTCGAGAGACGAGGGCGCAAGGTAGTATTTCGCCATTACCACTTGATACAATGTTAATTATGAAAGATTGTTAAGTGAAATAGATTGCGTGCCAACGAGAATCTACAGGCAGAAAAGGTCGAAAGTTCCATCAGCTTGAGAAATTCAATTGAAATGTTGTGAGACAGACAGATAGATAGATAAATAGATAGATATGAACAAAGAGATAGAAAGTAGATAGATAGATAGATAGATAGATAGATAGATAGATAGATAGATAGATACTGAATAATGACATAGATAGATAGATAGATAGATAGATAGATGAGATAGATAGATAGATAGATATGAACAAATGAGATAGATAGATAGATAGATAGATAGATAGATAGATAGATAGATAGATACTGAACAAGCTGACATACACAGATAGATAGATAGATAGATAGATAGATAGATAGATAGATACTGAACAAGCTGACATACACAGATAGATAGATAGATAGATAGATAGATAGATAGATAGATAGATAGATAGATAGATAGATACTGAACAAGCTGACATACACAGATAGATAGATAGATAGATAGATAGATAGATAGATAGATAGATAGATACTGAATAAGCTGACATAGATAGATAGATAGATAGATAGATAGATAGATAGATAGATAGATAGATAGATAGATAGATAGATACCTCCACTCATTTTCGATATCTAACTTTTAAATTGAATTTTTAAAAATAAAAGGTTTCCTTGAAACTTTTATTTTAGTTTTAATTAAAAGCTAAAATATTAAATCTACTATTTCCAGTAAGCAAAATACTCTGGTGTTTTTCAAACAGAAATTATATTGACTGGAATATAATATCTTTAGATGTTTTTTTTTTAATTTTTTAATTTTTCGCTCAATTTTGAGTGATCGACAGATATTTAAACAAAAGTTAATTTTAGGTTTTAAAATTCTTGCAAAAATAAGATATACATCTGTGACACATTATTTTTGGAAAATTAGCAAACCTAACGTTGAATTAATCTGATTTGCACAAGTATTACTTATTTACAGCATGTAATCTAAATTTATTTATAAATAGAACTTTGTGTGTGCGTGTGTGTGTGTGTGTGTGTGTGTGTGTGTGTGTCCGTTACCTATAGACTCCGAAACGGCTGAACCGATTTTCTTGAAAACTTACACAGTTGTACTTTAAGTGTCTGCGAGGTTTTGTGTTAAGGTACCCCCGATAAATATCGAAAATCGATAATCGAAAAAATCGGGTTATAGAAGGAGTGGTCCGAATTTAATCAAATTTGATACACTCATAGACAAAGACATAAGAAACGATATTCAGAAGTTTCAAAGTTACAGGGTTGCAGTTCTTACAGTAGGTATAATTGTAGTTCTTAGTCTCAGCCATGATACCATTTACTCAGAGGACTTATTTAGCCTTCAAAATTCAGTTTATGTTAAAAAAAAAAAACTTATTTGATATCGATACCAGGAAATCAAAATTTGACTTACATCCATTCATTTTTCTTTCAGTCTACGGTTTCGCTTTAACTGGAAACAACTATTGCTTTTTAGTCTTTCGTGCCAACGTCCAAAGAGTCTGGGCTCCAGAACCTTGGATTAGTTTTAAAGCTTTCATTACACCCGAGCAACGCCGGGCTATACTGCTATAGTTAAGAATAAAGTTAGGTCTAAATCATTCGAAAGATATAAGATCAATAATATTGTGGCCGCGTAATATAAGACTTGCATAAGAGGATTCGACCCAGTTGATATTAGAATACATGTCCACCCATCAGCCATTTGTTGCAAAGGAATACACAAGAATAATTAAAGATCGACTAAAAATTATAAAACACTGGAAAAGTTAATTTCTATTAGACAACGAAACAACATTTTGATTCTATGAATTACTATGAATATAAGTTTTTTTCCATCAAAATGTTGGTTATTATTAAGAGGAAAGATTAAAGTATTTTTTAATTATTTTTCAACATTTTTTAATCCTTTCTAACATGTTTGAAATTTTGTTTAAAAATCTTGTTTTAATTATCTCCAGCTGGTAACCAAACCTGTACGAGAGTTTACATGGAAAGCATATTACATAACTCACTTTTTTTTTCCGGTGACAAACACATTAATTTAGAAATTCTTGCAAAAATCAAATAATCATCGGATTTTAATGAAACTTTCAGGAATTATTTACAAATGAATGGAATTATTTTTAAAATCATTATTTTAAAAAATCTTGTTAAATTTGTTTTTACGTCTGTTACCGCCCCTCCACATAAATTCATGAAATTAAAAAAAAAAATTTTTGTAGGCAAAAAGGATTTCATTAGTCAAACGCAGGGCTCATTGGGGAATATAAATCTTGTATTATTTTTTAACACCTCGTCATTGCTCGCGTGTTTCGTCCATGATATCCTCAGCATCCTTCTGTATAACAACATTTCGTTTACTTCAAGTCTTTCATTCATCATTGATGAGTCTATCTAGCTTTCGCTGACATTATAAAGGACAGGCATAACATAACAATCTTACACATTCTTTTTATAATCATGTCGCCCCAAGCAAGGCATTTTACTGCCACTGTTGAGCAGGGGGTTACATAGGAGGTAAGTTATGCGAAAGAGTGACAGGTTATGGGGGGTTTCAGGAAGTGGGTAAGAGAAGGATGAGAATACTGATTAGAGAGGATGCAAGTTAGTGAGATAGGAGATGACTATTGACTTTACATTTGAATTTTTGAAGATTGTAGCCTTCAGGAAAGCAAGTAAACGGAAGTGAATTCTACAGGCGGGAAGTGCGGGAGAAGAAGCTGCTGGAGTAGAATTTGCATTTACAATTTATTGGTTTCACAGTAAAGTTGCTAATCGAGCAAATTCATGTATGGGGGTGTACAAGTGAGATACGTTCATCTGAGCAGAAGCCATGAAAGTATTTGTAGAAGAGGCACAGGGAAGCCATATTGCGACAGTGAGAAAGTGACTGTGAAATAGATGACACTGGTGAAATTGTACATCAAACATGGCTGTCGAAATTAAGGATCAAAGTACGCAGGTGGAATTGATGACACTATCGAAATTGAGGTAATTTTCTTTTTTTTTTCTTTCTTTTTTTTTTCTTTCTTTTTTTTGCAAGACACTTAACACAATAGCTCTACGGTAGGTATCCATTTGTTGCCTCTTTATTGTTATATTTGTCGGCATCTACAGTGATCTTAATGTTCTTTTTAAATGTTTTTGTTGTTTTTATTTTCACCCACCACTTTTTCTGTCTCTTTCTCCGTCTCTCTCTCTCTCTCTCTCTCTCTCTCTCTCTCTCTCTTCCTCTGTCTCTGTCTCTCTTCATCAAACACACGCGCACGCAACACCCACACACTGATGATTTTTTCGCTGTTTTTTATTCCTCTTTAGAAATTTCGTTCCAAGATCTGTTATAAGACAGAATGCTCTTCTATCATCCACCCCTCGGACCTTCCCCACCCTCATACCCCTCCATTCAGTAACACTATTTGCTACTATTCCTATCAACCATCCTTAAATCTCTTAAGCCGAAAGCGCCCGATGTTTTGCCAGTCTTTCTTCTTGTTTGTTTTTATGCTTTTTTTTTATCATTTTCTTTATTTCTGAGTGAAAAATACTTTCCCAGTGTTCCATTCTTTTTTTTTTTTTTTTTTTTTTTCTTAATTTTGTGGAGAGGGACACTTAAAAATGTTTGCCACACACGACAAAATCAGGTCAGTTGGACACTAAAAAAAAATCCATTTTCTCTAGACGTTGAATGTTTTCTTCCTGTTGGTCGCATCTGATACAAGAGTAAAGAAAATGAAAAAGAAAAAATAAGGAAAACTCGCTTCCAGATATTAGAAAAAGTAACTCAGACAAAATCCGTAAAATTTCTCATCAAAATATACTTCCTTTAAAGAAGAAAAAAAAACGTTTTCTCCTGAAATTTAATTTCTTTCTGTGTTTCGGATATATTGTCTCTTATTATTGTTTTACCTTTTATTTGTTTTGATAAGAAAGGAGAAAATATATCTTTTGTTTATCCTTATGGAAAGTCGACTAATTAAGTGGCAAGATAAACTTTAACTGGCGCCAATAGCTTCGTGGCACTTCAACTTGGCTAGTGTCTGAGTTTAGAAGTTCAATATTTGACGCATCTTAGTTACAGGCCTGATTAGTAACAATACATTTTTGTTTGCCTGTTTCCATAATACCATGGACCGAAAATGCGAGTAACGATTAATTCCTGGAGTCATTGGTAATAAAATGGCCGCTTACACTTAACAAGAGAATGCGTATCATGGTGCAGTGGATATCGGCTCGGAACGAGGAATCGGAAAGCCGAGTTCGAATTCCAGTTGAATTCGTTGCATTCACTTACACGCAAACTAGTCTAATCTAGAAAGTAATCGCAACCTACTGCAGAAAAACCTTCTGCCCAGTCAGTCATATTTCTTTCGAGACATGATCGCCCAAGCGTGTATCACGTATGGCACTTAACTGACTGATACATAACATCAGGAAGTGGCAGTTGACATTTGTAACATGAAGAAAAAGATACTCACGGGACAGAAAGGTAAGAGAGTCAGAAAAAAGTAATTTTTTTCTTTACTTCTGGAGATGCACTTATTGGGGCCTCAATATGCATAGAAATTTTAGGTTTGAATTTTACATGGCAGAAGGCCATTCCCAAAGACTTCATAACTAAATTTCTGCATTCCAACAATAAATTTATACGGTTGCAATCATTTATAGAATTAACAAATGGAACATTGAATCAATAATCAAAGTATTATTAGCTATAAAATTAAGTGTATTAACAAATAACAAAATTTACATACTTTGTACAGACGTTGAATGAGTCTGATTAAAATGTCTTTCATTTCCTGCAGAAGATTGTGTTAAAGTTTTTAGGTAAGTTTCAAAGTTCTTTGTTGCTGGAAGACTTAACTGTGTCAAATGTAATTTATGTTTGGATTAATATTGATAGAAATTTGGTGTAGAATACTGAATTTGTAAATAGGTTCATCTTGTGAGTTTTAGAAGATTGATTCAGTAAGAGGTGAGTTGGACTTACGTGTTATACCGACAAGAAATCTTGTGCCAACTGGCGAAAAATACGCGGCAAATCGTTTAATTAGGCATTCAAAATACCTTTACGATTTGGCGGTAAAGTTGAGGATAACTTACCTTGGTTTTGATTGGTTGACTTGAACCAATCAGTGAACGTCTGACATTTATTTGAATCTAAACGGTTAGGACAAAATTTATTACATACGTTTTCGTGGATGCGAATATCAGTGTGTGTGTATGTGTCCAAATATGTGTGCATGTGTCACAGACTAGTGTTAGGTTGTGATGACGCTTAGGACCACGATTGATGTTTTTTCAGTAGTTTTACTGATAAAAGTTTTCCTGGAGAGAAAATATCCCCATTTGAGCACTCTTGCAGAAACTTGTATTTATACAGCCAGTTTCTAGTAACATCCAACCAACCATAAAACAAAACAAAAAACAAAAACAAAAAAAAACATACCACAGCAAACATGCACAACTACAAGATCAGACTCATTAAAAAAAAAAAAAAAAAAAAAAAAAGAACACTTCATAGAACACAAAATGGAAAGTATTTTACTTTCTCAACAAAGAAAGAAACATTAGCGACAAGTTCGGATTCCCACCAGCAAAATGTCTATCACAACAGAGCGAACTTATTGCATTTGAAAGGCATGAACCTGCTCAGTTAAGGTGACAAATTCTTTACATTGAACCTATCAACGCTTTATCTCCACCCCGATATCAAACTCTTTACGATAAAAAGAACTTGCTTGCTAAAATACTTTTTATTTGTAAAACTACTGAAAAAAAAAACAACAATATTGGTGCTAAACATTATCACAACACTATATATATATATATATATATATTAAGCTGCAGTATTTACATTATTCAGACTATTGTCCTCATCTTTGTTGCCATTTGTACGACGTTTCGGCCGTTGTACGCTCCAGCCGTCTTCAGGTTTTTAAGGACACATGACCCAGTGGCTATAGACGTTGGTTAGTTCCTGACTTGACTTTTAGATTTGTGAGTTCAATACCAGGCTACAGCAGTGGCGAACAAGTAATTTGCAGGGTTAGAGGGCGGTAGCTCATGACATGACTTCCAATCGATGCTTTACGCAAGGAATGAGGATGATATACCCCCGTGATTGTAATAAAGGGTTCGGTTCGAAATTCCTAGCACGTGAAGAAGGCCGGAGCGTACAACGACCGAAACGTCGTACAAATGGCAACAAAGATGAGGACAATAGTCAGAATAATGTAAATACTGTAAATACTACCTCATCTCAGAAATATAGACAAGTATATTAGGCTGTTTTTTATTAAGTGTCTACTTGTATTTTATTAGACGCCCTATTTATTTATTAAACAATATATTTCTTTCTTTTCGTCTACCGGCCTCAATGTACGAGAAATCTTATTAAAGAAAAATTAAGCAAAGTAATAAGATTTCTCGAATATATATATATATATATATATATAATTAAAAGTATAATTTTAAGCTATTCTCAGTATGAAAGTTAGACCATATCTAAATGTAAGTGGGGATACTGATTGGGTAAATATTGCGTTTAAGCACGAAACAGACTGTCGACACTCGTTGCTGACCTCAGTGCGTACTCTTATATATATATATATATATATATATATATATATATATGTGTGTGTGTGTGTGTGTGTGTGTGTGTGTGTGGTAATAGAATGAAATATAGTAAAAACGAAGTCCAGAGAAAGAAATTAAAACAACGTGAATGTATTAATCAACAAATGCAAATCGATTATTTCAAAGCGACGCGTTCCTTTCACACCGACGTGATGTGGCTTCCCTCTGTCTTTTCTACAAATATTTTCATGGAAACTGCTCTATCAACCATTTTTCCCCTGGTTCCCGTGCACATGAATTTAAGCTTGCTACTAGATTGGCTTCTTGGTCCCACCCTTTTACCGTTTAAATAGTTAAACATAACTGCCATTTTTACTCCAACAGTTTATTTTCCCCTGTGGAACTCCCTTCCGTTTACTTGCTTCACTGATAGCTACATTCTCCAAAATAAAACGTCAACTGCCATCCTCTATCTTCTTGAATCACATTCATCTTTTATCCATTCCTCAATACCCACTATACCCAGTCATACTGTACTCTTAATGTGACCCACTTTGCACTGGTGACGCTTCCGCCTTGTTCGGGGTAAAATGTTATATATGTGGGCCAAATCTATATTGATATGTGTGGCGATATCCACCTTGGAGACAAAACCTCCGAGAAATAGTTGATTTTCTAAGCGCCGCTTATATGAGGTACAAAGACGAAAGCATGCGGGCACCTATTAACTTATTATTCAGTTATAACAGGTTTTAGTGAGACAAGCTTGTTAACCATTACACCACGTCAAGTTGCCCCAAGTCTTCCAGAAATTGAATGCACACTTGAAACTTGAAAATGCATGTCATAAAATAAAACTAAATCTTTTATGCATCAATCTAAATTTAAAGCGAAGATTATTTTTGCCCATCTATATATGAATGCGTGCACTAATATTTAGGTCATTGTTGATATTTAACCCTCTAGGGCCATTCGTATCATATTTGATACAGTATGAAAACAAGACTTGAAAGAAATATTTTCCTGAAAAATTTTTTGAGAGAAATATTTTATAAATTTCAAATGAAAGCAGTACTGACTGCTCAGTCAATGAATACCAAATGTTTCCTTATAGGGAAATACCAAATGTTTCCTTATAGGGAAATACTGTATCAATATGATACGAATGGCCCTAGAGGGTTAACGTCTTAATTTTTGAATATCAAATACTGAATTATCTTTCGTACGTCTCTCTTAGATTTTTTTTAAAAAAAGGCAAATATTCTGAACCCTCTTAAGGGTTTTAAAATGTAGCTCTCTAAATGCAATATCATTTTTTCAAATATTTTCCCCAAATAAAAATTAAAATATCAGTCAACATTTGTAGCTAATTAAAGCAAAATAATTTTTTTAAAAAGTCGGTTGGAGGGCTAGAGGTTGTAGAGAAAAAGGTTGTGGGTAGAGATTGGAGGGTCATTACCTCGATCCACCGGTGTTATTATACACACCGACCCCCATTGTTCTGCCTTTAACACTATTCGATGGAGTGTAAACATATTCGGTGGGCCCTTGGTTCTGCAATTCTGCAATTTTTATATTTTTGTCTAAAGCAGCAAATTTTCAAGTTTTCATGGCGTCGAAGAAAAACTATTTTGTATTTAATTCAGCGGAAATGACGCCTTATCAGAGGAGGATTTTTTCTTTCTTCATAGAAATTGAATAAACTTAAGAATATAAAAGGCAAATAGAAATGCACAAAGAAAGAAAGAAAGAAAGAAAGAAAGAAAATGCATAATAAATGAATGAAAATGTACAAGCAAAAAAGAATAAAAGTGGAACATAAAGTGTAAGAAAAAGAGAATGGTCATGCATAATGAATGAATAAAAAATGTACACACAAGATAGATAGATAGATAGATAGATAGATAGATAGATAGATAGATAGATATGAACAGATAGATAGATAGATAGATAGATAGATAGATAGATAGATAGATAGATAGATAGATATGAACAGAGATAGATAGATAGATAGATAGATAGATAGATAGATAGATAGATAGATAGATAGATAGATAGATAGGAAAAAAGGAATGCATAATGAATGAATGAAAATGTACATGAAAAAAGAAATTCATTCAGTCAAGTGTCATACGTGATACACGCTTGGGCGATCATGTCTCGAAAGAGCCATGAATGACTGGGCAGAAGATTTTCCCGCAGTAAGTTGCCATTACTTTCTGCAATAGGCTGGTTTTTAACCAAGGCTATAGGACCCAATCTGTCCTGCTATTTAATCTATGGCTGGAGAGAGAAGCGACGGATTCAAGTGTATTTGCGCGTAAGTGAATGCAACGAATTCAACTGAAATTCGAACCCGGTTCTCTGATTTCTCATTCTGTGCCGATATCCACTGCACCACAAAGTACTAAGAATAAAAGAAAAAAAAAGACAAAAGGTCCTACACAAAGAAAAGAGAAAGAAATAAAAGAAAATTGGCAGAAATTGAGGACGGAATTTTCTTCCATTTGTTTTGCAAAACAGAAATGAAATCAACTTTAACTGATGGCGATGACAAAAATCTTTTCTTTTTTTTTTTTTTTTTTTTTTTTGCGTAGCGAAAACAGAGTTGTTTACCAAAGCTCCTTTTTTCTTCATTCTTTCTCGAATCCAACCAATTTTCAATGCCTTCTTTTACAGATCCCTGCGGGGGTAACCCCAGCCAATATACACCAGCAGACCCAACTGATCGCATAGATTTCCTTTTTCCTCTTCGAGCACAGGTTATATACATTTGGAATTCGAATTAGCGATATTTAGAAACTGATATTGCCTCGTAGCTGAACAAGTTGTATATTTCTAAATTGTTCCAGAGATAAGGATTTGAGTCTGATTAAAACTGGGATTTCTAATGTTAGTTATCAATCTAACCAACGAAAAATGATGCAAAGCAATATTTCTACATTTAATCTTCTACCATACTAAATTAAACTTAGAAAATATCTATAATGATAATCTAGAAGTAAATAGATAAGCTTCGCGCCTGCAACAAAAATGGAGCGTCAAAAGGACGGTTTTCTCATGACACCGCTTCTATTTTAAGTAGCTTCACTCCTTCAGCAAGGTTTATTATTTTTAAAACCGATTATTAGAATTGTAATAAAGCCTAAATGGTAAATCTTTGACTTGTTCCCCGAAGGCCTTCACCCCTTCAAATCTTTCCAAAACATCCTTATTTCTGTGCAAATGTAAATGCTGAACTCAAATCGATAGTTGTTTATTGACGAAACCTACCTTTTTTCAAGTTAAGGGGCAGAAAAATATCGAACTTCTTGTCGCTGTTTCTCACCCCGTAACCACGCTTCAAAAAATGTTACTCACTGCAGAATGACTTCACGCGTAGTTTGCCGATTTTTCGGCCTTTTTACTTCCCTTTTGCAATTACTACGCGGAAATTGAGTTCCGAAACCAAACAAATCGTGGAGTAATTGCTCCAAGGAAGTAAATAGG
Source organism: Ascarosepion bandense (assembly GCA_037127315.1). Taxonomy (NCBI): domain Eukaryota; kingdom Metazoa; phylum Mollusca; class Cephalopoda; order Sepiida; family Sepiidae; genus Ascarosepion; species Ascarosepion bandense. The sequence goes on from JBBBDQ010000405.1 coordinate 673,162, forward strand.
TCGAAATAAGTATCCTACGCCTCAAGTCATTCAGCGGTGAATCAGATATGAAAACGGTGATAAAGGGTGAGATATAGTCCCGTTTTTTTCTGGTCGATAATATGAAAAAAGGTAGGTTTCTTCAATAACAATTATCGATTTGAGTTCAGCATATACATTTACACGGAATTAAGTATGTTTTGGAAAGATTTGACGGGGTAAAGGCCTTCGGGGAACAAATCAAAAATTTACCGCCTAAATATATGGTGAAAGTGAACTCACATTTTTTTTTGTTGTTGTTTTCGAGAATTTACAACAAAAATATTAAACACTTTATTTATTAGATTGTTTATTGACAAGAATAATTCTATATGTTTACAACATTCTAAAAATTCATACAATTAAAACCGATAAAATAATTCACATTTATCATTTACCAATTTATAAAGATATAAATAGAAAAAAATATTATTCATAGATTTATAAAATTTTTCTGCATTCTTAAAATATGTGAACCAATTATTAAGAAATCCTTATTATTTACCGTTTTATAAAGTTGGAATGAATTGGCAATTTGCTGATGTTTTGCCAACTATTGCAATAAACAATCTAATAAATAGATACTATTTATTTATTTCTTTATTTATTTATTGAACAAAGACACTTGGAGAATCAGAAAGAGGCTGTTGAAATCTCTGTAGGCATATATTAAGAAAAGAGGGTGGAAGTATTTGAAACTCACAGGACATGAAGGCAAGAGAGGAATAGAGAGTAACCTGTATTAGTGAGAAGCGGTCTGAGGTTTTCCATGACTCGTTATTGTTTTGTTTTTTGTTTTTTGTTTTGTTTTGTGTTTTTTGTATTTTGTTTTTTTTGTTTTTTTTTGCTTTTTGGGGGGGTATTTTTAATTCATCACAAGATGGTGAGCAATTATTTTCTTACTTTTGCTCTTTCTCTGTCTTCGTATTAATATATTTGTATATATTATGTGAATGTATAATTTAAATAAATTTAACTTACATTTGTTTTATATCCTTTCTGTTAAAATGTAATTAATTTAATTAGGTCTTTAAAAATTGACATTTTAAAGAGTGTATATGCGTTGTGGATATCGACTCGGAACGACAAATCGCGGAGCCGAGTTCCAATACCAGTTGAATTCCTGGCATTCACTTACACACAAATACCCTTGGGAAAGGTATTAATCCGTCTCTTCCCTCCAGTTATGGGTTAAATAATAAGACAGACTGAGTTCTATAGCCTTGGATGGCAACCAATCTACCACAGAATGCAATGGCAACCTACTGCGGGATAATCTTCTGTCCAGTCAGTCATGTCTCTTTCGAGACATGATCTCCCAAATGTGTATCACGTTGGCACTTAATTGATAATTACAGAGTTTATACAAATGTGTTGAAACAAAGTGAAAAGAAAGCATGATATAGAGAAATATTACTCACCGTCAAGTGGTGAATCGAAAAATATAAAAGAAAAGAAAAAAACAGCTAACCGATTATCGTTCCTCGCTCTTCAATGCTCAATTGAGGAAAAAACATGAATATGCGCAGCCACACTAATGGGAGTTTTATTTCGCGGGAACGATATAAACAATGTTCCATTATAACAGGGAGATAAAAAAAATATTATCAGAAAATTGACACTATGAATCACATATTGCTAGGAAAAATTCTTTGGGTTGTGTAATCTAAACTTATTTATAAATGGAACTTTGTCTATTTGTGTGTGTGTGTGTGTGTGTGTGTGTGTGTGTGTGTGTGTGTGTGTGTCCGTTACCTATAAACTCCGAAACGGCTGAACCGATTTTCTTGAAAATGTACACAGTTGTACTATAAGCATCTGCAAGTGTTCTTACCTAGATTTTGTGTCAAGGTACTCCCGATAAATATCGAAAATCGATAATCAAAAAAATAGGGTTATAGAAGGAGTGGTCCGATTTAATCAAATTTCATACACTTATAGACAAAGACATAAGAAACGATATTAACAACCTGTTACATTATTACAACAACAAAAAGGTGAAATGTTAAAAGAATCTGAACGCACCTTTAACATGAATGGTTGCAAAATGGTTGCCTTTATCATTTCCCTTTAAATTAAAAGCAGTAATTCTAAAAATCAAAATTATAGTTATATATTGATTACAATGAACGACTAATGTTTTGTAAAATATGTTTCTGTTAATAAAATCTTATATTTAGTTACCTCCAAATATTCGTTAAAAAAGAAAACACATGATGAAAAATATACCCAAAACAACATAAAAACAACATTTCATCGTCAAAATATCTGTTGTTATTAAGAGGAACCACCAAAGGATTGTTATTATTCTTTTTAGAACCTGGGGAATTTTGGTTAAAATTTTGTTTCTTTTGCATCAACGTGGGGTCATAAATTTGTGCAGGAAATTTGAGGCGTTTTTTTATAGCTTTTCAAAAAAAAAGAAAGGGAAAACATTGATTTAGAAATTCTTGCAAAAATCAGATATTTGACGGATTCTAATGAAATTTTCAGGAGTTATGCTGAAATTAATGAAACATTAGTTTTTTTAGAAAATCTTTAAAAGAAAATTTTATATTTGTCACCCACACACAAGCGCAGACACACATTTTATAAAATTTAGATGAATTATTTTATTTTATTTATTTATTTTTTTTTTATTGCTTAATGTTTATATCAGTTATGGGGACAAGTCCTCAGAGAATTTAAATCATTAAATGTTTTTGATCAAACAGGATCCCGAGTTAGAAAAAAATCTGCCTTGACTCGTAAAATAAAAAATGCAATAAAACTAAGACATTATTTAATTAGAAAAGCTTTTAATTGCTTTTATACATAAAATATATTAAGACAAAATTTTCTGAAGAAAATTTATTTTTCGATGATTAATTCATTTTACAATAATTGTTTTCCTTTTTTAATTAGAATAATTTATAAACTTTTAAATCTTTTAAGATTCTGTACTAATTTTTGACATTGTTATTAAATTAAAAATTTATTTAATAATCATAAATGGAAAGGCTCACTACAATTTAAAGACACTCAGAATTTCAAAAATAATTTTTTATACATTTCATGTACAGTGGAACCTGTCGTATGCGATCACCCCTTCTGCCATAAAAAACTGGTCGCATACGGTAGGTGATCGCTCACTAAAGGTTCATAATCATGACCTATTTACGCCAGGAATATATATTCCACTCACCAGAATGTATATATAAGAATTTTACCATGTAATCTGGTAATAAATAAATGAGAACATAAGAAGATGGCCTAACTTTAAAGAAATTTATTCAACATAATTCATTTAAAAAATTTAAAAAACGTATTTACAGCGGTCAACAAGAGACCAAAATATTTATTCACAAAAAATATTTATTAAGTGGACTTAAAAAGAAGTATACGGTTTCAGTTTTTTTCTTAGAAGTGAGTGATAGCAGAAAGAGAATCTGCGATAAGACATGGTAAAAAAACAAAACATACAAAAAAACTGACAGCGATGGTGAGCGGGGGGTAGAGAAACAGGGAGATACAGATAGATATATCCAGATAGAAATAGAGTGGATAGATACACAAAAAAATAAAGGAACGAAAGAAATAGACATTTGAGAAACGGACATATTTGTGATTTTCCCGATCCCTGTATTTATCCAAGTCAGTATATTTCATGTACACTTCAACAAGAAATGTACATGAAACTTGATCAGTGATTGTCACTCGTGGATGCTCGTCGCTGGTCGCGTTCTGGAGGTAGTCGATCACTAGGGGTCAATTAATATTAGCAAATCCTCCGTTCGTAGAAAAACGGTCGTTAACAACAGGTGGTCGATGACGAAAGTGGGTCGCATACTGCAGGTTCTACTGTATATACAAAACGTGCCAAATTTTGCAACTGCGATGTTTATACACAGTCAGTTAAGTGCCATACGTGAAACACGCTTGGGCGATCATGTCTCGAAAGAGACATGACTGACTGGGCAGAAGATTATCCCGCAGTATATATATATATATATATATATATATATATATACTTGCCAAAATGCCGTTTATCAGTAAAACTTCTGAAAAAAAGTAAAAAAATCTTATACTACTTCCTTATAGATAAGTTAACATCTAAAACTACACACACGCAGCTCTGGGAACACCATCTCTTAGAACACATTGAGAACTTATTCAAGGTTCCAAGTCAGTCAGTCATGTCTCTTTCGAGACATGATCGCCCAAGCGTGTATCACGTATGCCACTTAACTGACTGATATATATATATATATATATATATATATATATATATATATATAAGTCTAATGTATAGATTGGAATACAAATAAATGATACGTATTTCTATCTAACAAGTTCACTTTTATTAAAGCCTCTTCAGAGACCGAAAGAAAAATGAAAATTTACAAAGAGACAGTATATTGGTATGTTGTGATTTGGGATTGATTCTTATTGGTAAGATATGTGACACGTATATATATATATATATATATATATATATATATATATATATATATATAACATAATGATAATCCACGTATACTGTCTTAATATGTATAGGAAAAACGACTAAAAAACTACTAAAACTACTTAAAATCATTTGTTTCTGATGAAAGGCCGAGGCCGGTCTGAAATATCAAATATATATATATATATATATAATAATAGAAATAAATAAATAAATACTGTAAAAAAAACATTTTAACTTACAACTTTTTACTAGTTTTTCCTATATATATATATATATATATATATATATATATATATATATATATATATATATAATTCTCTATTACTTTCATACACGTGACACATATCTTACCAATAAGAATTAATTTCAAATCATAGCATGCAAGTATACTGTCTATGTTATTTTTCATTTTTTTTTCCCTGGCCTCTGAAGAAGTTTTTTTCGGTCAAAATATTTATGTTATTATAAAAGTATTTTTTTAATCGTTCTTTAAATTTTTTTTGAATCCTTCCAAACACGTTCGAAATTTTTACCGGAGTTTACTATGGACAATATAATATTACGCAACTCATTTTTTTTTTCGGTGAAAAATACATTAATTAGGAAATTCTTGCAAAAATCAAATAAGTGTTGGATTTTAGAAATTATTCACAAATAAATTAAATTATTATTGAAATCATTATTTTCATAAAATCTTGGTAAAAATACTTTTTTTTTTACATCTGCTACACCCGTTCACGTAAATTCATGAAACTTCAAGAAATAATTTTTTTTATCGAAAATTTGTTTTATTAGTTGAATGGAGAATGTAAATAATCATTTTCTTTAATTCTTTTTTTTTTTCAATCAATTGGCCGTTTTTCTGAAAATCTGTTCCGAATAGTAAAATAAAAAATGCAATAAAACAACGACATTATTTAATTAGATAAAATTTTAATTGCTTTTAAAAGCTATATTATTGTCAGACAGATCTGTTTCGCTGTATCACAGCTCATCAGTACGGTTAGACTCCGATTGCTACACAACCCAGGCTTGAAACCCTACCGATCGGGCGTCAGTCGACAACTCTACCCATGGGCCACGGGGCGTTCGGTGGAAGAAAGCACTAAGAAATTTCTTTTTTATGGATAATCAATTTTTACAAGAATTATTTCCATCTTTTTAACTATAATAATTTATAAAGTTTCAAAAGTATTTTTAAAATTCTTCAAAACCTTGTCGCAGTTAAATTATTTAGTTATTAAGTGATGACTATATTTGCTAATCTAAAATTGAAAAACTTAATGTAAATCTATATGCAAAAAGATTTTTAAAATATTTTTTTTGTGTATATGAAGTTTTTTTAAGTATGGTACTTTCTGTCTTTCATTAAAAGGTGACGTGTTTCACGGTTTCTTCCACTTAGAAGAAAAATGTCAATTCTGTTCAAACATAATTAGCTGTCATCAATCACCTAACACAATGGAAAGAAGAGGAAAGAGAAAGGAAAAAGAAAAGAAAGAAAAATAAAGTAAAGAAAAATTTATCTCCGTAGAGACGCTAGGGACGTGTTAACAAAAATAGCATTTTTAAATGGGATGAAGTTATTAGAAAAAAGATTTTTATAAATACATTTATTTGGGGGAGGGAGCTGTCATATAATTTATTTAAATTTAATTAAATTAATTTAATTAATTATAAACCTAGATTTAAATTAAAAATAAAATTTATAAAATTTATTTAAAAACTTTTTTTTTTAATTTTTAGGTGCGGGGAAAAAATATATATACATACATGCAGGAAAAATTGGGGGTTAAGTTAGTCTAAGTATCCTTACTTCTTAAAAGGTAGATATTAATAGGAGAAAGGAAGAGGAAGGTAGAGGGGTTCAAGTTTACGATTTGAAAACTTAATTAATTAATCAATCAATCAAAACCAATTTAATTTATATTTTCTCTTCTAAAAACTGAATTTAGAACTTAAATTTTAAATGTTCACAAATTTCGCCTTATGGCGGCACTTACTAATGAATTCTTTTCTTAAATTAAAGAGTAGGTGCTGGTTTGGGTACTTTAATATTAGTATTTTTTCTTGCAGACACAGATCGCACCTATCACGAAAATTCCTCGGAATTTGGGCTGAACCTATCAGTTTCCAACTAACTACAGGGTCCATCCCTTCTTCATTCATTTTCCATAATCTCCGTGAAAGGGCTGTCTGGTATTTCTGAACCGGATTCGAAAAGGAATACTTGTGATTGTAATACCTTTGCTTAAAGGGTTCCACGGACATACCAATATAAGTCCGTATATATATATATATATATATAATACTATAGATAAAAAAACATTATCTTAAACAGATGAAATCTTTTTAGAGAACCAAACGCATTACATCAAATTTTTAGACTTTATCATTCAGTTACATAACATTGTTGATACATAGAAATGTATATATCATATTCTTCCAATAAAAGTTAATAAGTTTAGAACGACTTTAAACTTTAAAATAACACGAGATTAAATTAGATTCTACTTGTGACCTTTCGTCGAAATGTCTGCCAGAAGAGTTGTCCTTTTTAAGGTGTAGAAGTTACGTTTGCTCAAAAATAAAATTAAAAAACCTTAATACTTTTGGGAGATGAAAAACAGGCTTTTTAATTGATCCAAGTTGACTTTGGTTTGTCTGGACGCTCCTTCAGGTAAAAGAACGCTGAACAAATCAGAGATTTGTTTTTGAGCGCTAAACTTTAAAGTGTAAAATTCCAACGAGCGAACGCTAGAAAAATAATAAAGTAGGAACAAACATTTCAGAATTCCAGTGTGTGTGTGTGTGTGTGTGTGTGTGTGTGTGTGTGTGTGTGTGTGTGATTTTTGGGTTGTTTTTGGGTTGTTTTTCTCTTCTTTTTTTTAATGAGCAGAGAAATGGCGAAGAGTGTTTTCTCTGTGAGATCAAAGTCATGTATTTTCGGAATTCGTAAAAATTGCTATTCCATTCAAGAAAATAGCATTAGTAACATCAGTCAAAGGTTAATGATGTGTTTGCATGACCTATGAAGGAGCTGAGATAAGTTTTGAGTCAACCTTAATAAAATTATACCCAGATATTTATCTTTTTAGACAAGCTGCTAAAAGTTGTCAGCGCCTCTCAAATATAGGATATAATTAGGGCAAGACTGAAAGAAAGAAAGAAAGAAAGAAAGAAGTAAAAAATGAAGCAAAATTAAAAAACGATGAAAAGCAAAATAAATTAATAAATTATAAAAATTGAAAAAATAGACAAAGAAAGAAAAATAAAAGAAAGAAAATAAAAAGAAAGAAAATGTAACAAAAAACCAACGATAGTCCAAAAAAAAGATACGGAAAAAATAGATAAAGAAAGAATAAGAAAAGAAACGGTTGCAATACAAAGAAAGAAAGAAAGAAAGAAAGAAAGAAAGAAAGAAAGAAAGAATAAGAAGCAAACAAAGAAAGAAACGAAATTAATCAATGAAAAAAGTAAGTCTTTGTCTATATTTCTGAGACGAGGTAGTATCTACCGAACAAATAAAGGGTTCGGTTCGAAATTCCTAGCATTTGAAGAAGGCGGGAGCGTACAACGGCCGAAATGTCGTACAAATAGCAACAAAAATGGCCCGAATAATGTAAATACTGTAAAATAATAACATTTAATATCAAATGTTTAAACTTACCATTACCGCTGGCGCTAAGCAACCGATTGATTAAAATTCTCGTTCAGAAATGATTAATAAGCTTATCTTAGTGTGGTACAAGGCCAAATAAGGCGGAGATGAAGGATAGAATCAATAAACCAAACAAGACGAGCTTGCCCACAGTGAAAATCTTTTCCATGTCAGTCTAGCTTCTTTACAAATCTTAGCTATGTTTCTACGACATACAATCACATTGGAGAGGAAGGTGACATGCCAATTTTCTTAAGTGTGTCTTATATATATGGATATGCGTTGTGGTGTAGCGGATATTGGCTCGGAACCAGAAATCGGTGAGCCGAGTTCGAATTCCATTTGAATTCCTTGCGTTCACTTACTCGCAAATACTCTTGGGAAAGGTATTAATCCGTCTCTTCCCTCCAGTTATGGATTAAATAATAAGACAAATTGGGTTCTATAGGTTTGACTGGCAACCAGTCTACTGTAGAAAGTAACGGCAACCTACTGCGGGATAATCTTCTGCCCTGTCAGTCATGTCTCTTTCGAGACATGATCGCCCAAGCGTGTATCACGTATGGCACTTAACTGACTGACTGAATATAATAGTTGGAATAATGATTAAGGCTTACATTGGTCATAAAGTGGGGGATCAGTTTATTACTTAATAACAATAGGAAACCGATCCCCCACTAATTACTACATAATAATATAATAGATTTCTTTTCCCTTTACCTATGAGTCAAATAACAGGACAGATTGGGTTCTATAGCCTTGGTCGGCAACCAGTCTACCGCAGAAAGCAATGGCAACCTACTGCAGGATAATCTTCTGCCCAGTCAGTCATGTCCCTTTCGAGACACGATCGTCCAACCGTGTATCACGTATGGCACTTAACTGACTTTCAGATATATGTGAGTGTATTCTACCACTTGATTGAGTGATTTGTTTTTTTACGACTTACAAGCCGTTCGTACGTATAAAGCCGAAGCATAATTTGGATTGTAAGAATGATTCATTTTATTTTTTAGTGAGTAAATATTAGATTAACAATTTTTAAGAAGTGCAATGACTTTTTCAATTACAAGACCAACTTTTTAACCTGTAGCTACAAGGAGGGGAAGGATTCATGCCTTTCCCAATGGTATTTGCACAGAATTCGAAATCGAGGCTTCTTATTCCGAGTTTCTGTTCATAGCACCACTCATAGATCCACCATATTCTTTCAAGAATCTAAAAAAATATCGAAAGAGGAGGTTAAGAAAGGTTAAGTTAATAGCTCCCTGGCGTCACAGCCCTCTGGCGTAAATACTTCGAAATAATAAGTTTCTGTTTTTGTTAATCGGTACATAAAATTGGGGTTGAACAGTAACGTTATTTTTCTTGAGTAAAAGTATAAATGAGAACAACTGCTAATGACCTGCTGATCCAGAAGACGAGACAAAGGATCTGACTACCAATCCCTACTGGCGAGAGATTACACCTTACCTAAGACCATTAGTTTGAAATTTTCTTTTTTTGCTGTTTACCCAAATAAAAGATCCAAGCGCCACTCCTGGCATAAGGTTACTGAAGGAGGTTGTTTTATGAGTCAGTCAGTTAAGTGCCGTACGTGATACACGCTTGGGCGATCATGTCTCGAAAGAGACATGACTGACTGGGCAGAAGATTATCCCGCAGTAAGTTGCCATTACTTTCCTCGGTAGAATGGTTGCTGACCAAAGCTATAGAACCCAATCTGTTCTATTATTTAACCCATAATTGGAGGGAAGGAAGGGATTAATACCTTTTCCATGGGTATTTGCGCGTAAGTGAATAAAAAGAATTCAACTGGAATTCGAACTCGGCTCATCGATTTATCGTTCCGAGTCGATATCCACTGCCCCACAACGCACATCCCGAGTTTATGAGTAATAGGAGTAAAATAAATGGGGTGCATTTTATGGTGATTTTCTAAGCATTCTAAGTAATCTTCTTAGGTGCGGCAGAGTAAGTATGGGCCACCCAGCGGGGATCGAACTCACTACTCAGTTGTTTTAGCCATTATATCACCTCGCAGTTCCAAAAGCAATTTTCCCAAGCCTATCTTAGATACGACATAGAACCGAAAATATGTGACACCCAGTGAGAATCGAACTCCCTAAACAGTTGTGTTCACACTCCACCCACGTCTATTGAACAGGTGAAGAGGCTTATCCCTTGTTTCCTGTTTAGGATGTGGTTTCTGACTTTCTCTTTTCCAACCTTTTCACTCTTACGTAGCCCCCTGCACATCAGTGGCATTACCGCCTTGCTTGGGGTGATATGATTAAAAAAAATTGTTCTGGAGAAACAAGCTGGCTAGCCATTTCACCACATTTCAGTGCTCAAGGTGATTTTTCTAAGTACAGCTTATTTGTGGCACACGGCCAACAGTATGGGACACCTAGTGAGGATCTAACTCTCTACTCGATCGTAAATGTTTTAAAGAGACAAGCCGGATAACCATTACACCAGAAGTGCAGTTTATGAAGATATGTGGGAAAAACAAACGGTTAATTCGAGACTTGAAGAGATTAACATTATAGTTTTTAGAAAAGCATCATCCCGGGAGTCTTTTCCAACAAATAGCGGTTCAGTGGGAAGAGTACGATGAGAATGCAGATGATTCGACCCTGTGTATGTGGCATGGAGGGTTTAAGCTATAAAGATCAGAAACGTTGAAATAAAGGAATACAGACCGTCAGATCATTTTTTTTTATAAGCGTTTCACCCCGAGCAAGGCATGTCACTGCCACTACTGCGCAGAGGGCTACATAGAGTGGAGAAAGGATGATTAAATATAGGAAATGTCAGAGGGTGGGTGATAGGCGGGTATGGATACAGAGAATGAGGGTTGGGTAGATGATAGTGTTCTGAGAATAATTGGGAATTAGTGTGATAGGAGGTGTCTATTGACCCTACATTTAAACACCTGGAGATTGTAGCTGTCGGGAAAGCAGACTTGTGGAAGGGAGTTCCACAGGCGGGAAGCGCGAGAAAAGAAGCTGTTGGAGTAGAATTTACGGTTACATCTTATTTGTTTAACTGTAAAAGGGTGGGACCTAGTTGCTAATCTAGTATCTCGTGTAAATTCATGCTTAAGCGGCACCAGTGATCTAAGTTCATCGGAGCAGAAGCCATGAAAGTACTTGTAGAAGAGGCACAGGGAAGCCACATCACGCCGGTGAGAGAGTGGTTGCAGCCGGTCTGCCAAGTCAGTATCAACCACGTTACAGATCCTCCTTTGTATTTTGTCAAGAAGCCCAAGGAGAGCAGCAGGGGCACCCGACCAGATATGGCATCGATATTCTATACACGGGCGGATGGTAGATTTGTATATGTGCAGAATAGATTCAGGTGGGAAAAACTTCCGGGCCCTGCACAGAGAGCCGACTTTCATAGCAGCAGATTTGGCAATGGATTCAATATAATTCATTCCATTTGAGGTACGCCAGGGTAAGGCCAATGAGGCGTAGTATTTTACTCTCTGTGAGGCTAGCCTGTCCCATGCTAACCATCGAAATAGTTATAGCGTAGCAATAAACTTGTGAAGTTTCGTCTGTAGGAAAAGGGTTGTAGAATGATAAGTATTTCATCACCCACAAGGCCGCTTTTGAGCTCTATCAAGATTGGAAAGCGAGGACTGGGTAACTCCAGCCCAGATGTGTCTGCAGTATTCCATTTTCATAAAGTTAGAGCATAGTAGGAGGAGTCAAATACTTACTGGAGCGGCAGATTTTTACTTGAGTTCTGGAGTGAATTTATGCCCCAGTAGGCGCTGAAGACAAGAGGCCTCCTTGAGAGAACACTCGTTCAATGAAAATTCAAGGTATTCTGGGAGACCCTGAATTTTTCCCCAACCTATATTTGAATTCGATTCGCCAATTCTATTTTCCATATTGTTAACTAGCAGTTCACACGCATACTCTTAGCTAGATCTACCCAGAAAACAATATATTCCTGTTACATCTAATATTGAACTGTACACTCCTCGCTTTTCACCTTTGAGAGGCTTAAAATCAGCATTGGCTGCGATAAATTCATTTCCACCCAACAATCCCTTTCCCACGAACATAAAGTTGTTAGTAATTTGCTAGTTTATCGCTATTTTCATCGTAGAATTTCGGATAAACTACATTCCTTTGTTCTATCTGTCCAGACCATGTTCAAGACCCGCCATGCCAAATTATTCTCATTCCATTAGTAAGGATGAAGTTTCACTCAGTTTCTTCTCAAGAATTGTTGCTTTGTGAAACAGGCTCCTGAGAGGATACTTCCCCGATCACGTTCTCAATCCAATGGTGAACTGTTATCTATCCTGTATATCTTCATAATAAGCATCTCTTGCTCCCTACCAAGTCCTTGCGACAACTTCATTTATTAATTACTTTGAGTGTTTCTTGGGCATTGTACTGTGTAAATAATAATTTTTTAAAAATTCCGAAGAAATCTTAGCTACCTTGAAAATCAGCACTCGAATTTCTGGCCTTTCTCTAGATTCGAACACTGAGCACTGGAACGGAGAGAGAAGGAAAAATACGAAATTGTCTTCAGTGGCAAGGCAAAGTTTACTCCTACACTTTTACCGAAGAAAAAGATTAGCTGACGTCTGTGAGTCGTCAAATAACATCGTCTAAATATTTACCGGATCCCTTAGGATTGTTGTTTTAAATTATTCTAGAACTCATAAGCTTGGTCGGATAAATAGATTCTCTTGAAGTCTTTGTCTGACATATTTACTAATGGATAAAAACTTCCTGGCCTCCTGGGAATTTGCATTTATTTCTCTTTTCGTTTCATCATCTTAATACATCTGTCCTGGAAAGAGTAAGGCATTGTAATCGGCCTCAGGTGGGAATGCGTTAGTCCACAAAATAAGATTAAACAGGATTAACTTGTATGAATCAAATGAGTCTTTTCTCTTTTTATGGTGGCCTCGAATTCATTAACATTAAAAAGATCTAAGACAGTTTAACTAGTTCAAAGGTGAAATAAAATTCATTTATAAGCCTTGAGAATAGTAAAACTGAATTGCATATCCGAAACAAAATTAATGCGTTGTGGATTAATTTGATAGATTGATCTGGATTTCTTTTCTCGTTTTTTCTTTCTTTTTTTTTTTTTTTGTTTTGTTTTTTACAGTTTGTCAACACTTTATGGGTTATTTAAAGCCGAAACATAATTTTTGTAAGAAATATTCTTAATATTTAGCAAGTAAATATTGTATTAAAAAATTCTGGATATAAAAATAACATCTCCAGTTACAAATGTTACTATTTAGACCATACCTCGGGAAGAAGAAATGAATTCATACGTTTCTGAATAAAGTTTGCGCGTAAATGAATGGCAATGCGTTGTTTCACCTTGAGAATAGTAAAATATATTGATATAGAACGATGCTACTCACGTAACTAGATTGTTATGTTGTTGGGGGTAGAGAATAGGCAAATATAAGTAGATATGATGAAACGTGAGCATGCATATTGATACGTTGTTGAGCCTTGAGAATAGTAAGAATGTCGTTATGATTATGCGTGTGTAGCCACATTGATGCGTTGTAGGGCCTTGAGAACAGAAAAACATGTCGTTCTGATAATGCGTTTATAGCCACATTGATGCGACGTCGGGCTTTGAGAACAGTAAGACATGTCGTTCTGATGATGTGGTTATAGCCACATTGATACGTCATTGGGTCTTAAGAAGAGTAAAACTTGCCGTTATGACGATGCTTGTGTAATCACATGGATATGTTTTGGGGCCTTCAGAATAGTAAGACATGTCGTTATGATGATGCGTGCGTAGCCACATTGATGTGTCGTCGTGCCTTGAGAACAGAAAAACGTCGTTATAATGATGCGTGTGTAGCTACATTGATGCGTTGTCGGGTCTTAAGAACAGTAAGACATGTCGTTATGATGATGCGTGTGTAGCTACATTGATACGTCATTAGGTCTTAAGAGAAGTAGAACATGTTGTTATGATGATGTTTTTGTAGCCACATTGGTGCGTCGTCGGGTTTTAAGAAGAGTAAGATATGTCGTTATGATGATGCGTGTGTAGCCACATTGATACGTCATTAGGTCTTAAGAGAAGTAGAACATGTTGTTATGATGATGTTTTTGTAGCCACATTGGTGCGTCGTCGGGTTTTAAGAAGAGTAAGATATGTCGTTATGATGATGCGTGTGTAACCCTATTGATGCGTTTGTGGGCCTTAAGAGTAAGACATGTCGTTTTGATGATGCGTGTGTAGCCACATTGATACGTCATTATGTCTTAAGAAATGTAAAACATGTCGTTATGATGATGCGTGTGTAACCACATAGATGCGTTTTGGGGCCTTGAGATAAGTAAGGCATGTCGTTATGATGATGCGTACGTAGCCAGATTTATGATTCGATGGATCTTGTGAACGAGATATGTTTTTTTTATGATGCGTACGGAGCCAGATGTATGTGTAGTTGGAACTCGTGAACAAGATATGTTGTTATGATGATGCGTACGTAGCCAGATGTATGCGCCGTTGGATCTTGTGAACAAGACATGTTGGTATGATTATGCTCAAGCAACCAGACGAATGTGTCGTTGGGCCTTGCCAATAGTAAGACATGTTTTTGTGATGATGCATACATAACTAGATGAATGTGCCGTTGATCGTAGAGAATATTAGAGTTATTTAGATGAGAATGCTGATGTTGCCAGATTCATGCGTCATCGTTTGGTCTTAGGAATTGTATCACATGAGGATGCATACGTAGCCAAAGGGACTAATTGTTCGACCTTAAGTATAGTATGACGTGTTGATATGATCATTCTAATTTACTCCGTGTGTAAAATATATCTATTCAAACACGTGCATCCACTAAAATAGTTTTTAGTTTAATGAGAAATGTATACTAATTTTCAAAACTATGTCCTCATAGTTGTAAAAATTGTAAATTAATCATAAATTAACAATTTATAAAAGCTGCCTCTTTATGACCAAATCCTGGTTGGGGACTAATCAATTATTGTGGCTTCAAAACCGGACCGCACGTGAAATTTAAAGGAATTTTTTTTCTAGGTTTTATGCAAATTGAATTTAGCTGATTTAATGGCAGTCCTAATTTAATTTTAAATGTATTAGAATATCTAGTGCTTAGAAGCCCAGGAGAAACTTTGAAAAGTACGTCTTTTTTTCCTATCCAAATGTCTGCTTCTTTATAGACGCTGTTGTGAATCTGGGGTTAAATTCAATAAATACACAACGCAGAGTAATACGGTAGAAAACGCAATATATTGAAGAGGAATATATACAGAGAAAAGTTAGTAGGACGTCGTACAATACGGTTAGTCGAATACGAGACGTGAGATTTGGCAATGTTACCCTCAGGACTAGATCGCTGGGATACACTAACACTATTAATGCTCTGTAGTCCACTAATGACTACTACTATATATAGTCTTCGTCCATATGTGTAAATAAGGAAGGTGCCCCAGCAGACACGTAGAATGAAAAAAGTCTCCTTAATATTTCTGTTTTTAGAAGAAGAAATTGCTGCAAACATTTACAGGAGGCTATTGAATGTCAATGGAAAAGATCACATTATGTAGGTACTGGAAGGAGATGGGTTAATGACAGTCCAAGAGAGAAAGAAGAAACTGGATTTACTCACACACGCCGCTGAAGCCAATCATCTATTTCTGCTAATCAAGATGAAGCAAAATAGGCTGATGCTCACATCAGAGATAATAGAAGGATCATTATTGCAAAACTTTTTTTATAGCCGCCAGATGAGCTGTTGTAGTTCCTGCAATTTAATGCAATCTCATGATCTGCGGGAATTCTGACAGACTCAATCAATGAGTCTTGACTTGTCATCTTCAGACATTAATCGTTTGGAGATCATAGAGAAGGCATTCAGAGGACAGTTATTTCTTATAGATAGTGAGATGAAACGTGTATCTCGAATGGCTAAGAACGCAGCCAAGAAGCTTCTACGAGGTTAGTATATATGTTTTCATTGAAGTATGAGTTACTACACTTCAGAACGTTTGCGTTCTGACCATGAGACCCAAGTTCGAATCACATCAGGGTCGATCCATCAGCAAAGCAATTTCTTGTTGTTATCAGCCTGGGATGTGACCCCTGCGTGCCTGAAAAGCATAACACGGATCATCCCCTGAGTGAAATTGGGTGGGTAGAACGATTTGATGATAACAATTCATTACAGAGAATTTGAGCTTACTGGCCTTGTTCAGATTGTTGATCACGCCAGATAATGCATTCTCTCCCAGAAATTCCTTTCCCCTGTCTCTCTTTCCCTTTATCCGTCCTGTGGGTATTAGATTCTCCAAACCCTTCTTTTTCATTACATATCCCAGAAACCTAAGCTGTCTTTTCCTGATGCTAAGTATGTTTTCTCTCGTTTGCACCCTCTCCAAAACCTTGTCTTTGCTCACGTGCTAGGTTCATGGTATCCTCAGTATCCTTCTGTAGAACCACATTTTTGTTGCTTCGAGCATCTCCTTTATCTTTGAACAGATCTTACAACATTCGCTGTCATATAGAAGGAAGGATATCACATAGCAGTCTAGCACTTTTTTCTTTGTTTATAATGGGATCTTCCTGTCTCTGAGAACTCTGGTTAGCTTTTGAAATGCGTCCTTGACCATGCCAATGCGTCTTCGGTTCTCAGTGTCACACTTTCCATCCCCTGTCAGAACACTTCACAGGTGTTTAAATTTCTTTACCTGTTTTATTTTAGTTTTGCAGACATGTAGATGGCATTTTGGGTTTTTCTTTCTGATCATGCATTGTTTTCTTGAAGTTTATACTTAGTCCTTTCTTCTTGCTTTCCTTTGCTATTGTCTGTAGGAGGTCTTCTTTTTCGTGTCTGCTATAAACACTGTATCATCCACGTACCTTTTGGTGTTGGGATTGTGGCGAATGACGAATCCCGGTAAGGGTTCTAGCTCTCTTAGAATTTCTTCCCTGTACAGGATTAATAGATCCGGTGAGAAAACGCGTCCTTGTCTTGCGCCCCTTTCTATTTTTGTATATCTGCTAAAAGTGTCAAAAAATAAGTATTAAATCAGAATTAAAAATTGGGGTGGAATTGAAGAAATCTAAGATCGCAAAGTGGGCAGTGCAACCTGAAACTTTTATTACTGTATACACCACCTCAGGTGCTTTATACAGTAATAAACCCATTTTGGAAACTAGACTTAAATTTTTTATTTGCATTTAATTCCCTCCCAAAAAGAAGAAATAATTTTAATTATTCTTCACTAAAAATTCTTGTTTTAGTACGGAATGAATTGTGATCCCGTGTCGTTAAAGCGTTAGACGTAAACTAACATTTTAATTTTATTTCGACTGGTTAAATGACTGCATTCCAGATCAAAGAGTCAATATGTACTTTTGTTAGCTACATAGAATATGCTACTCCAGGGCTAAATACTTAAATTCAGAGTTGTACTAGAAAAAACAATCTATCAAACTATTTATCCCATATCTAGTGGGAGAAGAGATGGATTCAAGCGTTTCCGAAGACTGTTTGAACGGAACTGGACTAGAATTCTAACTAGGCTCTCCTATTCATCGGAGAAAAACGAATCATATACTATACTTAAGGCATCTTGAGTCTCTGTGAGTGCGAGTGTGTGTGTGTGTGTGTGTGTGTGTGTGTGTGTGTGTGTGTGTGCGCGTGCGCGCTTGTGAATGTGTGTGTGTGTGTCTGTGAGAAAGAGTGTGTCCTATCTATCGCTTCAAGTCACTATCTATCACACCACCCGCTCATATTACTTAGGCATTAAAACGAAACAATGTCTCCAGATTTTGTGGTCAATCTACTGTTTATTTTACAGACTAGAAGAGTTGGGCGTAAAATAGGGCTGATCTAGCAAAAGTTACCATTAATTCTGTGTAAATATTATACGTGTATTGGCATTTTTGTAGTCTGAAGTTGTGTGATAATGATCTAAGCATGTAATGTCTTCAGTAATTAAACACTGCTATATCTTAGTAAGATACGACATTTGTAGAATTATCCCACTTGTCTGCCAAAGAACCTCTGCTAACAAATGCAAAAGACGTTACAA
Organism: Ascarosepion bandense; assembly: GCA_037127315.1. NCBI lineage: Eukaryota > Metazoa > Mollusca > Cephalopoda > Sepiida > Sepiidae > Ascarosepion > Ascarosepion bandense. The sequence goes on from JBBBDQ010000405.1 coordinate 691,376, forward strand.
AAAGCAGCATAAAATCTCTCTCTTCCTCTCTCTCTCTCCCTCTCCCTCTCCCCCTCTCTCTCTGTCTATTTCTCTCACATACTCACTCATATTCACACACCCACATTCACAGACACCCAAGATGCCTTAAGTAGAGTTAGTCAGCCAGTTAAATGTCATATGTGATACATGTTTGGATGATCTTGTCTCGAAAAAGCCATGACTGACTGGGCAGAAGATTGTCCTACTGTAGGTTGCTATTACTTTCTGCGGTAGACTGGTTGCCAGTCAAGGCTATAGAACCCAATCTGTCCTGTTATTTAACCCATAACTTGAGGGAAGAGACGGAAAAGGTATGACTCTTTCCTCTCCTCTTCAGATATAGGTTAAATATCCTTTGTTGGCCACCAGTCTAGACGAAATAAAACTCTGCTATTGGGTAGAAAGAAACTCTTCAGAATTGGTTGATAATCTCTCTAGAGATAGTGACTCGGTAAAAGCAACCATCCACCAATAAACTGATCCATACGCGAATGTATGTCGCGAATGTATGTCGCGAATGTATGTCGACCAGTAAAAACGCACAATATTTGAAATTTGTAAGTCATATTATTTGTGTAGTCTGTCGCAGGCGAAGATAGAGACTTCTTCAATATAGTAGTCAGTTAGTTAAGTACCACACGTGATACACCCTCGGGCGATCATGTCTCGAAAAAGACATAACTAACTGGGCATATGATCATCCTGCAGTACGTTGCCATTACTTTCTGCTATAGACTGGTTGCCACTCAAGGCTATAAAACACACTCTGCCCTTTTATTTAACCCATAACTGGAGGGAAGAGACGGATTAATACCTTTCCCAAGAGTATTTGAGTGTAAGTGAATGCAAGGAATCTAACTGGAATCCGAACTCAGCTCCCGATTTCTCGCTCCAAGCCGATATCCACTGCACCACAAAGCACATTATTTTCCCATCTGTTTGGACATTTTTTCAGCCCTCAACGAACCACATATCACATTGAATGCAACACACCTAAACGGATAACAAGCCAATACTTCTCAAATGTAAGTTTCTCAATATCTTTTAGGTACCTTCATTAAATCGCTAAAAAATAGCATAATATGAATAAAAAAGGCTCAAAACTTAATAAAAACGAACTTTTTTCATCAAAATGTTTACATTGTTATTAAGAGGAAAGGTTAAAGCAATTTTTAATTATTTTTGAAATCTTTTAATCTTTTCTAACGTGTTCGAAATTTTGCCAGAAAATCTTGTTTTGATTTGAGTTAGCGGGTAACCAAAACGTTACGAGAGTTTGCAATGGAAAATGTAATATGACATCACTTACTTTTTTTCCGGCGACAAACACATTAATTTGGAAATTTTCACAAAAATCAAATAATCGTCGAATTTTAATGAAACTTTCAGTACTTATTTACAAATGAATTAAATTATTTGTGAAATTATTGTTATTTAAAAATCTTTGTAAAAATATTTTTTTTACATCTGTTACCCCACTCTATGTAAGTCTATGAAATTTTAATAAATTTTACTTTGTTGCGGAAAATGGTTTTATTAGTTCAACGCAGGACTCACTGGGGAATATAAATCATCTTTTTTCTTTAAATTTGGCCTAAATTAATTTAAATTTAAATATCCGAAAATCTGCTCCGAATAGTAAAATTTAAAATGCAATAAAACTCTGATATTATTTAATTTGATAAACTTTTAATTACTTGAATATATAATAAAAATTAAAAATATTATTGTCTGAAAAAATGTTTCGATTACTAATGAAATTTTAAAATAATTGTTTTCATTTTTTTTATTATAATAATTTATAAAGTTTCAAAAATATTTTTAAAACACTTCAAAGATTTGTTGCGGTTAGATTTTTAGATTTTTAATAATTGAAGATTACACTGCCTATCGAAAATTGAAATGTTTAATACAAATCGTTTGGCCTTCATATTTTTAAAATAATTTAATTTTGTGTGTGTGTGTATTTGGACTTTTTTTGTGTGGTAATTTCTATGTGCAAATCAAAAGGTCAAAGTGAACGCTATACACTTTTATCTTATCTCTAATCAACAACCTGTCAATACGGCGATATACGGCGGACAGGTCAAAAAGTTCAACTCTATGGTTAAGAAATGGTTTTTCACGCTATAAATAAGTAATTAATTTTTGTAAATCAGATTAATTTAACATAAAATTTTCTAATTTTAAAAAATAAAGTGTCACAGATGTATGTATTGTTTTTGCCAGATTTGTAAAACCGAGAATTGACTTTTGTTTACAAATGTGTCGATCACTCAAAAATGACGGTAAAATTCAAAAATATTTGTAAAATCTCAAACTTTTATATACCATTCAATGTAATTTCTGTTTGAAATAAACCAAAGTATTTCGCTACTGAAAGTAGTAAATGTAATCATTTAGCTTTTAATTAAACTAAAATGAAAGTTTCAAGAAAACTTTTTCATTTTAAAAAATTCAGTTTAAAAGTTAAATATCGAAAATGAGTGGAGGTACCTATTTTTAATAGAACTTTGTACTTACGTACGTACGAAAAAGAGAACCTCTGTAAGACGCACTTTCATTTAACTCAGTTGTATTTTCTCTATCTAGTTTGCTAAGTCAATAACATGTGTTGATAAATGTACATCATTGTTTATAAGTTCATATATCTTCTGTCCGAGAAAACTCACACAAACGCCAATTTTAATCCACATGGGACTCTTTAAGAGACTCAGAAATAAGGTTGAGTGCGGAAAGGCTATAAAACGTGATACATTATGATTAAGGTCTAAATTAAACTAAATAAAATTTAACGACCGGAAAAATAAAGACGCCCAGTTTCTGCGCAGGTTTTATGTACTCAGTAGAGTCTCTCAATAAAATAGTTAAGCAATAAGTCTTCACATCCTCGATGGAACATATGTTTCTTTTGCTTACGATGGCTATATATGGTCTCCTGGTTTGGTCTAGAAGATTCATTAAAATTTCAACGCTCAAAATAATTTTACGTCTTCTATTCTCTAAGACAGTTTATGGTTTAACATTCATAGTCTTATCACTACCTTTTACAGTTACCGATGGAACACCGTTCCAACCCAATCATGTCTATTTTCATATTATTTTTAACCATTTTGCTACTCTCATCATATAATTGTTTTATCTATCCTGTGTCTTGTATTGCGTTTATATATGTTTCAATACACTTTGAGCATAAACCCCAAGAAAACTGAATGTATGGTCATCAGCAAAAACAGAAAACCAATATGCCAAGTGCAAGTTGGAGAATCTAAAATAAAACAAGTAAAAAATTCAAATACCTTGAAAGATTTTGACAGAGGATGGAAAATGTGACACGGAGATTCAAATACGCATTGGTATGGCCAAAGACGCATTTCAGAAGCTAACCAGAAAACTTAAAGACAAGAAAATCTCATTAGAAATAAAGAACAGTGTGCTGGATTGCTACGTGATATCTGTCCTTCTGTATGGAAGTAAATGCTAGACGATCTCATCAAAGATGAAGGAGAGGCTTGAGGCGGTAGAAATGTGGTTTTACAGAAGGATGCTGAGGATACCATGGACAGAGCACGTGTGCAACGATGAAGTATTGGAAAGGATGCAAACGAGAAGAAAACTGTTAATAAATATCAGGAAGAGACAAATGAGATTCCTGGGACACGTAATGAGGTATGAGGGCTTGGAGAACTTAATGCTCACAGGTCGGATAAATGGAAGAAGAGACAGGGGAAAGCAGTGCGAGACGTACTTGTTAGGTCTGAGCAAATGGTTGATGGAGCGAGGCTTGGAAGATATACCAAGAGAAAAATTACTGAGAACAACAAGAGACAGAGCCGAGGGGAAGTCCATGATCGCCTACGTCCTGAAGGGGCATGGCACATGAAGAAGATATAGTTTCGCTGTTCAAGTGTTCCCTGCGCAAATATGTTCCAGTCATTTTCTCTATAACCTACTTTTATAGCGACTTTAATTCTTATTTTCCCATTCTTTTATCTTTTCTGATACAGACTTTCTCTTTTGTCGCAGATCGAGACTACCAAGCAAATGCTTACAGACCCAGATATAAATTGGCAACTAGATTCACAAAAAATGAGCATGCATGACCCAGAAAAAGACCCAAACTTTATAAAAACTAATTCTTTCGTCAAAATCTTGACGTTATTATTTAATGGAAAGACCAAAAGATGTTTGATTATTAAATTATATTTTCTACCAAAGGATTATTAAATTATATTTTCTATCTTTTTAGAGCCCTCAAAATTTTATTTTTTCTTGAATCAGCGAGTAGCCACAAATTATATTGGGAAATCTTAGAGTCTTTTTGCAGTTCAAAACACACTGATTTGAAAAATCCTGGCAAAAATCAGATGTCAGATTATAATGAAACTTTCATGACTTATTCACAAATGAATAACATTATTTTTTAAAATGTTCTTTAGAAAATCTTTCTGGAAATATTTTTTACATCTGTTAACTCTCACTTATTTATTCTTATGAAATTTCAAGAAATTCTTTTTCCAGTATTTAATGTTTGTATTTGTCATAAGGACAGATTCTCAATCAATTGAAATCACGACTTTTTTGGCCAAACAGAACCCCTAGTTACAGAAAATCTGTCATAAATTGTAAAATAAAATATGGAATAAAATTTTAAGAGATTATTTAATTAAAAAAGCTTTTAATTGCTTTTATGTATAAAATATATTATGGACATTGTTGACTTAAGAAAAGACAATTTTCAATGAATAATGAATATTTACAAAAAATTGTTTTCATTTTTTACTTTAATTAAAATCATTTATAAAGTTTTAAATATTTTCAAATTACGTATTAATTTGTTCAGGAATTGTTATTTAATTAAGATTGTATTTACTTATCATAAATGAAAACGCTTACTACAATTAAACGAACCCAATATTTTTTTAAAAATTGGAATTTATGTAAAATTTATTTAAAATTGATTATAAATTTATTATAAAATTTATTTAAAATTGGAATTTATTTAAAACTTGAATTTATTTCATGTGTGCATAAACGTGTCGTGTATCAGAAAATTGTAGAAAAAATGACATTCACGTTATTCAAGTAATTGTTATCTTTAGAAAAATTTCCCAAACATAAGTCTATCTAAATAGTTGTTACCACCTCATAAAAACTCCCACTTCGGTATTAAAAAATGCTTTTTCTGTCGCCCTATCCCTGGTGGCTCTTAGTACTTTTCTCCTGTTACACCACGCAACCTCCGTTCCGTCATCCACTTGCTCAGGCCCTTTAAATATGTTATCGGCTGCCTTCCTCTGCATTTTTTCCTTCTATCTGGCCTGTCAGTATCAGGTTCTCCAAGCCCTCCTTTCTCATTGCATGTCCCAGGAACTTCAGTTATCTCTCTCTGATGCTCAGTATTAATTTTCTTTTCGTTGCCATTCTTTCCAACACCTCATCATTGCTCATATGCTCGGTCCATGATATCCGCAGCATCTTTCTGTAGAACTACATTTAATTTGCTTCATGTTTTTCCTTCATCTTCGATGATATTGTCCAGCATTCACTGCCATATTGAAGAAATGACATCACATAGCAATCTAGCACACTCTTCTTTGTTTCTAGTGAAATTTTCCTGTGTCTTAGTCTTTACTAAACTTCTGGAACGCGTCCTTCACAGTGCCAATTCGCCTTCGGATCTCTGTGTCGCATTTTTCATCTATTAGAACACTTCCTAGATATTTAAATTTTTGTACTTGCTTGATTCTAGTATCCCCCACCTGTATTTGGCATTTTGGGTTGCTCTTTTTGCTGATGTCGACAGTATTAGAATCACAAAAAAGCTAAAGTATTAAGAAAAATATCGTTAGAAAAAAAATGGGAACAGAAAACGGAGCTGAAATTTTATATAATATCAATCGTCCTATAAAAGTTTTGGATGCGAAACTATTGAGGAATACTAAAAATACTATAGACGGCAAATGTAAGCAATGAAAAAGTTTTAATAAAAATAGGATCGAAAAGGGTATTTGCGAATGGAATAAGAAAGATTTTAAATGTATGGGACATATAATGAAAAAAGAAGGCTTAGAAAACAGGATATTCTAAAGGCAAAAGGAAAA